>JACDJE010000582.1:472247-516501 GCA_016647715.1 Pavo muticus | reverse complement strand
TTTTTGAAGCAGGGATATACTTTTCAGGAATATACAAATGAGAAAAGCCTGTAATCACGTTCTAGAAACTAAGCTCATAGCATACAAAATGTTGATATCCTCGGTCAGATCACAGCCTAGAAAAAAATATTTTAAATTATCTAATGCAAATAGCATTAGAATTTAGAAAAAAAGGAATACTTACTTTACTTTATGGTTGTTTTTTTGTTTTGTTTTGTTTTGTTTTTGCTGGTGGGGGTTTTTTTAATAGATGTTGTTTGAATTAAAACTACAGTATTTAAACAATTATCCTAGACTTTCGTGGTAATGATTATTTACAGCTTCTGACTGTTCTATAATATTTAAAATATTTTAAAACATCATTTGCATACATCAGTTTTCTGAGATTATGCATAATACACAAGTAATTTATTTGCCTTATCAGAGCTACTACAGATCTTGAGTTCATAGCTTAGCTGTTTTAAGAATGAAATTACATAAACAAAGAATGTCCTTTTCATGTGGTATTACATTTGTGTGTACATTCTGTGGCCACTTATGATAGTTCTTGGGATTACATATTTGGCGGAGAAGCCAGAAAGCTAGAGCCAAGAACTGTCAGAACTTATAATTGCTTTACTATGATCTAACTGAAGTTAAAATTCACACTCATTGTTTCTGTCAGTATCTTGATCAACGCCAAAGAGCTGAGTATACTCAGATTTGTGGGAGTAGAGATTTAAATATTTTCTTTTCTTTTATTTAGTTACGAAGCAATGTCAAAACAACACAAGTAGAAATATCATACATTATCTCATATAGTTAATCCTAGATGTTGACAGCTATTTTGAATTAGTTCACACATACATATATACACATACACACATATGCCTTTGTCCTAGATATCATATATGACTTTATGAGATCGTAATTTTATGAGAAAAAAACTTCATCGCATATTCAAAGTAATTTTTATTTCTCTGCACTTAATATCTGTGTTTCTCACTTCAAAATACTGAAAAATGTCAAAATCTCTAGTTGTACAGTGCATGAAAGAAATTAAATACTCTGGAAAATAAAATAAAATGCCTCAGTTAGTAATAAATCTTACAATAGGCCTAAGGTTTAAAAAGTCTCGTCAAACCTTATTACACCATAATCTGAATGCAATTGATAAATTGCTGTTAGATTAACAGAAATTGTAAAGGTAAAATAAATTAAAACATATTAGCAAAAATAACAAGTTAGATGTGCTTTCCGTGTTATAAAATATTACATCTAGTTATTTCTGGATTTTCAGTAGAAATGCAATAGAAATGCATGATATAGAAATTTTTGTTACAACTAATTCTCTATAAACTTGAGAACAACTGCAAATTTGTTGTATCTTTTCTTTTTCAATTAATGAAGATGTTATTTGAATTACAAGTACAGACTTCTTGTTTGCAACATGTATACATGAAAATGTGCATGGGTCTAGATATTAATATATAATTTATATCACAGAATCACAGAATCACAGAATCGTAGGGGTTGAAAGGGACCTCCAGAGATCACCGAGTCCAACCCCCTGCCAAAGCAGGTTCCCTACACCAAGTCGCACAGGTGGGCATCCAGGCAGGTCCTGAATATCTCCAGAGAAGGAGACTCCACAACCTCCCTGGGCAGCCTGTTCCACTGCTCTGTCACCCTCATCGTAAAGAAGTTCTTGCGCACATTTGTGCAGAACATCCTATGCTCCAGTTTCTGGCCATTTCCCCTTGTCCTGTCTCCACACACTGCTGAAAAGGGTCTGGCCTCGCCACTTTGCCCCCCTCACCTTAGATATTTATAGACCTGGATCAGGTCTCCTCTCAGTCTTCTTTTCTCAAGGCTAAACAGACCCAGTTCACTTAGCCTTTCTTCATAGGGGAGACGCTCCAGTCCCTTCACCATCTTTGTGGCCCTCCGCTGGACTCTTTCCAAGAGATCGCTGTCTTTTTTGTACTGGGGAGCCAGAACTGGACACAGTACTCCAGATGAGGCCTTACCAGGGCAGAGTAGAGGGGGAGGATCACCTCCCTCGACCTGCTGGCCACGCTCTTTTTAATGCAGCCCAGAATGCCACTGGCCTTTTTGGCCACAAGGGCACACTGCTAGCTCATGGCCAACCTGTTGTCCACCAGGACACCCAGGTCCCTCTCTGCAGAGCTCCTCTCCAGCAGGTCGTCCCCCAACCTATACCACTGCATGCAATTATTCCTCCCTAGGTGCAAGACTCTACACTTGCTTTTGTTGAACCTCATCTGGTTTCTTACTGCCCAGCTCTCCAGCCTGTCCAGGTCTCGCTGAATGGCAGCACAGCCTTCAGGTGTGTCAGCCGATCCTCCCAACTTCGTATCATCAGCAAACTTGCTGAGGGTGGCCACTATCCCCTCATCAAGGTCATTGATTAAGATGTTGAACAAGACTGGATATATATATGTGTTTTATATATTATAAAACATTCATATATAATGTGTGTATATATATATATATATATACTTTATACATATATGTAGAAATCCATGTGGAAATATTTTGTGTACATTAAATGAAAAGGTTTATATGAGAATGACCAAATTTTCTCATGACTGAGTGGAATCTATAATTTTGCTATACGTAAGATGCATATTGTGGAAAATATTTTCAGGGAAGTTGAGTGATAGGAGAATTATAATGTGTTTTGACAATATGAAATATTACCATTTGCTTCTATGTTAAAAAAAAAACAAAACAACGCTGAAATGCTGAATTTTTGTATTTATGATACTCTTTTTTATTTTTTGTAGACTTACTTGCACAGTTAGTTCCCAGAAGTTTGAATCCTGTTTTATGCTTGTAAATGTAGATATTGCTTATTAACCATTAAAAATAAAAAAAGAATGTATCATATCTTATAATATATATTATGGGGGATGCAAGGAAATCTCTTACTGGACAACTAAAACAGTCATACTGAATATTAAGATATATATTTAGAAGTAGATTAAATTATCACTAAATTTCCAGAGCAAAGAGGGAGAATAGAAAATGCATAATTCATAATGACTTCTGCTGGTATTGTTCTCAAGACAGATTTTCCTTTGGATTTCTGGCTTCATTCTAATTATGAAATAAATATTAACAGCTGAAAAATAATACTGAAGTATTTGGGTTAACATTGTAAATAAGATGCAGCATAATAATAGGACTTCCGCAATGAAAGCTTGCTTCTCGTTAATTTATAATAATTTGTCAAACATGTCAAAATCATGAGATTATTCACTGAAAGGGAAAGAAAGAAAATTCCTAGCTAATTAAATACTTCCTTTACACAATTACTAATTGAAGTGTAGATCTCCTTATTACCAACATCTGTTAAGGACAAAAACACAGTAAGATTAAAAGATGGGATTTAGACTTTTTAAATGATTTCTGATTATAAAATGTGGAAGATTCTGACTGTTCACATGAAGAGGTTTAAGCAATTCTTTATCAATTAAAAACTATGAGGAAAAGTAATGTGGGTGTAATGATTAATATGACAGATTCTTATCATTTTTCTTGCAAATGTATGGAAAGAAACAATGTTTTTGTCAATAATTCTAATCCTTGATGTTTTATAGTAATTTCCCTTTGTTAATTCAACAGTAATCACATCTGGATGTAATGTGTATAAAACTGAAGGTAGACCTGAGGCTAATCATAATCAGCACGTAGGTGCAATAAATGCTAGGACATCCGAAATGGTCAAATTAATTGACAGAAAGTTCAGAAAGACTAGAAAGGAAAAAGTGTCTTGAAAATTCTGTTGGGAGTTCCTATCAGATACATAGTATCTTGATTTGGATTCAGATTTGTCCAGCTAATCCTGTGAATTTTTATTTCATGACAGCTTGGAGTGTAGTCAGGACTGTTTTCCCGCATACGTAAAAGAAAACACAGCCCAGATGTGCCAGCATGATACTGGCATTTCAGCTCCAATTTTCTCATTAACTGATTAAATTTAATAATTTATCGATCAAATAATTCAGAGTGCGACTTCACTTTAACAGAAATCTTGTGAGCTTTGCAGGTGGAAGACTGGTAAAAATTGTTCTTGAGGTATGGTTCTGGTTGGATTTTCAGTACGTTATTGGACTATTTCCTATTTACAAAGTAAACTCTGACAATAACTTACTGATATTTAGCAGTAAAATAAGAAATGAAAAACACATATTGTAGGAAAGGATGCGCTTTTAGCAAGGTATCTTTAGTCTGTATTGCTGCTTACTCAAGACCAAAAAATTCAGAGGGAAACAGAAGGTAGCTTTCTAACAAGTGGTAGGAAATATGTACTTGTCATCAATTAAAATCAACTAATCTTGACTGTCGGTTTCTTTTTAAAGACAGTGTGAATGAGGATCTACCTGTCAGGGGGCAGTGATGGGTGGTTTCCTATAAGAGAAAGGGAGCCTGCAGAGTGATAACAGGGCTGGTATAGCAGGGGCACAGCCCCACACTGACTGAAAGATATGAGAAGAATAGGTCCGTTGATGATAATCAGGGTCAGACAAAAGCCTGGATTTTACCAAACAAATCTGATGAGGAAGGCTGAAGATTGAGCCTGGATGCCAAATCAGCAAGGCAGGGCCAGGATCAGTGAAGCTCAAAGCCAGAAGAGAGCAAAAAACCTGTCCTGTAACTTACATAAGGATGTAAGTGATTAAATGTTTTAGAATTTTGAATAGACAGTTAAGGGTTTATACAAAACAGAATTCTTCTGAAGTGAGGGATGGTTATTTGTTTTCATTAAAAAAGCATAAAATATACTCATTCTTCTAAATAATTCTTCTAGTAACCTTGAACCATGTAGTCAGTAATCAGTAATGCAGTAATCAGTAAAGCCATTATAATAAATGGCTATCAGATATTAGTGTAAAAGTTTCCTGAGCATCCCTCTTTTCCTGGCCACAGATCTCACCTACTCAGCTTTGGATACATGCCCTTCAACACATCTGTTGCTTTGTGCAAATCTGACATTGTACTAAGGATTTTGTGTAGGGGAGAACAGTTATCAACAATGACTGAATTTTATTTTATTTATTCTGCATGTCATTTCAGTGTAATTTTCTGATACTTTCATGAACAGGAAAATACTCTCAGCTGGAAGATTTAAGCTCTTCCAGGAATACTGTGTCTTACTATCTGGAGTAATCACTTTTTTGAATGGAAAGCTAGTTATATGAAGTGCCTAGCGCATCTGTCAGATTGTTCCAGTCTGTCAGAGTTCCATTCTTTATTAGAAAACGGAACCTGTCAAGGTCTGTGATCTTTCATCTGTTTCAAGTCTGAAGTGGGGCAGTTGTGGACACAAAGAGAGCTTAAAAAGAACATGATCCTCTTAATCATTAATAATTGAACATTGCTATTGAGCTATCAATTGGATTATTAGCATCTAATCAGTAGTTTAAATTAGATATTAAAAGTTTAGATATTTAGGCAAGTGGAACTGCAGAATGAATCCTGCAGATTAATGACCACTGAAAGTAGTGGAGAGCTTTGACAGCTTGCCAGTAGTAGACTTGCAAAGTATGAAAAGAGTAATCTTTCAGAAAATTATGGCTTAAGTATGCATTTGTTATACTGTTACCATGATTGTTATTTTGGAGAAGTAAATCTAATGTAAACTAGAGATATTAAAAACCTTTGTATCCACATTGTTCTTGGTTCCAAAAATGGCTTTTTTGTTTCCAAGCTTATCAAGAACTTCACATTGATTTGTTTAATTTTGTTTTATTTTTTATTTTTTTGTTGTTGTTTCTTAAATTCTGTTTTCCTAATTAATATTTAATGCACCTTGGTGTGTAGCATATTTTGTCCAGCGTGGTTTTCTGCCAACATTTGTGCTACAAATGTTGTGTCTGACAATATTAAGTCAGTGATTTTTAATTGTCATTTTGCTGCTCCAGCTGGTAAATGTGCCAAAATGACTAGTTTGGATTTCAAGGTTTCCATTTTCAACTCTTACGTTGATGTGTATTCATAGCTTTTTTCATTTAGCTGCGATAACTTCAGTGGAAATATTTCAGACTGCCAGTTCAAAACATCTTCCTATGCTTTCTTGACCTTTCCCCAATTACTAAAAACCCCTATTTCTTTCTGTTTCTATTAGCACAGTTAATCATAATCTTTTCTTAGCAGTTTTGGTACCTTCTCCGTTTTTCTTTCCTTATTGCTCTGAGATGGCAGGGAAGGCAGTATGGAAGGAGAAATCAAACTCTACCATGTCTCAAAAGTAATGATCGGTAATATAACAAATTTTAAGTATTTACTAAATAGTATTGTATTTAAATTTTATTTATTGTTTAACAAATGCAGAATTAGTTTCTTTCAGGTACTCAGATTCCTCTACAAAAATTCTTTGTCTTTGTTCATGTTACTGACCTTAGCCTCTACCATATAAATAGGAATTTCTGCATTCACTATGCTGCCTCACCTCCTATGTTTTGTTTATTAACAGTCCTTGTAGTATGAAACCTTATCTTTAAAGGACACAGTAGTGGTTTTGTACATACTCTCCGTATCTGTCTATAAAACACTCCATAAAATGTTACAGTGTTTTCTTCTGTAATTGATATGTCATGTACATTTGTCTGCACTTCTAATGCCTGAATAATTTTCTAAACAAATATTGAAATCTTAGCTCTTAAATCATCAAGCTCTTAAATCATAACACATCGTCTCCTTTCTTTATTTCCACTGCTGCAACATGTTAAATAACTGGTTTGATTTATGTTGTTGCCATATCTATGAAATGATTTTTTTTTCACATTTTTTGGTTTAATTATTTTTTATACTGTAAAAATTGAGGTACTCTATCAGGGAGGAATGAAAGAAAGGAGAAAGTCTAGTCACTAGAAATTCTAGACGGTGATCAGCAGATGCTTATGAAAACAGTTAATTCACCAAAAAAAAAAAAAAACCTATGAACTAAACCAAATAGAGGGTTTATTCTTCATGGAATTGATTCTGAAAACAAAGTAAAAGATAGTACTTACCTTTAGATTTGTTTTAAGAAGTAGTACTGATTGAAAAAGAAGAATAATCGGCTAAAGTGTTGCCCAACTCAAGTATGTTGCCTACTCAAACTCAATGAATTGAATTCATGTGAATCAATAGTTTCAGCAGATTAACCACAGAAGATTCAACTAACTCTTAGATTTGTGATAGAATGTGGTGCAAAAAGCTGAAAATGACTTGAAATGCAATCTTCATCATCACAGCTATTGATACTAAATCCTAGATAAGGGTAAGGATATTAATAAATAGGAGTGAATAATTGAATTATCTGAATTAATTTTATTATTCAGACATTTTGATCCATGCCATGCCATTCTAACTTGGGGCTAAGATTTGGAGTTGCAGAAAAGAGATGAGAAAATAGAGAAGATACAGACGAGCAAAGATAGACTAAGAAAAACTTACCTTAAATACACAAAACTGTATTTACATTACTAAATTAAGGACGACAAAAGAATGCCCCTAAGAATTTGAAGTCACCTCAATAGAGTTAAATAGTTAATACAGTCCCTTGCACTAGCTTTACTTCTGTTAGCACAATTTGCAAGCAGTTTTTCAGATTAGAATGGGACAGAAACTTTTTCTATCAAGTAGTGAAGACAAATAATTCCATGGTACTTGGCTTCGGTATCACAGAACTGTATTGAGGAGGTTTTAATTTTTGTGAAACATTTATAACTTTATTAGGATGATGTAATAAGGAAAGTCTAGAAGTTAATATTTTGGTTCTAAAAGTAAATTTGATTATGGGAAGTACTGTAAGGACAAATTACTCATCCATAAAATCTTACTTTCTTTAAGCAGATTTGTTGCCTGTAAAGAAGGTAATGAGGAAAAAAATCTGGTGAGAGTATCAGAATACACAGATTGTTTGGAAAGATTGCAAGGCCTGTAAAAAGAAACTTATTCAAGTGGAATTTAATGTCTTCTACTTGGGTTCTGCTATCATTAGATGTGGATCGGTCTCTCTGCCAGGTAACTAACAATGGGACGAGAGGTAATGGCCTCAAGTTGCACTATAGGAGATCCAATTTGGATATTAGGAAAAATTTCTTCTCTAAAAGAGTGGTCAAGTATTGGAATAAGCTGCCTAGGGAAGTGATATAGTCATAATCCCTGGAGATGTTCAAGAAACATTTAGAGGTGAGGACACTCAGGGTCATGGTTTAGTGGGCACGGTGGTGATCATTTGATGGCTGGACTTGTGATATTAGAGGTCTTTTTCAACCTTAATGATTCTATGATTCTTTGATTAAGCACTTCTATGTTCTGCATATACTATGTTAGCATACATTAAAACGTCTTACTTGTCTTTCTTTTTCTATACCATCATATAACCAGAAGTGTTAGGAGTTTTAAGATGAAGCTGATTTTATTATGAAGAGATTAGCCAAGATTTAAAAAACATGTGATTATCAATAGATGAATTAAAAGAACAATGTATTAAAAGTTTAGTTTATAATAGAAAATAAAGATGCTCTAACCAGAGAGAAAGAATTCTTAGCTACATTCTTAATTTCATGAGTTCAACCTGCTACAGTTGATAGAGTTAATTACATTAAGGCAGTTACAAAATGTGATTTTGTATGTGCATATAAACTAATTTGTTTATTGCATATGAATTTTAATTGGAGATGATAAACTATGCTCGTTTATGGATTTTTTCAGTCTTTTGTCTTCTGTTAATGCTTAATTTAAGCACATCAATAAAATGGAGACTTGTATTTATGAATTTTCCTATTTGTTTTTGAAAGAAAAATATGTGATCAACATAACTTTAGCAAGTAAGATTGGTTGGGGGGATGAGGGAAAGCTTGTCACATTCACTAGAAGCCAAAGGCAGAAAATTACTTTATCCTGTAATACTTTAGACATTAAGGTGGACTGTTTGACATGATGAATAGTATGCATACAAGCTTTGCATACTGTACTTTGCAGCTATGGTAAACAGTCTATTAATCTTTTTCATTAAATGCAAAGGTTCCAGGAATTAAAAACTAGGCTGCCACAGGCTTGTGAGCCTCCTGGTGTCTAAGGTTATTTCTAGTGATGTGGTGGGTTGACCCCAGCTGGCAAATTAGGTTGTCACATGGCTACTCTCTCACTCTTGTTAGGCAGGATGGGGAAGAGAATCAGAGAGCAAAAGCAAAAAAGCCATTTTTTAAGAAGATAGTTTTATAAGTAAAGCAAAGGAGCACACACAAGGTAAACAAAATAATTTCATTTACTACTTCCATCAGCAGGCACATATTGAGTAACTTATAGAAAATTAGGTCTTAAGACAATCTAGTACTTACTTGGGGAAAAAAAAGCCAAACCATGAACTTCTCCCTTTCAGTCTATTGCTGATCATGACATCATGTGATATGGAATATTCCTATCATCACTTTGGGTCAGACATCCTTTTTGTGTTCACTCTCAACTCTTTGCTCATCCCCAAACTACTTGTTAGGTGAGAGCTGAGTGGGGGAAACAAAACATGCCTTGGCACTTTTCAAACACTGTTCTGCAATAATTAAAATACTGGTTTGTTATCAGTACTATTTTACCTGCAAATCCAAGGTACAACACCATACAGACTACTGTGAAGAAAACAGACTCAGTTCCATTCAGAACCAGTACAATCTCCAGTTCCAAGCCATTTATATCTTGCTTAGGTCATTTGCTATAGAGTACATCCTCATTAACATCCCTTTTTCTGTTCCCTCACTCTCTGTCCTCTTCTCTGACCTACTTCCCATCCACTAATATCATTCCTTTCATCTATAGGCCACCTTTAGATGTAATTGCACAGCACAACACAAAGTTGTATATCACAGAGAAGTGTAGAACACATGGACATATATGCAAAATATTTCCACAGGCATTTTCCCCTGACATTTTCTGTCTTTCTGAAGTAAGCAAAATTTTCAGCAGTAATCTTGTTCAAAATCATGTCCCAGTCATGAAGAGACAGAAAACTGACGTAGGAAGTTAGGCTAAAATAAATAGAAAAGTTGAAGATTTGTCTTAGAAATTCTATTTTTAAAAAACTTTTCTGTTCTGTATGGAGTTTGCAATACTTGTTTAAAATAAATTATTACTTATTTTTCCCCCATTTCAAGTGTATACATTATAAAAAAATGTTTTTACATATACATATGTGTTTTCATATACTAATCCTGATCTGTTTTAACTCAGCAGGAACCTAAATATCACACAGATGCTCACTCACTCAAATGGGGGAGAGAATTAGGAAAAAAAAACAAACAAAGTAGAACGTGTGGTTTGAGATAACTACTTATTAAGACAGGAAAGAAAGAGAATATATTAGAAAATGTACGGTAGAAAACGTATGTATGTTATAAATTAAGACTTATAATCCTTTGAATAATCCTAGTAACAATTGCTACACTGTAGATAAAGATATTATCACAAGATTCTGCATAACATGCACCACACTTTTGAATAGTTGTAAGACATTTTCTTCTAGCTACAAAGCTTGATCTTTTGTAGGGGTTAGTGACCTTATCCAAATTCTAGTAGAAATGCTGGTGAAAATGTTCTTTTTTGGTCACAAGGAAAGTAAAGTTAATTTGAAACAATGGTGGATTGACTTGCTGATAAATGTAAGTATGGCAGTGAGACATATCTATACTAGGTTCTGAATCCTGATCATGTTTTATTCTGAGCACATTTTTTTAGTATATGTACATTTGCCTGTGGGTAATATTCCTGTAACAAAGAAACTCTCTGGAAGAACCCATGATTTTAAGATGTCAATTCTGCAAGCTGGATTATCTGCCTTAATTTTTCTGCTGATTTCTGGTTTTCACACTTGATTTTTTTAAATCTTCCTTCCTTCCTTCCTTCCTTCCTTCCTTCCTTCCTTCCTTCCTTCCTTCCTTCCTTTCTTTCTAAATTGCTTGCTTTGAGCTTTCAGTTGTTTATTTTGTTGTTCACTCAAGTGCCAGAGAATCTGAGACTGCTCAAATGGCTTTACGCTACCATGTCAGAAAGTTGTTTTCTTGGTTACAAATCGTCATGTACAAGAATAATATTAGTTTTACAGATAACGGTAATTAAAATTAATAGTGACTCAGAAGTACTTTGCGAACTCTGTAAGACTTTCAGATTTCATCTTAAGCCTGACTTCAGTTATTTGCATTGTACTTGAAGAGTTTTTCCAGCTAAGGAATTTTTTCCTTTAAAGCTATGATTCTAGCTTATCTACAGTATTGTCCCCAAGTAAGCTTTAATTAATTCAGGTTCATTCCAGTCTAATTTAGGCATCTAAACAAAGTGCATAATTTAGGAGCATATTCAGCTACGGCTCCCTATACACTCAATAGACAAAAGCTCCTGAATCGTTCTCTCTTAACTGTAAAGAAAATTGAGAGTAACTCCTGAATTGGAGGACTTCATTTGCTGACTGAGCTAGCAGGGATTAATTTAGCCCTATAGTGCCTGTGTTCTCATATGTGAGAGTGCAATTATATCTCTTTTAGCAAGCAGAAAAGTTTAATATGAGAAGATCTGTAAAGTGAAACAGTTGAATATTCCTGAATTAATTGAGAGAACTTTATTTCAGACTCCTGCCTAGTCAGACGCCCATTAGTTGGTGGAGTACTTCTCCTGGGCTGAATATTCCAAGCTATCTTATACTGAGGGGAATAAAGTTTGCAAAATCAGGGATCACCTGCATTACTGACTGATACAGTGTAAATGTAGAAAGACTGAAGCTAATTTTGTTGTGATTTACTATATTTATAAGTTGGGAATTCACACTGTGTCTATTGAAACAAACTTCACAGCAGTTGCCTGTCATGGAGCCAGCAGCTTGATGTAGCTGCTAGATACTAAGCATTGTTGCCTGGACCACTTTCTTATTTGACTTTGTAAATTTTCATTTGAAAACCAACTGTTACAAAGCATATGAACTACCATAGTGACTGTGTATGCCAAATCATAGCTGGCAGTTATGTGTTCAGGATTCAGACAATGATGAGATTACACCATACTACTACAAAGAAGAAGCCATCCTTAAACTATACATGTATTTTTATAAAGGCACTCTTGAAATTTTAAAATATGATTTTTATTCAGTATTTGCTGACTTTGATATTTTTATTTCTTCTTAAGATTTTTAATTAAAATCTGGATATGTGTACATAATTCAGGCCTTAACAGAAAAATCATTAGTGCCACAGGCTAACACATATTATTATTAACCATACATGATTTCAACATGCAACTTCACTTGTTTGAATGGTACAATTTATTTTTATTTTTATTTTTGTTATAAATCTCACTTTCTGTTCTGCAGTCCAGTAGTGTGAGGACAAGCTATAAATCAACATAAGCAGATTAAATTTGGGAAATTACACATCTTTGCAGTTGTTTCACAGAAAAATTATCTATTCAACTAGTTTTCTAAATGTACTGCACGTTACAGTGCATACTTTCCATTATATGCTTAGAAAAGGTTATTTGAATGGAGTAAAGATTGATAAGAGCTAATCAAGAAAAAAATTTCTGATGAAGATTCTACACTTCCTGAAATTGAGTTTGAGAACATCTTCTCCTAAACTGAACAGTTGTCTAGTTGTTGCATTTAGAACCAATATTATTTTTTTTATTTCTTTGATTCACTGAATGCACTTTGATGCTATTAAGAGCTTGATTTTTTTAAAATTCTTATCCAACTAAAAGATGAAATTGCAAAACATCCATAAACATTTGTATTCTTTCTTCCTTTGCATTCATTATTTTTATTCTTTGTATTAGAAAGTACACATAATTTTAAAAAATTGAAAACACCTTGCAAATTAATGGTTGTAAAGCAAGTAACAAATTGGTCATAAAAACACAACTTACAAGTACATTTCAAGAGCAGGATTTTTCTGACTTGTACAAGACACAAAGGAGAGATGGAGATACATTTCACTGCGATAAGCCAGAGAATTTTTTTGTATATATGTATATATATTTTTTCCTCTTAATTTTTTCAGTATGTTGATAAAATTTTAGGACTGGAAAATGAATAGCACACAAAAAATATGGGAAGATGTCACTGTATTGGCTAAAGAAAAAAATAAAATTTTCTCTTAAGCTAGATTGTTTTCTAGCTGTATTTTGTTCAGTGTCTAATTGCCTGTACATCTTTGTAATAGGAATGGCTCTTCCAGAGCCCAAAACTAAAGGAGATGCCCCTGAAACAACCTATCAGCTGGATAATTTCAGGCCTTTTTCTTTCCCTACTTCATCCCTTTGATTGATTATTCTTCTTGAACCGCATATCCTGGCAAACTAAAATGCAGCTGTCATCTTCAGATGTCATTAAGCTCATCTAAATTAGGACAACATTGAATATTTTTTTCTATTTCCCATTGTACAACAAAAATTAGCTCTGGTAATTCTCAGAACAAGAATACTCAAATGTAACAGGCAACGAGCAGGTTTTTATAAATAAAAATGCACTTGAAATTTTAAGTTAGTGCATAAACAGTACCTTAGCCATATAGGACAGTTTTAATTCCGGCTCTGGTTGTAAAATTCTCAAGTTTACATCTTGAAATATGAATCCAAAGGAGAGTACCATTTATATTTTCACATCCATTCACATAAAATTGATCTCCTGGTTTGCAAACAGATGTTTACAATTTGCCAATTATATTTTTATACTGATCAGATTATAACAGTGTTTGGAAAAGTTTAATTCAGAATAAAACCTATCCTTTAATTATAACTGCAATTGGGATCTTCTATATAGATCTAAAAATAATTGATAAGATTACATTCAAAAAGACTGAAAAATAGCAGGGGACATTAGCAAAGAAAATAGCTGGTCTTTTAAATCACAAACAATAACAGTTGGAAAAGGATGATCTCCTAAGCCAAAGTCTTGATTTCCCTGAGTTTCACTACATTTTGAGCTTGTAAATTCTAAAATGATAACCTTACGATTAAGTGCATTATGTTTCTTTTATAACTCAAAAGAAATTTTGGAACAAAGACTATGCTTTAATAGCGGTTTATGCACTGAAATGGAGCTGTGAACGATGAGAAAACTGGGAAAGGGGCGATGCATTTCCAAAGAGACCTGAGGCAGGAGCAAAGTTTTGTCCTGTTGTTTAAGCTGTGTAACAGCCAAAGCTGCGGCACTTGGAGCACTGCCAGCAAGTGAAAGAAGGGAGAGCATGCCCCTGGCTTGAGACATCTGAGGAGCACAGATAGGAGTAACTGAGTCCAGCGAATCACTGCATCTTAATCTCTGGTTTCTATGCAACTGGAAAATATTGGCATATTTCTCAGTATCTTGGCTGTACATGTAAGTAAATTAAATAATGTCATGTCACAGGCAAAGATACTAGAATTAAAAATATGTGCATATTTTAAATGTTAGCATGATCATCAGCACGGTATAAGGCCAGGACAGTTATTGTGCTTCCAAGCAGAGTATTGAACCTTGCCGTGGGCAAGGCAGCATTTCACACCAACAAATTTCATGTGGGCACTGTTACGGCTGGTCAAGTTCTTAATGAGTATAGACAACATCAAACTGTCCTGACTATATTTTTGACTATATTTGTGGCTACAGAACAAGCCCTGAAAGTGTTAAGTTTAATAATCTAGATGTGTCCAAGAGAACAGAGAGGAAGAAAGCAATAGGATAGTGAGAAACTGAGGTACTGTGAGCTCCTCTCTCCCCTCACATCCACTGTTGCAGCTTCATCTACCTTGCTCCATTTTTCAGTGATAACACAAGTTCCATACTACATTTATATGATGTTTGAACAGCTAGGACAGGAACATTTAGAAGAAAATAAAAAGAAACAGAACAGACTATTATTGTATTCCTTAATGCGTGGTGCTTATGGTCTTGTTTTCTTTTATTAACAGAAGTAGTCTCACAGTGGTTCTTGTAGTAGCAAGTAGTACCAGTGTTATATCTGGTGATAACCACCATAATCAGTGAGTGAACTGATTTTAGTGTGCCTGTTTATCTTTGGCTCATGAACATTGTTTTCAGGACTGTTAGAAAAATATTGATTCTTTTTGATCCAATATTGATTTCTTTTGATAAGCTTATGTTTAAAGTTGGATAGATTATACCTTAAAAAATAAAAAGACAAACTAAATGCCATGTGAGGAGTTATTGCTCTGTATGTAAGGAGTCCACTTGTATTATGGTTTGCAGGTGTGTATCAGACCACTGAGAAATTCCAGATAGGAGTTATTGTCATAGATGGCACATCTTCTGTGAAACTAAACTGACTTCTAACTGAAGAGTTCTTGAGCCACATTCTGTTAGCTTTCTTCAATTTGAAGAGGTCTGTAACACTGAGGAATGTTTGTGGTACCTTGGAGAGGGGTTGTAAGAAAATAGCACACTTTTAAGATCAAAACAGGAACTGTTAACATGTTTAACATTGTATGATATTTTGTGAGGTAATATAGGTATATTAAGAAATCATATGAGAGCTGGAACATAGACAGAGTAACACCATTACTCAAATAAAAGCCTAAGGACAGGAAAAAATATTGTTTTGCTATTTCAACTTCTGTTACAGGAGAATAGTTATTTTAATGGATATAAAAAACAGAAGATGTGATACAGTACATGAGGAATATATAGATTCTGCAGGAAAAGGTAGTCAATCGGCAGAACCATATTAATGGACTGTAAGTGTTAAAATACTTATAACTGATATCCAGATAAAAATTGCACTGTTTGGGAAGTAAAATTTATATCCTAAGCTACATATATTTTGATACCAAGAAGCTTATTATCTTGTGATCTACCTATTAACAAAATAAAAGCAAGAATATTCCAAAATTATTTTTAGGTAGGAGTGGCAGGTTGTATGAATCCTTCTTTGTTCTTTCTGGCTCAAAGCTTGCTTCCTGAGGTATTCCTTGTGATAAGACTCTAGGAGATGAGAGGTGGGTGTTGCTGTATGGCAATCAACATCACTATCTGGACAATTTTACATTTGAAAGCATTTCTTTGGAGCTGTTTGCCTTCGGAAGGGAGTGCTCAGGACTGTTTACTGGACTGTTTACTGGTGGAAGATCTGTCCTGTGACCAGATAACTCCTGTCTGCTATGGGAGACTGTGGGGTGATACCGTTGTATCCTGTGAAGACAAGATACAAGTTGGTACCTCCATACTCCCTCTTATCTGCTGGCAAGGCCTGGAAGATGGAACAAAGGAGTTCCTGCTGAGATCCAAAAGCCAGAAGCTGTCACTCCAAAAAGACCTGACTCAACCACTTTGGACTTATAAATACTGCCATTGGAAATCATCACGGTGTTCGGTGTTCAAAGTTCGGATCGTCACCTTCATCGTCAACGGAACAATGCCTGATGACCCACCTCTACTGAAGACTGAACTACAAACCTCGCTGGACCCTTGGTGGTGACTATCTCCCTCTTGCTTCCTATAAAGACTCCTTGCTTTTATTTCCTATCTTTCCTATCTCCCGCCTTCCCTTCCCCATCACCCTAATTTGTAATAGTGTCCGCCTTCCCCTTCCCCATCTCCCTGACTAAGATTTGTAATAAACTGGTTGGACCAACATTTGAACCGTTGTTTCTTAATCTCATGTCAGGTATACATACATTAAAAGAACCTCATCTCCCTCCTATAAATTAGAGCAAGACACAGGTGTGACACATACATATATCTAAAAGTGCTCTAAAACAACAAAAATACTGCTGTTGCATTTCACTCAAAGGAAGTCTGAAAACTGGACTTTATCAAGTATCTGAGGTCATGTATTACTACCAATTAACTCAAATTCATCATAAAAATCAAGTTTGCTAGGAAATAAAACATATTTCCTTCCAGAAGTACTAATACTTTCAGAAGTATTTCACTTCAAAATTATTTTCTTCAGATAATTGAATTCTTAGCTTTCAGTCTAACACTGATCAGATTAGTTAATTTCCTTAGTAAAATAAGAACAGTTAAGTAATTTCCACTTGAACTTTATCTCTCTTAATGGCTGATCCCTTCAATTAAATCTCAAGTGATTATATGTATTTTAAGTCACTGGTTGTTTGACAAACTTGATCAGGTAAGCATTCTGACAGAAGGAGATAAACAAGAAGATTTTGACTTGAAATGGATTGAAATAGATTGAAGAATTTTATTATATTATCAAAAACAAAATAAACTGCCAATCAGTGTCCTGGATACTGCAGATCAACATCAGCAGTACAGGTAAACTACAGTACTCATAGACTGTTAATTTATGACTATGAATTACTAACATCCCTCTATCATTAATGCCCAGAAGTGCTCATCCTGAATTTCCACTGAGTTACACACCTCCCTCAAGGGCTAAGCATATCACACATATACACTCACGCCCATGAGGAGGCTGCACTGTATTCTGACAGTGCATGGGGTACCATAGGGATGCTGCTTTTTTATCTGCTGTCTCCTCTCTGCTTTTTCTGTACTATATCTATAGATATATTTTAATTCTTTAGGGTTCAACTTTGCTCCTTAAACAATTGCACAAGTGCATTTTCTCCAACTGGAGCCGTTCTAGGCAAAATCTCTTCAGGAACTTACCTTGCCTTTGCAGAGTGACAGATAGTAGACTCCTCCTGCTTCTGATTTTTTTAACATACCCAGTATTCTCTGCAATCTATTCATTTACTCCCTTCATTACATTCTTCCTTTCAAAGAAGGTTTTGGACCATTTTAGAATACAATTGTTAATGGATCTTAGGCTGTTTGGAGTTGTGGACACTCCTGAACCTCTATAAGCAAAAGGAAAAAAAAAACTGTTTTTATTAGATAGAAGTGATAGCTGGAATTATTGCACATAGAACCTTTAATTTGCATTTGATTCAGTTTCTTAGACTAAAACAAGAAAGTTTTTAGCAGATAAAGAAAAAAATCAGAAATCTTAGTGGTGTATTTGATGTCATCATTTTACCTGAATAGTGTGTTCAGAGAAAATAAATACTTCAGTATGTCAGCTAAGATATTGAATACAATAGTTATCTTTTCTACTGATTTATGCTGGCCCAAATGATGTTTTCAGAATTACAGTTGAAGCGTGCACAGAGAAAGAAAGTCCAGGGAATACGCAATTTAATTTCCGATGTCAAAAGTCACAGTTCTGGTCAGAAATATAAAAGTGGATTCAGAGAAGAAGCTAATTCTGCACCCTGGAGTAGATTTTCTTACCATTANAAAAAAAAAAAAAAAAAAAAAAAAAAAAAAAAAAAAAAAAGACACATAAGAAACACCACAAAAGAAACAAAATCCCTCCCAAAACAACCACACAAAAAGACACAGCATTATATAAGATAGTGTTTTGTAGGTATTTTGCACCATTTGTCAACATAGTCATCACCGTAAGCTATGCATTTTCATCAGCAATGAGCAGAAGTCTGCATGCTGTATTTATCTGTACTAGAGGAGGTCACCCGCTGCTGCTGTCACCACTGCTGAAATGCACCACTCACTGCCTCACTGTGCTGACATCCACTGTTGGGTCTCTGTAAATGTTCAGCAAGTGTTGATGAATGTCAGTGGGTGCCATTTTTTTCCATGTGGAGGAATTCAGTGACACACCTTTATTTCATACTCACTTCTGTATCAGACACCAATCTGTCTGACTGTCCCTCCGCTACCATCTGTCCTACAGCAATGAAAATTAATGGAGTATGTGCAGGATGGTTCAGCTTCTACTGTCATACCACCAACATCCACCTCTGATGTCATGATGAATATTATAAAATAGGACACTTTACTTTCAGCTTCTGTACTTTTACCTTACAGTATATCCTCTTTATGAGATGCAACTACTTCTGACTGGAAACTAAAAGTAATGCAACTTCATTGGAATTTTATTAAATATATCTTCATTTAAAAAAATCTGTTAAATTGTATTTGATTAACAGCCAGAAACATGGACTACGTATATAGAAAACAAGGTATTAAGGAGAATTGTGTTATATTTTATTAAATTAGATGCTCTAGCTGAACTACTGTTACATTTGGATAAAATTAGAAGGAAGTGGAAACTTTCATTTTAACTTCATTTGATTGCCTATGTGGATGAGTTTTTAGGAGAGGGATCTTCTACAAATGCATGAATTTATCTGCAGTTGTATTTATTACAAAATAATTTATTTTGAGAGCATAATTAAAATTCCAAGCTTATGGAACATATAGCTGGAGATTTTCACATTCTACTATTACCACCATTAGTTAAATGCTACTGTTCTCTCCCACTACCACTGAAGAAGGACAATATTAAACTTAAAATTCACACCAGATATCAACCTTAATGACTAATCTGTTTCTCAACATTTCTAGAACTCCCAGGGTGTTTCTCATCTCCCATCAGATGGTTTTATCTACTTTGAATCTTTTTATGTGTCCTGCTTTAATCAATGGAGAAAGCTTCTCCAGACAGGAATTGCTTTTTAGATGTATGCTTTAAACTTAAAGGTTGTTTTTTTTTTCTCTCCTCATTACTGTGATGGGAACCGAGGCTGTCTAGTTTAAAGCATTAACTATTAGTGAAGCTGTTTGAGATGAGTCCTCCTTTCCTGCAAACATATAGGAGGATTTGTGGTGGGTTATAGGATGTAGATATGAGCAGTGCATGACAGAGTATGAAAAATTATGCCTGTTGCAATGACTCAGATAGAATTAGTCAATAAAAAACAAATTTTCTGTGAATTTGAGTGTAGGAGTAACTACCTTTCAGTGGACGATGAACAGACTTGTAATTCTTTCTCTGTATACAATTCATGAGCATACAAGTATTTATTACCTCAAATACTTGTATTGGTATGGTAAATGATTGGGATCAGTCAGACTAACATGATAAGAATTAATATACTCACGGACCTAATAATCTCTGCTGTTCAGTGGTTGTCCATTGTGAGGTAGTGTTAGCTTTCATTGCTCCTCCACAATCACAGTCATGCTTCATAAAATTGAGACCTGGGTCATGGGCAGAAGATACTTATGAAAATGAGCCATAGTTCACAGCCTCATAAACATTCAGGTTTGCAGTTTTAAAGCTGCATTAGCTGACTTTGTCAGACTTTCAGTACAGAGTGACAGAAGTGACTCCCCACAAATACTCTTCAAGTATAACATTACACGTGTGACATTTTCACCTGGTTGTTTTTTTGTTTTTGTTTTTGTTTTTGTTTTTAACAGGGAACATCAGTTACTTTCGTGTCTCTCTGACAGAATTGGAGAATTGGCACTACATAGAGAACAACATAAATAGGAACAGCCTCCTACCCTCACTAGTCAAAGAGGGTCACAGAAAGACCATCTCAGGCTTTATGTGCCTGGGTTCTCCATAGCAGTGCAGATATCCAACTTTCTTTTCATTGTTCTTCTCATGCATTCCTCTATCAGCTGCAAGTAGCACTTCAGCAAGTTCATTCTATGTAATAGAAGCTATACATAAATGCAGTATTAGACACAATTAGTTCCAACTGCATACAAGTTAAAGGAGGCTGTGGGGAACCTTAAACATTACTCACCATTAAAATACATATTATTAAAATAAACATATTTACTACAACAAAAATGAACAACTAAAATTCCTATTAAATATTATCTTCAGAAAAATGGAGGAAATCAACAACAAAACTCATACTTATGTATGTACAGTTAAACAGGAAAATAATTGTAGATCCCTTAAAGAACACCGTTTGAAATGTGAGAGATTTGCATTACAGGATATCTGTCTGTTGTTATTGGTGGTGGAATTGGAGAGCAGCCTGGAGTGCCAAAAAGAATTCTTGTCTTTCTCCTCATACCCAGCACAATGCAGATGAAATCTGCAAGTAACAGTAGCAGACAGGCTTGGATGTTGAGCTATTCGGAGGGATAAGGACATGTAGTAAGTAAAAACTTCTGGTTTACTAACTTATTTTTTGAGAATAAAAGAAACAACTAACAACAATATAAATGATAAAATAAAGGCACAAACACTGAAAAGAAGTTGATAGTAGAGACAGTAGTGAAGACTACATCTCTTTGATCCTGAAATTATGGGCTACCAGAGGAAATAAGCAGAGCCCTGAAAGTGATAAGGAGTAGGAACATGGTTACCAGGAGAATTGTAGGATTCTGGAAGGGGTTTGAGGGATAGCGTAAAACATTTTGGGATCTCAGAGGCCGATAGGTCTATTCAAAACCTCAAAAACTCAAAGCTCAAAATGTTATTTATGGCAATTCAGAACTTATGGCAAAACACAGAACTTAGAAATGAAGAATTAGCATGCTAGAAGTGTAGAAATCTTACTTCCTATATAAGATAGAATAAGGACATCCATATTTCACCAAATGAAAGTAGTTGATGAGTCGTTAAATATTTTGGGCCATCATTCAGAATCAGATTAGTCACATATCTAATCCTATAAATAACTAATAACAGGCACAGGTGACTCAGAAGAAAATATTTACCAAAGGGAAAAAAAAAAAAAGAAAAGAAATTGTGAAGGAACATGCTTTCAAGGCAAGTTTCCTGATTCTGTTAATCAAAGGGGGTTAGTTCATGTCCTGAATCTTAATATTGAAGGCCACAGCAAATCTTTCTTTATAATTTAAATTAATTTATTGATTGATTGATACAGTCTTCACTTTCAAATAGAATCATTTTGCTTCTCCCTGTTATTAATAACTCAGGATGTTCTTGGATAGAAAATATTCGGGGCTACTTTAATAAATTCCTTTTATTTCACTGTTTGCTTGAAATGTTAGTGTTTACTAAAAAAAACCTCATGCTTTAAGAAGCTGGATCATTTCTGAGATCTATAAAGAACCACAACAAAAACTTTAAAAGCCCTTAAAAAATAGTGAATTTGTGTAAAATTATCTAAATATACCGTAATTTTATTAAAAGTCATCTAGACTTTTATCAGAGAAATCATATTTTGAAATTCAAAAAAAAGGAAAAAAAAAGGAAAAAAAAAAGCCGAGAAACTGGGCCTCCTTCCAACCTAAACAAGCTGTGTTTTTCCTATTAAAATTTGCATCTGTAATTCTTTTTTCAATGTATATAATCTTTGTGAATACCATTTAATGTATAAACTGGCAACAATGTGCTGCATTATTGTTAATATGCTATATTTTCTATATTGTAAGGAATTAACAAACGAAGTACAAGGTTTTTCACCTGTTAAAATTCTGAAACAATATAACAATAAGCCAGCGAATGAGGAAGACCAAATACGTTTCCTGATCTGCAAAATAATGTGGAGGTAAAGAACTTCCATTTTAGCAGTTTACAAAAGGAAGTCAGATGAATAATCGGATGCTCTGTCCAATCTAAATTACTGTTTAGGAATTATCTTGAGCTTATAATGCCAACAAATTCTACTTTATGTGGCTCTAATGAAAGTTCTCAATTTCTTTCACCTCTGTCCCTGGAAAGGTGATGGAACAGCTTGTTCTGGTTGCCATTGGAATTGGAAGAGCAGAAGGTTATCAGGAGTAGTCATCATGGGTTCACCTGGGGTAGGTCATGCTCAACCAGCCTGGTAGCCTTCTATGATGTCATCACTGGCTGGGTGGATGAGGGGGAGAGCAGTGGATACAGTCTACATTGATTTCAGCAAAGCATTTGATACTCTCTCCCACAAAATCCTTACAATGAAGCTGAGGAAGTGTGGAATAGATGAGTGGACTGTGAGGTAGGTTGAGAACTGGCTGACTGGCAGAACTCAGAGAGTTGTGATCAGTGGCACAGAGTCCAATTGGAGGCCTATTTAGCAGTGTTCCTCAGGGGTCAGTGCTGGGTCCGGTCTTGTTCAGCATCTTCATCAGTGACCTTGATGAGGGGATAGTATCCACCCTCAGTAAGTTTGCTGATGATATGAAGCTAGGAGGAATGGCTGACATTCTACGGTATGGGGGGCAAAGGGATGAAGCCAGACTCTTTTCGGCTGTGCGTGGCGATAGGGCAAGGGAAAATGGCCACAAACTGAAGCATAGAAAGTTCCACATAAATGTGCATAACAACTTTACAGTAAGGGTGTTGGAGCACTGGAACAGGTTGCCCAGAGAGGTTGTGGAGTCCCCTCTCTGGAGACATTCAAGACCTGCCTGGATGCCTACTTGTGCAACATGGTTAGGGAGCCTGTTTTGGCAGGGGGGTTGGACTAGATGATATCTAGATGTCCTTTCCAACTCCTACAATTCTGTGAGTGGTCCAGCCATCAAATCCATTTTTCTCCAATTTGGTGACCAGGATGTCATGCAGGACAGTGTCAAACACTTTGCACAAGTCCAGGTAGATGACACCAGTTGCTCTTCCTTTATCCAGTGAATACTGTAACTCTGTAATAAAAAGCCACCATGTTTGTCAGGCATGACTTGCCTTTGATGAAGCCGTGTTGGTTATAATACAGGAAAATATAGGAAAAAATATAGGAGAAGAGAAAGAGGAAATAATAGTGAGGAATAAAAAGGGAAATATTGCTTGTGGGCAAAACAGAGAAGAAAATCTTACGTCAAAGGATTACCAAATATTTTTACTGTATGTATAGAGATGCTATGGCTCTGAGGTCAAATTACATTACTCATATTTATTTCTTTATTCCAGACATCTCTCTGAAAACATGGTAATTATTAACATGAATCTAGCCAAATTAATTAAGATTGGGAGGCATGTAACTGTTAATCATTAATTTGTGATGCTATAATGTCATATAACTGCTTTAATGTAATTTTTCATCCTTTTAAATGAATTGTGACTGAAATTTTACCTAAAATGTTTCCAATTCTCTTTTGTGCATTTTATCCCTCATGCCCTCCTGACATTCCCCTTTTCAAAAGGAACCAGAGATCGCAAAAATTGAACTATTTTCCCCTTTAAATACGTTTGTCCCCTAGTCAGAAAAAGCACACTTAAATTATAATGTTTTTATAAGATTTGAAAATAATTACTTTTTGTATTGTAAATATTTTATCAATCTGAACTTTGCACAATATTTGTCACATGATAGCAAAAATATATTTGCATCCTGACAGTTCACTGAAAAATGTTTAACTGTCTGTGACAACATTTTTGTGGCCTTTAAAAACATCAGTTACTATTACACAGAGGAAAATTAGTCATTTTACGTGTCAAAGTTATTTTGAGTTCTAAGAGACAGAGTGCTGAGAAGCTAAACAAAAACAATGTTTTGCAAATCTGAGTGGCATCTGTCATATATCTCTCTAGGGATATAATCAACAAAACACTACTAGCATAGATAATTTTAGGATGATAATCAGTCTCTTTTGAAAGGCAGAAGTATTGAATTAACTAACATCTTGTTCCTCATGGTAATCTGAGTAGCACCCTTATTTTAAAAGTCAAGTTTAAAATGATGCACCGCTGTAAACCAGAATAGTTTTGATGAAGTCTGATATTGGAATTTGAAATAAATGTAAGAAATCTTTTAATAAATTTAAAAATAAAATTAGTGTATGTAGGAATGCCATAAGCTAAATAAAATATGAGAAATACCTTTAGTAGAAATTTGTCTTTTAAAACAAATATCCATATATAGAGTTAGAAATAAAGACCATCAGTGATCTCTGAATAGTATTACAACTTTTTTCGCTGACGACATAGATAGGATTATCCTTTTACGAAAAGAAAAAAACAACAACAGCACTTAAGATTTAAATCAATTTGTATTGATTCAATACTAACCTGTATACAAGGTGAAGCTGGGAACAGAACTTGATCCTACCCTTTTCATAATAATCATGTGAAACTGGAAGCATGACTGGCAAGTTATCTTGTAATAAATAGCTTTAATGATAGCCATAGTTGTCAGTAATTGTTTTCTGTAGATCTTATGAGAAGTATGGTCACTGCGATATTCCAACCGCATTAGAAATTCACCACTAAGATAGATTCTTTGCATATCTGTGCATGTGTGTGTATATGCTTTCAGTAAGGGAGACAATATTAAGTAAATAGCTGGCAAAATTTCTGGTTTAAAAGTTATTTCCAAGCAAAATAAAAAAGGGCTTCTAGCTTTACATACAGAATTTTGATAAAAATAAGTTAAAAAAATCGGACTTGGCTTTGAAGAAATAATTGTATGATATTGATACCTCTTGATGAATCTTGCTTTTCTACAAACCATAAGGAAAAGTGCATTCTGTATACATAAATATTTTGTTTGCTATTCCATGTTAGTGAATATAATTTACAATACAGTTTGTGGGACTTAGAATCATAGAATCCTAGAATCACCAAGGTTGGAAAAGACCTCTAAGAATATCCAGTCCAACCATTCACCTACCATCAATATATCCTCATTAAACTACGTCCCTCAGTACAACATCTGAACATTGCTTGAACGTCTACATGGACACTGACTCCATCACCTCCATGGGCAACCCGTTCCAGTGCCTAACTACTCCTTCAGAGAAGAAATTTTTCCTGGCGTCCAACCTGAATGTCCCCTGGCTCAACTTCAAATTATTCCCTCTAGTTGACCCCATCTTGTCACAACCTCCTTACAGGTAGTTGTAGAGAGTGACAAGGTCTCCCTTGAGCCTCCTCATCTCCAGACTAAACAGTTCCAATTCCCTCATCCTCTCCTCATAAGATTTGCACTCCAGATCCCTCACCAGCTTTCAAGCCCTTCTCTGAATGCACTCCAGGTCTTCGATGTCTTTCTTGTAGTGAGGAGACCAAAACTGAACACAATACCCAGGGTGCAGCCTCACCAGAGCTTAGTACAGAGGGACAGTTTCTTCCCTGCTCCCACTGGCAATACTATTTCTGATGTAATTCAGGATATTCTCTATATGTCAGAAAGTCTCATTCTGATATAATGAGGATAAGTACAGTTGTGATGACCTGCCCAAGGAAGTCAGCCTCAGAAAATGTAAGCAAATAAATACAATTATCTGGGTTTTTTTGTTTTGGTTTATTTGTTTTGGTTTTTTTAAGCTTCAGGATTTTGGTCATACATATATCTGACACTGACAATAATATATAGGTGGCTCCCCAACAGGTATATTGTTTAAAAGTAACAACAAAATCCTTCTTCTGTAGTGAGAAAATCAAGGTAATTCTCAGTGTTTAGTACAAAACATTAGAGGACTTTTTTTTAATTTTTTTTTTTATCAGTATCTGTACAAATAAAGTATATTAGGTGTATTAGATGCAACAAGAAGAGCGTCACCAGCATGTCAATGCAGGTTCTCCTCCTCTACTCCTTAGTTCAAGAAAGACAGAAAAATACTGGAGAGAGTCCAGAGGAGGGTCACAAAGGTAATGAGAGTCCTGGAGCATCTCTTGATCCATGAGGAAAGGCAGAGAGACATTGGACTCTTCACTCTGGAGAAGATAGGGGATCTCATCACAGTTTATAAATATCTGAAGTGCAGGAATCAAGTTGATGGGAGCATACTCTTCAGTGGTGTACAACAATAGAACAAGGGACAACAAGTAGAAACTGGAACACTAACACAAGGAAGAACTTTTTCACTATCAGAATGACAGAGCACTGAAACAGTCTGCCCAGAGAGGTTTTGGAGTCTCTGGAGATATTCAAGATCCATTTAGATGCCTTAGTGGACTCAATGATCTGTAGAGGCCCATTCCAACTCCTATAATCCTGTGATTCAGTGAAATTTGGAATTTGCAAGGCAGTCGGGTCTCTAACATAGTGATGGAAATATTTTCAACAATCTACATTGCATTGCATTTTGGGATAAAAATAGTGTCGTTTTCTTCATTTGTTCTCTCAGTTAGAGAGTCTTAAATACAGTAGCAAATTGTAATAAAAGCCTTGATCTTTCCCCAGTCCTCATATGTAATGTAGCAAGTTTTTTTTTTTTTTTTTTCTGTAGGTACATTAAGCTAAGAGGCCTAATTCTCGTAGAAAGAAACAGATGCTTCTCAAAAACTTAGAAATCGCAGAAAGTAGTCTCCTGGATTATAAGAATCTTTTTTTCTTTTTTTTTCTGACAAGAAAATTTGTGCATCCATGGAAACTATCAAGTTCCTGATGACTTTTCATTCCCCTGCTGAGTTAAAAGTGAATTTTTCTATACATAACACCTCAGCTACTGAGAGAGTGAACCTGTTCTCTGAAGAATCGATTTTTTGAAAACATGCTTCTTCCAATACAGGAATTTCTAAAATTACTTAGATGCAGTAACCTAAGAATAATAGTGGTGCCTGGTGCAAAGCCTATTCTAAAAGCGGAAGTTTCTAGTTTCTTGACCACAACTACATGGCTGGATATAGCTACATTTTAACAGTCACATACTGTTTTTCACCACCTAAAATTTCACAGAAATATTTATTAAGGTTTGTGCTTGATTACTCAAACATCCAGCATCTTAATCTTAGCTATTAAACAGTACTAACAAATTGCTCAGAATATACTCAGAAATGGTGGCTATTTTTGAAGTCATTTTGTAGATCATTTTGAATGCTCAGGACAAGTAGGACTGATGCTCTTTGACAACTTTTTTTTTCTTTTCTGATGGTACTATCAGTTTTACTATGCACAAAATTTTAATGCATAATGAAACTAATGTTTGAAGTTTTGACTACATCCCTCTCCAGTTCTTTCTAGAAAATCCACAGACATAGCAGTAGTTCTCACATGTACATCTGCTGACTTGATCAGCTAAGTTGCTGGCTCCAAGCATATCAAATACATAATCTCTCATCCCTAGTTCTTGCTGGATGCTCCTTCTTCCCAGAACAGGCTGCAAGCTACAACCAAATAGCTTTTTTTTTTTTTCTTTTCTTTTCTTAGAAGTCTCACTTCACCGTAGAAAATGTTTGTTTCTATTTCATTCTATCTATTGTTACACAGTCAGACAAGTGTGCAGGTTCTGGTGAAATTTGATAATGTTCACAATCCTAACGTAAGTAGGACAGAGGCTCCTGCTTAGTGCAGCAATTACTTCATGGACAAGTAACTTAACTGTGTGAAAAAAATATTTACCAGCCAGCTATTAAGCCAAAACATTCTCAAAAATCATTTTATGCTTCACTGCCCATGGTTCAGTCTAGACATAATCAAACAAACTTTAAATGAATTCTCCCAAGCACAGGTAGCAGTCTAATTTAATGAACAGAGCAATCAATACAAGTCACCCACTAGAAAAATACTTCTGTTGAAATAAGTGTTGCCATCACTGGACTGAAAGTAGTAACTGAACTAAAAGGTTAAATATGATTTGGCAGAAAATGGAGAAGTGCTGACATCCTTGTCAGTGTTCCAGATCAGAAAAATAGAAATGCTTGTGTACTGTCACCCCAAATATGAATGTTAATTAGGCTTCCTAAATGGCATAAAAATTAGCATAGTTTAAATTCTTATTGAGGAAACTTAAACTTAGAAACCACCCAGTGAGAAAGACAGTTTATCTGAAAAAAAAAGAAAGCAAAGGACAGAACTGGTTGTCCAGTGTCATTCTGTCTGATCAGTGAAGATGATATGGCTGGGGCTTCAAGCCTTTAATGTTTGAAAGTACATTTTTATTCCTGAAAGTGTAATAACACAGTCTTATGCTTTGGCTGCTGAACAGTTGTCTGCTCTTTTTTAGTGGTAAACAGGGACATTAATCATAGAATCATACAATATCTTAAGTTGGAAGGGACCCATAAAGACAATTGATTCCAGCTCTAGGCTCTGGCATTTTGAAGTCCCCTGTAAGGACAAGGGCAGTTGATCAGACAGAAATTTGTTTTAGCTCACTAAAAAAAATTCACTGGTTGTGTCATCTTTGCTGAGTGGTCTGTAGTAGACTCCCACAATGACATCTTCTTTATTTACATGTCCCTAAAACTTTACCCAGAATCCCAACTGTGTAATCACCAACTGATAGCTCTGTACAGCCCAACCCCTCCATTACATACAACGCCACCCCCCACATCTCTTTTCCTTTCTGAAAAGCCTGTAACAGTCAATCATAACACACCAGTCATAGAATCATAGAATCATGTAATTGCTCAGGTTGGAAAAGACCTTAAAGATCATCAAGTCCAACTGCAACCTAACCATACTAGCCTAACTCTAACAATCCTCTGCTAAATCATGTCCCTGAGCACCACAACCAAATGGTTTTTAAACACATCCAGAGATGGTGACTCAACCACCTCCCTGAGGAGTCTATTCCTGTGCTCAACAACCCTTTCAGTAAAGAAGTTTTTCCTGATATCCAACCTAAACCTCCCCTGGTACAACTTGAGGCCATTTCCCCTCGTCCTGTCACCTGTCACCAGTGAGAAGAGACCAACCCCACGCTCAGTGCAATCACCTTTCAGATATTGAAAGAGAGCAATAAGGTCTCCCCTCAGCCTCCTATTCTCCAGACAAAACAGCCCCAGTTCCTTTAGTCACTCCTTGTAGGACATACTCTCCAAGCCCTTCACAAGCCTTGTTGTCTTTCTTTGGACACAAATACACATATGGGAGCTGTGTCCATTACTAAAAGATAAACAGGATCTCTCTTATTGTTCATCAAAAATATTAGAATATTAGTTATAGTGTCTAATTTACCTTTGATTCATTTCATATTTCTAGTTTTGACTTAAAAAAATAAAAAGACAAAGACCACAATAACAACAATGAAAAAACCCCAAATATTATAGAAACAAAAAGACCTTAAACACCTTTACAGTCAAATGAAATTATAGAACTATAGAATATCCCCAGTTGGAAGGGACCTACAAGGGTCACTGAGTTCAATCCCTTGGTCCACACAGCACCACCCTATGTCTGAGAGCATTGTCCTAACACTCCTTGAAATCCATCAGTTTGAGGCCATGTGCACTGCCCTGGGCAGCCTGTTCCTTATCCGGTACCCTCTGGTGAAGAAACTTTCCCTAACACCCAACCTGACCTTCCACTGACACAATTCCATGTCTATCACTCAGGTCCTGTCACTGTCATCAGATAGAAATGGTCCAGTTTATGCTCACCTCTGACCTACAACACCATAGCTTCCAGATCACATTATGTTAAACAATATATAAGTAGCTTTTAGCACTATCTAGCTAACTCCCAATGTAACATATTCCACAGAAGTTTTATAAGCCCTTTTGGAAATGCATTGAATCCATTTCTAGAAATTTCACACATACTGTTCACTTTCAGCTATGAAAATAATGAGTGAGGGAAGAAAACATTATCCAGCATGGATGTAGACTCATTTTACATGTAATATTTGAATAGCAAGCAAAGGGCTCTCAGAAAGTAAGAAAATCACAAGTTTTATGTTGTGGTACACCCAGTCTATGGTGGATGCAGGAATGCTATCCCTGCAGCATTGGCTATCCAGGCTGACACTCTTTTTCACAGTTGAAATCAATGGGACAGCCACTTTAACATGAAGCGGATTTGCAGGGTTTTTGTTTGTTTGTTTGTTTTTCTGATAGTTGCAATTCTCTAAATCATAAACTCTCAGAGAAAAATGACTGTGACAAACTAAATGACACAAGGAAACAACTAGAATTAATAGTTAAAACTGAGTTGATACAAGGTTTCTAATTTTTCAATAACGCAGTTGTAATCATGTTAGCAATAGAACGTTGTGAATCTGATCTTCTGTGACATTAAACATGTAAATACATTAAGTATTAGAAGAATTTAATCAGTAAAACTATGGCAGTACAACCAGATATTTTTCTTCTTTAATTAAATAGTGAGGAACAATTATGAAAAAAAGAGAAAACTGAAAATATCTAGCACTTCCAAAAGTAACAGATTTTTTTTCCAACTAAACTATTAACACTTTCAATCAAAAAGGTTGAAAATATCTAGCACTTCCAAAAGTAACAGATTTTTTTTTCAACTAAACTATTAACACTTTCAATCAAAAAGGTTGGAATTTTTCAGTTATTTAGTGTAGATTTTATTGTATTTTAAAGTGCTCAAAACATTTAAAAATATTTTTCTTAGTAAATGCAGAGAATCAAAATTTAATCTCTTTATAAGTTGTCAGAAGTTTACATGACTCACTCATTTTTACAAGAATCAGTACCGTTAGACAGCACTGAAAACCAGTCAGAATTAATGCAATTAAGGAGTTTGGGTTTTTTTTATTATTATTATTATTGTTCACATATGAACTTCTTTTTTTACAGTTCAATTAATAAAATATACTTTAATACATTTTCAGTATTTTTTTCTTCGTACTTCTTTATTTCAGTTAGATTCTGAAACCCATAGTTTCACAACTACTGACTAAGACAACTTGAAAACTGAATTAAGGCCAAGGAGCATTGTCAGAAGTCAGGAATATGGCCCCTTTATATAGCTTTAGGATAGAGGATTGGCCTAGAACTCACCAGGAAGGATTTATCTACAAGATGTTGAATAGTTGTATAGAGTATATGATGTAATTGTAATATTTTGGTGCCTCTGGATTGGTCACCCTAGTAGGGAGAAAAAACAATTTGCTACTTAATTTTTTTACTTCATATCCACTTTTCCCATTACAGGGATCATTTGTTCCCATTGGGAGAAACATGTTTCATAATTCAATTCATTAGGATGCATTAACTAATTGTGTCTTTTTTTTTTTTTTGCATTTAATTAAACCAAATTAAGTCAATTATACTTTTCTATCTCTGTCATCTCTTTTGCATAATTTAAATTGGAAAAAATGAACATTAGCTGGAAAAGAAAGAAGAAAAAATATTCCCCATTGCAGAATTTGAAGCTGTAATGTCATAGCGTGAATATAGTTTAAAGTCAAAATAATATTAGTTTAGCATCAAACTAATGATTGTGATTGTTTAGCCAGAGAGAGTTTGTGGGGACATTTGTGGGTGTTTTTATTTGTTTGTTTTTTTCCATCTCGTTTGTGTTTTTATTTATTTATTTAGTGTGTGTTTGTTTGCTTCTTTGATTAGGTTTGATTTTGAGAATTATATTGGGTTCACCAGGCAAGGTTTTGGTACTGGAAGGGCTGCAGGAGTGACCTCTGTGAGTAGAACTCAGCACTGCCCCACATTGGATCAGATCCAGCTCCAGCTGCTTGAAATGGGATCCAGGCCTTTCATAGCTGAGCCATGAGCAATGCTGGGTGTGCTCTGGGAGAGCAGATTTAAGAAAAGGAAAAAACTACTGTGCTGGGAGAGAGGAGTGAGAAAAATGAGGGGAACAGACCTGCAAGTACCAAGATAGTTGCAGAAGGTGTGCTCCAGATCTCTGCTTGTCTGTTTTGCTTGTGATGGTTAATAATAAGCAACTACCTTGTCCTTATCTTAACCCATGTGCCTTTGCTTTTTTTTTGGTGGAATCTGAATACCCATTAGAGTGAAACCACAACAAGAACACAGTTGAATCATTAAAAAAACAAACAAACAAACAAACAAAAAAAGGTCAATTTATGTTGCATTTAGGAATTTTGACAGAAGATATACATGGTTTAAAGCTGTTATGACAGCAATCATTTCAGCAGCTAAAAGTTAACACTAATACCCTTTATAAATGGGGAAAATATTACTTAAACATATAACTCTTTCTTTTTAAGGGAAAATCTCTATATAATTTTCAGTTTTGATCAGCCATAGGAGAAGTACAATATCATCTGTGTAAACTCATGGTGTTGTGGGTTTTTTAAAATTTGTTTTATTATTATTTATTAATCTTTATTTTCTCCTTTCTCCATAGAATTCTTTTATCTCTATAATACTGATGTCACAAAAATAACTTTAGAAGATATTCATAACAATAAAATGCGATGTTTTTAAAAGTATCCCCCCCTTCAAAGAAATTACTGAGATGTGTGGACAGCTCAGGATGAAAGTACAAAACATTTTATCAACTATTTGTTTTCTCAACTACGGTTATGTATACAAATGTTAAAAAAATTCAGCAACAATTCAGAATCCTTGCTGACCCATTAATTCTCTCTGTGCTTATACTCCCTGGTACAAATACATACTAGGAAACAACTACAGGTACAAAGATAAGAAATATTTTCTATGAATCACTCATCTGACTAAAGCACTCATTTTGAATAAAACTCAGAATAATTTGTCTTATCTAACATTTATTCTGGTCAGGACACGGTTTGGGGAATTCACAGAGATTAAAAGTTCCTACTTCCCTATCACTCCGCCACCTCTTTGTTCCCTACAAATGGAAATTCAACCTTCTCTATCTTGAAATTGTGCCTTCTCTGTGTGGCATTATATGCACCAAATGAAACATTTCTCACTCCTTTCACCTTCTACACTTGGAATCAGACATGATGACCTACTCAAAAAATGTTTGCTATCAGAGAAGAGGCGGTATGGGGAAAGGGATCCAAGACACTGATTTAGAAAGGTGTCACTTCTTTTTCAAGCTTTTATATTGCATTTACTCTCCTTTTTTTTCTCCCATCAGAGAGCTCCTTTCTTTGTATGGTAGATGCTTGACTTCAGTTTTTCTCTATGTGATCTCAATAGGTTTCTATAAGTAGGCTTCCAAAGTTGCTTTTCATTAAGAACAGCAGCTTGGAACTTGTCAATTACTCTTATTCTTTTCATAGTTTCTCTAGGCTGGCCTCTGGATATCTGAGATGAGAGGAATTGAATGAATAGATTAATTCATAAATACTTATTTGTTCCTATACAATTTATGTTTCCTTTATATAATGCCAATTTTGTTTCTTATCTTGTTCATTTCCATGAAAACTTCAAAGCGTAAGTCCATATTTAGGATACATCAAAAGTTCTGGATGCCATCTTCATAGCAGAAGAAATACATTATTTCACTTTTTTTTTTAATCAAGAATGTATCACTGTATCACTGTATTTGTGTTCTACTGCAACTAGTCAGAACATGTCTACAATGTTTCTTTTCTTTCATTGAAGGATATAGTCCATGAGTACTTATATCCACTCTCGGTGGGAATAACTAAGATCTTCTTTTGTTGCATTCCTACACCTTCCTTGTTCAAATACATGATTATAGTTCTGTATGAGCTACCTTCTTACTAATAAAAACAGAACAAAACAAAGAACAACAACAACAAAACCCAAACTTCATGTAAGCAACTCAAAATTTAGCTGCTTTGCTAAGTTCTTCTGCATCACTGCCCTGAAACAATTTGGAATTTATCTTGCTTTTGCTAAAGCTAGGAATAATACTGATCAGGCTGTAACACAGCTGGAGAGAATGATCTAAAAAACAAAAACAAAACCTCAAAGGATGGCAAGACTAACTGGTGTTTTTCAAGAAATACACTGCATCCTTCATTATCAAGGCTACTAACTGGTGAGTCAAGACAAGGATGTACACTGGAAGAGGATATCTACACTCTGACTTCGAAAGATTGGTTTGAATGTGCAACGTAGCATTTCTCCTTTACTGATATTGTATACTGAAGCCTTCTTGAAGCCAAGAAAAGAGTGTGCAAAAGTGGTAGCTTTGGGCTCTCTTTGCTTGGGCATCTGGGCCTCTTTCCAACAGTAATTTCAATTCTACTCCCCCTGTAGGTTCATTCTGCTGTTCAATACTCTGGAAAATGTGCTGTTAATAAAATATAAACTCTACATTTAAACATAACACAAGCTTTCCAAAGATATATATATATATATATATATATTATTATTATTACTATTTATTATTATTATTTTAAGTGAGCAGCAAACAGTCTGTAGTCCCACAGGATATCTTATTCTTTCTGGAGACTTTTATTTTCCTCCTCAAACAAAAAGAGATGCAATAAGTCTTGCTGTCTTTGAATAGTATTCTCAAAGATCAGGTGTCATATTTTCCTCAAAGTTGATTGTGTTTCCTTCTCAGATAAAAGAAATAACTGAAGAAACAGAGACATTGGAAGATACGATTTTACAAGTAGGATAGTTATGAAATCCTTAAATTCTGTTTAAGGACAAAAGTAGTCTCCTAGTTTGTGTGGTACCTTCTAAATATTCCCAAGATTACAAAGATATTTTCTAAATACAATGTAAACAAAAAAGCCTTACTTGAGAAATATTTGAGGTAGAAAGTAGCACCATGCAAAAATGTATCTCTGGAATATGACTGCTCTGTAGAAGCCATTCTTGAATTTTTCACTTTGTTGTCAAACTCTTGAGATTCATTCTTGTTCCTAGAAACTGTAGACATGCATAATTGTGAGCAGCTATCTTTGTACGGCTAACCTAAGAGAAGAAAATGATGTACTGAACCCATCTTCCCTCTTAACACAATGAGGTTTTATAGCTAGAGTCAATTAGGTGACAGCTTGAAACATGAGGGCACATCCATCAATTTACTGATTGAAAGCAATTTGATTTGCTGTGTTTTTTTCTTTTTTCTCCTTTTTTCTTTTTTTTTTTAATTTAGTTTTTTTCATCTTCTCTCTCTCTCTTTTTTTTTCTTTTTAATTTTATAGTTATGTTCTCATTTTTTTATTCAGTTATTTTTTTGTTTCCCCTAACATAACGTATGCTATCATATAATGGTAGTTGAAAAGAAAAACATCAGAAGTCATTTCAATATGCATTAATTTAACAAATTATTGACTTTGAAATATACCTAAATCAGAGAAAGATATCACTCAGTAAGCATTATTAAATTACTCATATAGGAACATTCCTTAAAATGAGAAAAAAAATACTGATACAGAGCATAGCCAGAATAAGCAGTCTTGAAAAATAATGCAGTGTAAGTTAATCAACAGCACTATGAAGTCTTCAATCATCTTTCTTCTGAATGACACTCAAAAAAAAACCCTATATTATGTACACAGCAAAGAAGGCAATGACAGTCCCTTCTACTGCGATATGAGCACAATGAAGCAACAGAATCACAGAATCATAGGAGTTGGAAGGGACCTCCAGAGATCATCAAGTCCAATAGAAGATAACAAAAAAGAAAAATTAGATTATCCCTTCCAACAGCTGGTAAGAGCTCAAGATGAGTGCAGTCCATATTCAGAGAAATGCTGCTTCTTCAGCTGCTAACCCTTAAATAAGGGTGAGGAGAGGTGGACCAAGAGTCTACTACTTCTGGTCACTCAGATGCATCGCTTGCACCTGAGCTCCTTGGGTTAGCCATGCCTTCTTACCTGGTGCTCAAACATTGGTTCAAGCTGTGAACTGGCAATTCTGCTGCATTGTTACTGCAATAAAAAGAGAAAGGGTAGTTACTGAAATTAATGGAACTGTAAATCTCTGTCATCTGAAACTATACTGGATATACAGGCTGGAGGCTAATACAGTATTTTGATGATTCTGTTTGTCATGTAGTTTAGTAATTCTAATTGATCAAATTATAACTTAAACACTGGATGCTAACCTTGGTACCCTCACTATTAGGTGAAATACTGTGGACCTGAAAATTTTAGGTGATTAGACCTCATGCTTACATTAATAGGCAAATAGTCTGACTCATTTTTTTGTTGTTTTTGAGAAAACTTTTGCAAATTTAACTTACATAATTCATAATTCCCTTCCAACCTGGAGAAATTCATGTTCTGTTCCTTTAAATATCAGATGAGGATGTGTACTTTCTCAAAAGGCAGAAGGGAATAAGATGGGAAAAAACATCACTTAGGTTTACATGCCTATGTTTGTTAACACGTCTAAATTGAAAGTAGCCAGTAACGGCAAACTATCCCAAGGACAGTAATAATAGAATCATAGAACGGCTTGGGTTGGAAGGGACCTCAAGGATCATCAAGCTCCAACCTCCCTGCTACATGCAGGGCCTACAAGCTCCATATCTAATACTAGACCAGTCAGTATTAGGAAATCTCAAACGTTAAAAATCTCAACCCTAAACCCTGAATGCTTTTTGCTTTTTCAGGCAGTAGACTAAACCTTTTAATACTGAAATCTATCCATCTATTGCTGGAAGAGACAGTCAATTTTGTAGAGAGTGTACAAAATATTTTCATCAAAATAAACTGTTTTTATCTTAGTGCTTTTTAGCTGACCAAAACATACGTGTAATAAAAGCAGCTAGGGTCAATTGAAACATGTTTTATTACTCCCTTTAGCAGTATATTCTAAGAGCAAATTCCTCTGTGCTTAAAGAAGAAAAAGAAAACTGTCTGAAAGTATTTCTCAATTCTTATATGAATTTGCAGATAAGTTTTATGCCCCTGGTTCTTGTTTTTCCTTTCTCCATTTAGGACTAAAATGTCTAATCACCAATGTACCAATTTATGACTACCTGCTGGGGAAAGCTGCAGAGTGCTTGAGGGTTGAAGTTTCCTAATCACCCAGATCAGAGGATCTCAGGGACCACTTTACTATTTCCCTTCAGCTGGCAGTGTCTATGATTTCTGTGCGTGGAAGCCAAAGTGCTTGGGAGGTTTCAGAGGAGAAAAGCAAGGTAGGAAATCTGGATGCTGCTAGGATATATTCCTACCTTGGAAGTGAAGTTCTTCTCAGAGCAGATGCCAATAAATATAAAGAAGAAATACTCAAAATCTAAAAGTACTTACAATTTTTTCCTCTTTTTTTTTTTCTTTTAAATATTCCATCCTTTTTGTATCTCATGTAATTTCTTTTATGTTATGCAAAATTTAGGACTGAATATATTTTTCATAACACAATACAAATGAAGTTATCACTTCAGAAAAATAACATTGAAATCAGTATAAAAAATCATACATGACATTAGAGTAATCCTAAATCTTAACATTATCTCTGATAGATGTAATTGTTATATTAATCTTATCTGAAGATTCATGAAGAAGAAAACTACAAGTAAAAAACTCATGAATTTTCTATATATGCAAGGGCTTCCAAGAAAGTAATGCCCCCTGTTTTATTATGTTGGCCCACGACATGAGAGGTGGATGTTGGTGATACAGCTGTAGAAATTGAACCTTGCCACCTGTAGTCCATTAAATTATGTTGTTGTGCAATATATGGCAGCAGAAGGGCAGTCTGACAAAATGGTGTCTGACATGAAAGTGCTTTTGAAACATTCCATCGAATCTGCCATTAAAAAAAAAAATCAAGACAGTCCTCAGTGGGTAAAGTGGTGTGTGTTGTCATTTAGGATAGGAAAGATGTGATTCTTTGGATTTCCTGGAACCTGGACAAATCGTCAATTCTAATCACTACAATGTGACACTGACAAAGCTAACAGCTCAAACATTCAGAGTCAGATCAGTGAAGAAGACAACCTTTCTTTTGCGAGCCATTAATGCCAGGCCCCATTCCAGTTTGAAGACCATGGAGTACATCACTAATCTTGGCTGGAGTGTCTTACCACACCTATGGTATAGTCCTGTGGAAAGTAGTGTGACTTGTAACAGTGAAAGACAGACTGCATGAGCAATATTTTCTTAACAGCGGCATTGTCATAGCAGCTGTGAAAGAGTGGGTCTCCTGCACCAGGGCAGATTTTTATGAGCACAGCATGCAGGCTCTTGTTCATTGCTGGTAAAATTGCATAGCTAATGATGGGGACAATGTTGAAAAAGAGTGTTCTGTAGCTGAGAATTTGCTCTCTATCAAATGATGTTATTGTGCTTTTTGTATCTGTTGCAGTTTCCATGGAAATAAATAGGAGGCGTTACTTTGGTATTGATCTATATATATTAAAAACAACATCAAAAATCCAGCAATCTGAGCTGTTGCTAAATGCCCATGGAAGGGGATAAAACCTAAAGCACAGATTGTGTCCTTCATCTAACAGTTCACGTTTTTTGTTACAGCTTTTCTTTTCCATTTCTCTGTCAGCACTTTGCTGCAGAGCAGTCATGACAGTCAGGAGCCGAAATGGAGCTATTGCTATTTCATCCTACTTCCCCAGTTGTTTGTCAAGATGACCAGCAGTGTTTGAACTCAGGCTTCTGTAACACTGAGTAGAAGTTGTAAATTCACCTTGAAATTCAGAATCTGCACTGTCTCTGTATCTCAGTCAGTCAGAGCATATTTGTTTAAACTGAAAGAGAATGTATAGCTAAGGACACACTGTGCTAGACAGTGTACAAGCATAACAAATTGGAAGTTTTTGTTAGGGAGCTTAAAATCTTAGTTTGAAATGAGAGACAGCAGGTGGATAAGACAGATGGAGAGGAAACGCAAAAATAGCAGCAAGACAGCTGTTACCAGTGTAATAAACAGTGGTCACACCAGCTGGCTAATCACTGACAAGTGGTTTTTAGCATCGCTACAAAGATAAGCTTGAAGAAAAGAATTAATATAGAAATAGGAGATGTTTAATTGTTTCCACACAGAAATGGAAACGTGAGAGAATGACATTGCTAGTGTGAAAAATGTAACAAACAGATGATCAGAAGCCAGGATGGCAGCCAGCACAGCAGTGGGAATCTGCATCCATTATGTATATATACAACCACAGATGAGGTGGACATTAACCTTGAAGGGTTTTAAAAATGATGATATGAAGTTGCTTAAAAAGAAAGCAAGTGAAGAAGGCTTCTGCTAGCTATGCTTTAAGCAAGGAACAACACAATGGTTTGTGCAAATCCACCTAGAAATATGTTAGAAAAATCTAAAGGAGACAACTTTAAATACAATAAAGAAAGAAAGAGGAGATGAACTTTCTCAAAGTGATACAACAGCTGATTCAGCAGTGGAGATTGAGAAGCTTGGTGGAATTTCAGAGAGGATATTTTAGAGGACTCGAATATTTGTCTTTCAACTTCCGAACTCAAAATCAAGAGGCATCTTCCTGTTATAGCACACAGATCTCTGTGAGCCGTGATGTGCATCATACATGGGATGTGTGGAGACTCCTGATGTCTGATATGTCTTGCCAAATGAGCCAGATAGCTGTCACCAAGAAATTTCACTGCTCCTTTAAATTAATATTCTAGAAATGTCTGTAGCAAAGAAATTTGGAGCAGGTTTGCTATTTAAGAACATAGCCTTTCAGACTGAAACTTTTTGGTGGTGTCTGAAGCTTGTATCTCCACCCCCCTCCCACCCCCCCCCTTCTCTTCTTCACAGATGGTTTCAACAGCTTGAGGTTGCGTCTTTGCATATGATGCTAAGATGCTTCCTCTTTAACAGGCGGTTTTTGAGTTCCCACCTACCCATGCACTCACACAGATACTCCCATAAACTCCAGGCCTTGCAGATCCACACATTCAAGAAACATAGAAAATCTGAATATACTAAACCATGGATATCCAACTTTTTCGCTTGTCTGGGCTGCATTTAGTGAATAGAAATTGTCTGGGGCCACATATACCTACGTGACTCTGAATGTAATGCCTCCTATTTATTTCTGTGGAAACGGCAACAAAGAGCACAGTATCACTATTTGATAGAGCAAATTCTCAGCTGCAAAGCACTATTTTTCAACATAGTCACTACCATTAGCTATGCATTTTTGCCAGCAATGAACAAGAGCTGCCTGCTGTGCTCAAAACAATGTGACCCACTATCAGCATTGATGAAACACACCACCCACAGCCCCACTGTTCTCACATTCACCGTTTTGTCTCATTAACAATTAAGAAAGTATCCATGAATGTCAATGAGTGCAATTTTTTCCACATGGAGGAATTCAATGACAAGCCTTTGTTTCATACACGCTCCCATGTCAGACACCATTTTTGCCAGACTGCCCCATGGCTACCATCTGTCACACAGCAACAGAATGTAATGGAATACTGGTGGGAAGGTTCAACCTCTACTGCCATACCACAAATATCCACCTCTAATTTTAACAGAGAGCCCCAGATCTCTTAGCCTATCCTTGTAGGGGAGGTGCTCTAGCTGTCTGATCATCTTTGCGGACCTCCTCTGGACCTGTTCCATGTCCTTCTTGTGTTGGGGCCCCCAGAATTGGATACAGTACTTCAGGTGGGGTCTCAGGAGAGCAGAGTAGAGAGGCAGAATCATCTCCCTCAACCTGCTGGCCATGCATCTCTTGATGCAACCCAGGATTTGGTTGGTCCTCTGGGTTGCAGGTGCACATTGCCAGCTCATGTTGAATCTTTCATCAATCAACACTCCCAAATCCTTCTCCTCAGGGCTGCCCTCAAGCCGTTCTCCTCCCAACCTGTGTCTGTGCTTGAGATTGCCCCAGCCCAGATGTATGACCTTCCACTTGGCCTCATTGCACTTCACGAAGTTGGCATGGGCCCACCTATCAAGCCTGTCCAGGTTCCTCTGGATGGCTTCCCTTCCCTCTAGTGTGTCAACTGCATCATTCAGCTTGGTGTCATCTGCAAACTTGCTGAGGGTGCACTCGATCTCACTGTCAGTGTCATCTATAAAGATATTAAATAACACCAGTCCCAGCACTGATCCCTGAGCATGTCATTTGTCAACAGTCTCCACTTGGACATTGAGCCGTTGACCTAAACTCTCTGAGTGCAACTATCCAGCCAACTCTTTATCCAGCTAGTAGTCCACCTATCAAATCCATTTTTTTCAGTTTGGCGACCAGGATGTCATGCAGAACAATGTCAAATGCTTTGCACAAGTCCAAGTAGATGATGTGGACTTGTGCAAAGCATTTGAGATCCTACATTTAAATTAATACTACGCAGGCTGCAAAGTATTACTTTTAAGGAATGGGTTTTTTTGTGTGTGTAAACCAAAATTGTTTAACTACTATGAGGAAATGAATTAAAGTTCTGTGAAGCCTCTTGCAGATAATCTTAGATCTCAATACAGAAAGACGTGAACTAGTTTTACATTTCTTAGTTTTGTTAAGAAAAATATGCATTTTAATCTATCCAGAATACCAAAAGTGGTTTAACATCTTTGGAAGATTAGTCTTAGAAAGGCACTAGGCTTGTTGGACACTTACTCTGAGTAAGCTGATTATCAGCACTAATATAGTCTAGGAGGAAGTACCCTTGGAATACAAAAAGTAGGACTGAAGCAGAAACAAACAAATTAGAAACAGAGTATTACAGCACCTTAGAACTGATATAAAATTAGGGATGGTTCCAATAAAAATATTTAATTCTTAATATGATTTTTTATTGTTTTTTAATCTGTTTCTTTTTTGCTCTATGATGACAGTGATTCTTATTTGTTTGTCTTTATCATAACTGTACATATGGAGTGGAAGTGAGATACACAGTGCAGGAAAGTGTTCATTTCATTTATTTTAGTCATATTGTTGCTGGACCATGAAAAGAGCCATCTGGAAAAAAATCTATCTAGGATTCTTGAACCTAAATAAAGAAAAATATAAAAGTTATGCAATGTTTGGACCAGTTCTTCCTCTGTCTTAGGAAAGTATTGGCTCAGAAAGTATCCTTGGGCTTTCTTGGGGACATAGGAGGGCTCAAACTTCCACCTGGTTAGCCATACCTCCAGAGACTTTCTGCTATATGTGTACAGAACCTTTCATGCATATAGTAAACAGATGTTTTAAACTCATACAGAATGCCTCACTCTAGGTTCACTTGACTTTTCCAGAACACCTGTAGATAAGAAAGCATTCCAAAATTTCTCATGTCAGACCTTAAACAACGCAGTTTATGAGATGTCTTTCAAAGCAGAGCCTCAAGATCTTACTATTTTGACCTATGTAGCAAAGCTGTATTGAAATCAGAAACACTGCAAGTGATCATCTTAGCACTGGGATATTCTAAATAGTATTAATGGTGGAGATACTGTACTCAATTCAGTCTTTTCAGAGGAACAGCACTTTTCAATAGGAAACATGAACTCCTATCTAAATCCTTCCCATCAGATTTCAGGGCCCAAGAGATCCTGGTTACAGTTTAAATATATGAATTATATGATCTATTCCACACACATGAGATTCGAAACAGTTAAGTGCAATTATCTCACTGGATGAGTCAAACCTGTTAGTGGTGGTTTTCCCCTGAGGTTTTGAAAATATTTATTTCAGATCCTGATAAAATGAAAGTGTCCAGAAATGATCTGAAGTGTAAATATCAGCTAAACAGCGAAAATACTTGATCATTGAGGATGTTTATAGAGCAAGCTGGATGGCTGACTTTATTGTTACCAAAGGGTTACATTTGATTTAATAAATTAATTTCTCCTGCAAGTGAACCTGCTTCTCAAAATGCTCAGACTTTTGTTGTGGGAGTAAATTTTTGATAGTTGATGAAGCTTTTATTTGTAAATCAACGATCCTACTCTAGTTCACCTCTTTTTCTCTAATATCTGTTCAGTGTCTAAACTATGAGATATGTTAGCCATTCATCATAACTAGGCTTTATACTCACCAGATATGATATGATTGAGATTAAAATTTTAATAATGTTCTATACAATACGTGAGTCTTCTTGGAAAAAAAATGACTTGTATAAAGATTATTTATAATGTGACATAAATATCTTTAACAAATAGTGAATCCAAACAATCTTAAATAGATGGATTTTGTGTGCACAAAAACTGCACAGAAAATTTGGAGACTCATAATTATCCTGCCTGGAATGACTATATAAAGCTGACCAGTGATGTGTGTAGAAGGAATTAACATTGATCTTCTACAAGAAGAAAAGCAAATGAAGAAAGGCTAAAAATGTGGGCTGTTGTTCACAGAAATGATACGGATAAAATCTACTGGATAATCAGTGAAGCAGGGAGAGGGATAGTACCAAAGAGTACTCCCACTGGAATAAAAAAAGAAACTATACTTGAATCTCCTGAGACTGAAGATGCAGAGTGAAATTTCACAGTTGTTTATGGACTGAAATATTTGAACAGTGATAGCTTTGCAGTTATTACAGAAATAGAAGTGTAGAAATATAGAAAAAGTTGCCACTTGTTCTAAGATGTGAATCTCACATCTTCTTTGAAAGTCAATCTGTTTTGGTGCAGTTTACCAAAAGATTTTTTTTTAACAAAAATTCTGAGCCTGTCTAGAGAGGGAAATCAATGAAGTACTCAGAACAATGACAGAATCTAGCATCTGCTTCGAATGAATACTGCAGAGAAAGTTTCTTTAGTTTATGCTCTTCTTGGGCAACATGTGGCTAAAAATTTTCCAGTTACACTACTGGATTCTTGAAAATGGAAAGAATGTCTCTAAGACTCATGTCAAAAGGTAACACTGTAAAAGAAATCCCAGTACTCTGTACAGCTTTTTTCAAGCTTATTTTCTTAGGACCTCTAGCTGAAAACTTGATAAAATGTCAAGTCTTCACAGGTTTGCATTTAATGAGCAAAACTTCAATTACACTTCAAGGCATTCTGTTTCTTAGAGGCTTTTTTTTTTTTTTGTTTGACTTGAAACTCTCAACATGATCTCCAGCCATTAAAGTCTCATTTCAGAGAACCTGGGAGATATTATTGATTTTCCTTTAAAAAAAAAAAAAAAA
>JACDJE010000582.1:424805-471004 GCA_016647715.1 Pavo muticus | reverse complement strand
TTTTTTCTGTAGTCCATAAAATGGCTCCATTACTCTATTATAACTCTACCATGTGTAATATAAAGATAGGATGCATAAGAAAAGAAGCATAACTGCATAGGTTTATAGGTCTGAAATTTAGAGACTGGATAAATGCCTGTCCCTTGGTCTGTGGGGACAGGAAAAGGGGAAATAAATAGCCACAGAGTTGTGCATAGGAAATTCCGTACCAATATGCAAAGGAACTTTTTCACTGTGAGGGTGACAGAGCACTAGAACAGGCTGCCCACAGGGGTTGTGGATATTCGAGACCCATCTGGATGTCTACCTGTGCAGCCTGCTGTAGGAAGCCTGCTTTGGTGGGGGGGTTGGACTTAATGATCTCTACCAATCCCTACAATTCTGTGATTCTCTGATTCTGTGAAATATTATATTCAAAACTAATTAAGAAAAATTCATCCCACCTAAATGTAGCAATCTAAGGGATAGTATCTATCCTGCAGGAAAGCAGCCTGTGCAGGGCTTGCTCTGGAGCAGAGGAAAAGTGTGACAAGTTGAGTGTGGCAGAAAGGAAATATTACAGACTGGCCACAATTCGAACTTCTTGGCGGAATGGGGTGTGAGGAGGAAGTGGAGAAGTTGTGGAATGTCCTCTCATGGAGGTATTCAAAACACCCACGAACATGTTCCTGAACATGTGCTCTGGCTCATCCTGTTTGGGTGACAGTGACATTATTCTATAAGATCTCAAGAGGTTTCTTCCAACATAAACAATTCAGTGATTCGGTGAATAGTTAAATATCATAGTCAGTAATTGTTAAAAATTCTTCAGCAGTTATTTCTTTGGTGACCATATTTTATAGACTAGTTTTTGACAGTAGGAGAGTAGAATACTCAAAGCATATTCTTCAAAAGGTTTGGGGAATATAGTTCCCTAAGACATCTTACATATTTGTGACTGAATTGAGAAGTCTCATTAGAGTACTGGTGAGATGAGTGTTTATTTTCCTCTTTGCTCTTTAAGAAAATAGTTCTGATAAAGTTGTTATAAATATTTTTCATGAATTACTTCCACTGTGGCTAAAGGGAAGATGAGATAGGGGGAAGAGGAAAATTTGCTTCTACAGAGATACTGTAAACAAGTTCATTGCATTATAAAACATGAAAAGATAATACAGCTTACTTGTCTCTACATTTTGAACAGTTTCTTACATTCTAAAGAATCAACAGTTGTCATTGTCCAGACATTCTGCCAGGATGCAAATTAAGAGGAGAAGCAGATTTACTTATTTATTTACTTTTGTATTAGAACTTAATACATATATATGACATTCAACTGCTTTAATAAAATAATTTGACTGGTAATTGCAAATGTAAAGTTCTAGGAATCATTTGTTATATTTATGTTTTCTTTGTTTATTGAATTTCCTGAAAATCATCTGTGAAGGTGAAACTGCGATGATTACAATTTTTTTTTTTTTTTTTGTGATTCTTCAAATAATTTGAACTGTCTGTAAATGTTAATAAAACATTAGGTTAACAGTATGATTTTCTCAGACATTTCTGAAGCTAATTGGTGTTCATCTAATTATGATCTATCGGTGCCAATTATTGTAAGGAATTAACACATAGGGTTACTCCTATAAAAGAGGTAATTTTTCACAACTTCTGTTGAGATTAGCAAAGCAACATGTTAAGGTAGATTTTAAAATCTTCATTAATTATCTGGAAAAAAACAGAAGCAGTGTATTAATTAAACTTATGTACATGGTTAAGCCAACAGCCTGCTGTTAACACTTAGAAGAAAAGTAAGGAATTAAAATTTGATGCAGTTTTTTTTTTTAAAGACTTTATTACATGAAATGATTTCTAATGTTAACAAGCTTTTAAAATGATATAGAGAATTATTAAAATTTAAACAGAGACAGCGAAGAACATAAATAGCAATCAGATTGAGACATAAAAAAGATTTGATTTCCAAAGTTCAATTCCCTGCTTAAAGCATAGTCAGTTCTGAGATCAGACCAGGCTGTTCAGGGCTATGTCTTGCTAAGCACCAGACTGTGCAGCCTGTTTGGGAAACATGTTCCCATGTTTGTCTTCCTTATGATAAAAAGATTTTTCCTTAATTCCACTTAGAACATCTCGTTTTAACTTATGTCCACAGTCTGTTGTGCTCCTGTTCCACACCTATCAGCTCTTGAGTTATTGCTCTATTGTTAAATCATTTTTGCCGTCTTCATCAACTGTAAAGTGAGGAAAAGAAAAAGGGTTTTTTTCCTCGTATTATTTAAAATATATTAAGATAGATTGATGGTAGAAATTTCTAATAAGTGCTAAATCAAGCCAGCTGGATGAAGCTAGAACAGAAAGGTGAGGGAAGGAAGTGAAAACTTCATTAGTCTGTTCTAGCAATAGACGATTTACAGGAGAAAGGGGCAGGGCTTCTTTGAAAGTGTTAAGGAAGAATGTATACTTTGTCAAGAAAAGGTGAGAAAGGACTTCCCTTGTCTAGATATGAGCAGAAGCATCTCTTCCAGCTCTGAGGGCTCTCTCTGTACAGTCCTGCCCTCTCAGGGAATTGACCTCTTACAGTGGGAATAAAATGTATAAAGCATTTTAAGATCCCTCCTTATGTGTACACATCCTCTTGCCCTATGCACCTTCTGATGTGTGGGTCTGCACAAAGCACTTGGATTTGTTGTTTTAAGAGATCTGGAAGGGCAGCTTCAAACACAGCTGTGTCCTACATGTACTGATCTACCAAAAGCCTGCATTGCATAAGTGATCTGAGGACATGTAAGGTTAATTTTCAAATTGAGTTAGAATGTATTGATTAAGGAGAAGGCAATCCAGGCAGGGAGAAAAGCTCTCAGTAGAGTTAACATGGAATTCTCTCTGGCTATTTGAAAGCATACAATAAAATTACATATTATAAGTTCTTTTGGTTATGTTGCCCTCTATGTATTTAAATATTTTTTTATATTTTTTTGTTGAAAATTGAAAAGAAAAAGAGTATGTTAAAGGATATACTAGCTGCATCTGTTAAATAAAGAATAAAGAATATTGTTTACACAAGAGGTAGTTTAATCTCGCGTTTCTGCCTTTGCCAAATAAGCAAACTATTTACTCATTTATTCTAAAAGGGAACAACTTTTTGAAAACACGTTTATAGGTAGGAGTGCTTTGCTGACACACACTCATTGGAATAAATGTTTGGACAGCTCAGTGAACATAGGTAAGTGCACAGAGAGATTTTCAGGTAGACATCTTCTGGAGCACTTCGGAGAAACAATATTTGTTTCACTTTAAATAAAACCAAATTCCATCCTTAGAAGAATATCCATCTGTAATTGAGAAGAAAATTATTTATTTTCTCCTTCTCTTCCTCTGCTTGAAATCCTACAAAACTCAGTTGAAATTTCTTTGATTTTTGTCTCTGTCGGTCTTCTGTTTTTAGCACACCTGTTTAAAACTAGTTTAAAAATAGTTTATTAGCCTTTCAATGTCCTTGAAATGTCACAGATAATTTATAAGGCTTGAAAGTCCATTTGCTGGGAATATTCTGGTTCAAAACATTCACCTTCCTTGAGGTCCCTGAGAGTGAGCTGAAGATCCCTGTCTCATCTTTACAAATTATTTTCCTCATCTTATATTATTAGTTTACATTTCATTATTTTCCATGCACTACAGAATTATTAGCTTTAATCAAAGGTCATAATTAGCAACTGTCTACAAACACCACAGTTAGGATAGTTAACTGATGCTTGCCTTCAGATCACTACTTTAATTAAAAGCTGTTCTAAAGGCAACAACTTCAGAGAGAGAGGCTGAGAAGGAGCTGCACCTGAACAATGCATGGGATATTATTCAATCTCCTGGCACCAGGTAGCCAGAAGTATTGTTTCATTTGGAAGGAGAACATGGGAGATGGAAAGAAGACACACTTAATAATATAAAGACTTAGGGTCTAGAGAGGAAATCTATATCTAAAAATACAGACTAGCAGGATTTTATTGTTTGTCGTCAGAAGGAGATTATGTCATCCAGAGCGACATGGATGGGACAAAGGTGAATGACTAAAAGAGTGGAAAACTAAGATGTTAGCTGGAAGGCTGGTGAGGTACTGGAAGAAGCTGCTCAGAGAAGCTGTGGATGCCCCATCACTGGAGGCTTTCAAGGCCAGGTCAGATAGGGCCCTGGGTAGAACTGATCTAGTGATTGGCCATGGCAGGGGTGTTAGAACTAGATTATGTTCCCCTCCAACCTAAGCCATTCTTAGATTCTATTAATCTATGTTATGAAAGTATGTTCTCCCAGTTAATAGAATTCATTCTTCTCTTTTAGATTAACCTATCAATACTGGTACAACACTTAACAAAATTGTTACAGTGGTTATGCAAGGGTATAATTGCATAACAACTTTTATGCTATGTTGATCAGAATTAAACTTATTTTCCATATTGATAGACTGCAATATATCAGTGGAAGTCCTGCAGACTTCAGTGGAAGTCTGTGTTTTGAATTTTAGCCTAAAAAGATGGGAAAGTTGATGGGGAAGTCAAATTTACCATGAATTTTGCAAATGACTTACTCTTGTTCTATCTAAACATGCCCTCACAACAGCCCAAGGAATTCAGATTTCCACTATAAAATATCACCGATAAAATGAAAGGAAGGGATTAGAAGATACTCACTTTAAGAATTACTGAATTTGTGAATAGTCAGGCAAAAAATTATGGAAGAAATAGTAATCTAATTTATATTTATATTTAAAAATCATGAATCTGTAAAAATATTTCTGACAAGAAGTAATTATATACTTCATATAACTAACTTTAACACAATATGAATATTTTTTTCTACCATTTCAGTCAATAAAGACTGATTTGTCAAAGGGATGGATTTAATATGGCTTCTTCAACTTTCTTGAATATCTAATGTTTATGCTATTCAGTTTTGCCAAAATAAGACCTGTGACAGTGCCCATGGATATCATATATAGCCCAAATCATTCAAGGTACTTGAATTTCCAAAATTTCACAGGAAAAATTAAATAACCATTGAAAGGCTAGAATCACTTCTATCAAGCCTATTTGCTTCTTTAGCGTACTGGAATTAGGTTATTTCAATGTCATTTGAATTCTTTCTTTCAAAAAGAACTACCCCCAACAATTTGCTTAGAAAGTGAAATCTTATTGCATTAAGTTGTCATCACCCGTTATGATGCTGTCAAAAAATATAATATATATAAGCCATCAAACATGGCAAACTTGTTTTCATTAGGAAGCTTTTCAGTCGTGTCTATGTATTGTTTCCTAATCTTCTTATATGTAAACTCTAGGAATAGCAGAGAGATGAGAGGCACAAAACTTGCCTGCCTGCCTGCTTTTGTATCTTCTCCTGAGATTTCACTAATGCTTCTGGCAAGTTTAAAATAATCTTTATGTAAACAAATCTTCTCTTTTGTCTTACTTACCCTTATCTATCAAGCCCATTTCAAGAGTGTGTGTATGTACAATATAATGATATGTGTTTTGTGATGTTGTAAGCTATATGCAGAATACGAATATTATTTGCATATTATATGTATTATATATCACATATCACATTAGTGCCATATTGAAATTTCATATCTTGTTACAAAATCTTTTATATGATCTTCCAAAACCCATGTAGAGTTTACTGTAATAAAATTGGCTCCAAATATGTAGAATTCATTTTAGTTCAGCATTAGAAAACAACATAGGAAGCAAATAAGCAGAAAGAGTACATATGATATAATGCTAAGAGGCACATTAGTTATCTTTTAGCATGCTTCTAGTGTTACTGATTTAAAATGGAACAATGATCATTTATGATTTCATAAACAATTTAATTTATGTAATAATAATAATGATTATATTTTATGAACAGATCTAAAAAATTTTAGAAAAATCAAATCCAATTAACATGCAAAATAATAAACATATTTTTTCATTTAAATATCTTCTGAAAAAAAAGGAGCAAAAATAGTTATGATGTGAATACACAGTTTCTTAATCTTTCCAGTCCTGCGATGTTACTGCATTTGAACACATATCAAACCATTTTTTCTCTCATATACACTATTTTTATATTATTTATATTAGTGGGTAATATTAAAAAAACACATCCCTTGGGGGTGATAAAGCAAATTTACCCATTACATTATAGAGGAGATCCTCAAGGGTACAAGACTTTCAGAACCAGCACACTGTATTTCAGAAACCTTAGGAAATGGTTTATGTTTGTGTTTAAGCATTTATTTTTTATTATTTATTTCAAAAAAGAACTTGCATATTTCCTAGCACTCATTTTCTCAGTTCTTGACAGCTCCATGTTTTAAAAGTAGACTGCAATCATGTACATGTATATTCATAAAGAATAAACTGTATTTGGGGTAGGAAAAACATTTTTATTGCTCTTATTTTTCTTTGTAAGTTGGTGGATTTTACTGTTCATGAAAATGAGATTTATAGTACTTGCTGGTTTAAGGCACAGTGCTGACAGGCACTGTGCATTAACATCTCTATACATCTCTGCAAAAGGCAATCCACTCCTGACTTACAGTACCTCTGCTGTTCTAATACTGTTTTCCTATGTTTCTTCTCTACCAAAGCTGTCAGATGTGTGTTGCATTGTGTGACAGGTCTTGAACTAGCCAGACTTCCACTGAGGACAGCAATATGATCAAGCTAGGTTTGTTGGTTTTTTTTTTCTAATCTGTAAGTAAATGCAATGTTTTAGATGTAGAAACCAAGCATGTTCTATTTTTGGCTACTTCAGTGACCAACAGTCATTTTCAAAGTGAAGATGCTACTACAGCATCTCCACCCTGTCCTGAGTGATCAATAGGAATAAGAGCATCAGCCCATCAAATTAACTTGTTTTATCTTCTTCAAGTAAAAAGAGACTAAAAATATAAGATATGGAAGTTTTAAAGAAAAATACCTTAAAAATATTTTCTTTGATTTTTGGAAATTTTGCCTACATTGACCCGTATTTCATATATGAAAATATAAAACTATATCCACGTCCATGTATACATCCCTAGGTTTAGGAGTTAAAAATCTTCACAGAAAGTTGTGGCATGATGACTTCAGTGAAACTGACATGTAGATAATTTCACTTAATTGATTCTATATCATATAAGTGAACATTTAATTTACCCATGTATTTAACACTCCTAAAGTCAAACTACATATCAATCTCAGAATTTAACATTAATTCCAGATTATTAGATTAAATATTTCTTCACTCACATTTACTGGATAGTCAACAGACTGAATTCATCTAGTTTAAAGCTAAAAATTATTCTTTTAAGACTGTTCAAATAGTTTCCTGCTACCAACTTGGGATTTGACATTTTGCTGGCACTCAAAGCTGCACATGAAGACTGTCTGTATGAGAGTTCCTGGCACTTCACAGTATGGATCTGTTCCTGTGCAATCTAACATGTTGTAATCCTTTATGAAGTGTTTCTGGTAAGGAAAAGGATTGATTTACAGTCGTAACTGCATCTTTTCCCCCAAAAAACAGTACTTCTTCAGGGTCTGAATGTCAAAAGAAGAGCATCATGGTTATTCAGATTAAGTTAAAAGAGATGAACAAGAGTTTATTTTGTTTTCATCTGTACAACAATGGATCGAGTAATTTTTAATCTAAAATACCTCTAAAAACCATAGAATATTCTTTAGAATATAATTTAAATAGAACTAGATTGCAAAAATTGGTAAACAATAAAGGTTGAGATATATTAAAATATGAGAACTTCTAGATGTGCTGCTTTACTAAAAACCATTTATTCAGCTACCTGAATTTGAAAACCACAGAGTACTATCTTCTTTTAAGAAAATGGTTGACCAAAACATTCTCAGTGTGCTTCTAAGCTTCATTAAATATATTTCATGAATTTAAGAAAACTCTTTACACTATCTAAACTATGAAAACTTTGCAGGATAATATACACTTTAACTAATTTGCATTTTTTAAAAATCCTGTAAGCAATGCACTTCTTTACATATATTGACATATTAAAAATGAGATTTTTTTTTAGTTCCATAACTTTAAATGTCATTACAACAGGTACTGAAAAATATTTGAAAGCATCTACAAAGATAATAAATTAATACATTATGACAGATACTTCTCTTCTAAAGTTTTCTTTGTATTAATATAGAAATCACAAAATGCAAATTTACATATTAAGCCTTTTTCTTAAATTGCTGCCAGCCAAATGCAACTTATCTCGTGTAGTTTCTCCCTTGAATGAATTTTCCACTACCCTTGGGATGGAGTCTAGGTTGTACTACATACAATAGGAACGAGTAATTTTGTAAATGTTCCTGTTACATATGACAGATCTCACTCTAAGTTCAAGTATTGTAATAACTCAGAAAGTAGTAGATTGTAAGAGTGTGATGCAGGCTATACTTCTTTATCCATTGCTACTTAAAAGGGTGGATCTCAACTATAACAGAAGAGTTTAGAGCTTGATTCAAATGGATAAATTTGTTGTATTAAAATTGTTTATACACAGTTAGTGTGTATAGCTGTCATTCAATGACTGCAAAGTTTTTAAACCCTGAGAAAACAGAAGAAAAATGCCATAAAAATAGCTATGATTTTTGTATGTGATTCTTTGGAGGGAGTAGATTATAGAAATAAATTAATTGAAATGCTAATTTTCACCTTTTTTTTTCTTCCATGCAGTACAGTTATATATTTTACTAGGGATATTGTTTAGTTTCTGTAGGGTGGCTGAAGAAAGTGTTGTATATTGAAGGTATACTGCAAATAGAGATATAGTAGCATTACTCTACTAGTTCTAAACTTAGCTATTACTTGTCTTAACCTCTTCCAGGCATGATATCTTTAATAGACATATTATTTTAATGATCTAAAGGACAAGCTAACAATATATAACCTGAAACAAAGTGGCTATTTATATAAAATAGTATTAAATGTGTCTTAATCACCAAAATATGTTTTGGAATATATGTTGAACTGTTAAATAGAATTTAATTAACTAGTGTGGATGTAACCAGACTGTTCAAGCACACCAAGATTCTGTACAAGTGCATTTTTGCATCATTATGTTTCTAAAACACTTTGCAGGTGAGAAAAGCCTGAGTAAAAATCTTGTGTACTGTTTCATTTTAAATGGATCTGTACTGGATATTCTGCAGTCCACAGATCAGACTGGAGTCCCTGTAAGAATATATATGGTGATTCCTCAGAGATTCTAGGAAGAATTCAGCTGCAAATTCAAATAACTAGTTACCTGCAACATAGATGTCTACAAGCGAAATGGATGTCTAAGCTCAACAGAGATCTCTCTCTAAGTAAGTTAGATAATTAGTAAAAAAGTTTCAATAACCTAAGAACAAGAATCTAGTGTCATTTGAATTATGCTAAGGTATAATATCCTAAAATGTTATGCCCCTGGCTGTTATAACAATGAATAAAACAGATAGCTGTTTTGTGGACTGAAAACTAGAAACCAAACCTGGACATCCAAATCTCTCCAGGGAGATATTCAGATGCCTGAAAATAGGCATTTAGTGCCATTGGTATTGCTGTGTTTTCCTTGACCCCGCTGGAGAAGTTTTCATATATGTAGTGACTGGTATCTGTAATATCTGTAATCTTTTTGTGCATGTTCCAAGTATGTTAGGGAGTCACATGAGTGGACTGGATGCCCAACTGCAGGCAAGATGTTGAGTTAGCTGTCAGTCTCTAGATTCCATGCGTAGTTGAAATTCACTGAATATAAAAGGAGTATAAGTAGCAAATATTGTAACATGTTAACATAAACAGGTAGGCATCTTTAACTGGGACAGGGCTTCTATTGTAAACACAGAAATGTGATCACTATGGATAAATCTCAACCTTCAAAAAATGCTGAATACCCATATGCTTCTGTCTTTCACCCAACTTTCTTCTATGGCTGGCTTTCGAGCAAGATGTATATCTGACAATGTTTCAATGACTGCACTAAACCATGTTTATTGCAGAGCACAAAGAATATGAAGTGTTGTCTGAATGTATGTCTTTCTACATAGGAAAAAATAAGATAAATTCATATTTTCTTAATAACACAAAAACAAGTATCTGTGCCTTCAATTTAATTCTCATCTTCATTTTCAATAAAATGGAAGATCATTTGAAGATTCACAGAAATTCATTATTCAAGGCTAAATCACTTGGGGACAGAATTTAACCCGTGCAGCTTCTTCCTCTGACTCATTCTACAGCTGTTGCAACTTTTCTTGCAACATATGAATAAGGAATCAAAGTAATCTTACGCATCAATGCCTAATAGAGCAAAAAGATTCACTTTAAACGGATCTTTTCTTGAGAAAGCTATATCATTTAAAATATAGCTGGGATACTATCTTTACTTTTTATAGTTTTTGTGAATTTAGATACCAAATGCTTTTGATGTTTAGTAAATACATATAATACAAAGATTTTACAATGGTGAATCCACAATGTGAAAATCAACAGAACAAACAAAAATGAAAAAAAACAAAATAGAAGATACTGCAGTCACCCAGAGCATTAGACATCTTCTTGTCTAATAATAATACATTACAGGAATGTAGTTATCAATATGACAATATTCACCAGTGAAATAAAGAATAGAGTTCACAAATGGAATGAAATTGCACATTATCTTCTTACATAGTTCAGACTCTTTTGTTCTACTGTGAAAACTTCGGAAAAAGTAGTAATTTAGTTCGTAGGAGCTACAATATTTTTCTACACGTGGAAAAGGAGTGAATTAACATTCAGACAAGAATTTTCAGCCTACACTAACTTCTGTTTTCTTTTTGTGCTATATTTCAGCAAGAATGCAGCATTATGCCCCTGTTATGCATCCTATTCTCTCTTTATATTTTCTATCTTGGCCCACTTTTAGAGGAGATGGGGAAAGAGGGGAGGCAAGGAGTGATATCCAAAATGCCACCCTAAATTCAGTATTAATCAGGATTACTATTGAAAAATATCTTTAATAAATAAATAAATGAATACATGCAGGAAGAAATTTATGCCTGAATTTCTGGCTATTGCAGGCACATCACATGTGCATCAAGCAAGACAAGCAAGTATGCCTCCATGTTCAAATGAGAATAGAATGACCCGTTATGGATTCCTTAGGTGACAGTCAAATTCTCTGCCTCGATGAAGTAAATGTGTTCCAATCATACTGACTTATTGGGATTAGTTTCTTGTCAATTAAAATATTCAAGTTCATAATAGAAAGAAAAAAACTGGAATAAAGAGAAAACGAAGTTGAAATACTGATGAATTCTTCCAATCCAGGTAGAGCTGTATGATGAGTAATATATTTAATTTCCTGTGCATTGAAAAGATTCTTTCAATTCCATAAATAAACAACCATGAATAGAGATTTGTGTCTGCTGCTTATGCTGGAAAGTTTACTGTATAGTCTTAAAAAACAGCACCAAAAAGGAACATCAACAGTGAGTAAGATGAAACTCAGCTGTACAGCAGACTACAAAATAAGTATATTTCCTTAAAATTAGGCAGAATATAACATGTATTTTTAAGATTTCTATCAGTTTCATTAACTGTTGTGAATTAATTACTTTCTCTTTAAACTACTTATTTTCTGTTTCTGGTGGCAATGATATAAATTACCTTCTTTTGTAGTCTACTGATTTTTGTCCTGAGATTTCTAAATCTCTTTTTTGGAGAATAAGTGATTTTATTCATTACTCTCTTTCAGAAAAGACATAATTAATGTACAGATATCTTAGTGATTTTTTTAATTTATTTACTTTATTTATGTTTGTTTGGTTTTGGTTTGTTTTTTTAATATGTTTCAGCAATATGGTAACTATAATCTGGAATACAAAGTATTAATAGGTGGCCAAATTACATTTTGAGCACAATTAAAGTGTTCTGAATGATGGATAAAACTCCTATACTCCTGGAGCTTCTTATTTGTGCTAATTACTTCCTAACACATAGTTGTGTTTGGTTCCAGCCAAAGACTAGATGTCTAAACATTTCTTTAGGTTTTATTTAAAGCTGAGCAAGGTCATTTTTTATATTTCAGACTGTCTTTAACTGAGTCAAATTCAATGTGTCAGCTATAAGTCATGAAATCTTAAAAATATGATGGGTAGTTGGATTGAGTTTCTCCCACTGATTTCTCTTTTTATCATTTCCAATTAGTATGTTATTTTTCTTTTCTTTGCAGCATAAATGTAGTAAAGAATGCAGGAGTATTCTGATGTGAGTTTATGTGAAATATTCAGGCCAGATAATCAGTAACTTATAGTATAAGTCAGGGAGCTCAGCTGACCTTCCAGTTGATGACAATGCAGAATTTAATCCTTATGAGCCTCCATAAACTAAAAGTCACGTTTCCAATGCAGTGTAGAACCTTGAAGAGCTTGCTTCCATGCAGACCATAAAAGGAACACTGTAGCACCTCTTTTCTATGGAATCTGGAAACGCTAATCATTCAAACATATTTACCTGCGAAAATAGTGTCTTTTTAAAAAAAAATTTTGAGAATCTTTATTATTAATGTATAATCAGAAGTCCTTTGTACCTTCCAAGCATAAGTACAGCTAGTAAGCAGAAATCATTACCAAAAAATAAGCAGAATGTGTCCATATCTCGCTCACAGTGGAGGCCATACAGTGAAGAGCTGCTAATGACCAGCAATTTAAAAACCATATGCCTTTGTTCTCTGCTCCCCTGCTACTAACTGGATTTGTATCCATTTTTGGTACTCTATTGTATATGAGGTTATTGTGCAGAGTTTTATATTTATATGTATACATATATGTGTGAATTCTCTTTTTTTTTTTCACTGAATTGAATAGTACTCACATAGCCCATAGGTATACATTTGCAGGAAAATACCAGAACGCTATTATTTTTTTTTGCTTCTATGCAATTTTTGAAGTATTATTAAGTCTATAATTAAAGAAAAAAATTAATATAAGACCTCTTCTATTAAATCATACTTCTTTCCTTTTTCCTCTTTTTTTCTTCAGTTTGTCCAAGAATATTTTAAAATCTCTCTAACTCCTTTGGCTTGCTTTCTCACTTTTATAATTTTTTGTTCAGTTAATATTTCATTTCAGAATATTTAATTTTCAGGAAAAAAAAAAAGTTTCATTTATTTTAAATTACCATATAAAAATAGAAAAAAAAGAGAAAAATAGAAAAATCTGAGAATAAAATAAACTTGAATATTTTACTTCTTTTTGCTTAAAGTAGCAGATGGAGTGATGAAAATAAGGAAAAAAAAAGAACTCAAAAGTAAGGTAATTAAAAGGTGAAATGAAAAGAAGGATGTGAAGCAAATACTAACTTCATTCAAGCATCATATGTATAATGAGCTACAAATAAACAGATATGTATTTGATCTCAACAGAATTAAATCTGCTCATTTTCCTAAGCTCTGTACAATTAAAATATAAAATGAAAAATGTTTATGATCTCAGAACATTTTACCTTATCTATCTGGGTAAGTTGACAGCTAAACACATATTTCTGTAACAGTGATGTCCATTCTTTTGAACAACTTGTTTAATAAAGGATTAATTATGATAAATTATTAATCTGGAACCTGATCCAAGACTAGTAACAATCTTTATAGCCTTGTAATATAAATAATATGTTACTAATTGTCTACTAGAATGTTTTTAGAAATTACAATTATAATTCAAATAACAAAAAGGTAAATAAAATTCAGTCAAGTTCCAGAATTGGTATAATATTATATCCCAAATAGGACTTACAGTGTATAAAATAATGTATATAACTAGATCTTGTTCATTTGCATGTGGGACTTATTAAAGATAAGAATGAGAAGATGCTGAAATCTAATTTTAATGAATGTTGATATACTACAGGAATGTCATTAGATAGAGTAGAGCTGATGTACAAAATATTCAGGAAGGGTTGACAGGAGGACTGAGGTAATACTAGATATTATACCTTTCTTTCAACTGCAGAGAAAATGCTGGAAATATTAACATCTGATTTTTACAATAATAATTAAAGAGAGATGAATATTGAAGTAATTTTTGAAGGGCAGTGTATAACAAATTATTGTAAATGTAAGCTGATTGAACACGAAACAATATAAATCTTCACTAGGTGCACACAAGAAGTACATATTCACAGAATTATATGGACTTTAAAAATACTTCATTGTGAAGAGAGACTTGCACTGTTGGTAGTATCATGAATGGTGAGAAAGTTAACATAAGATCACTATTCATAGTTTCAGCATAACACTAAGAAGGTAAAGGAATGACTCGGTAGTTGTATGAAAGAAATGGAATCAACCTAGAAAGAAAAGAACATTTTAATGAAGGTTAAAAAAACATTTACCTATCTAGGCAAAAGAAATAAACACCATATAGATGAAATACAGACTGTACAGAGGAAAAAAAGAACTGGATGACTAATAACTGTCACTGGTGCAATACTATTGTAAAAAAAGAGCTAACACTTTCAATGGTATAAAAGTTTTTAAAAAAAAAAAAGCATAAAGTAGTAAGTAGTTTGGAGACAATAACGTTACTCATGTTAAAGAAATGTCCTGAAAAGCACTCTCAGTTCCTGAAATGCCAGTAATATGCCTTGCAATCCTGAGGGAAAATATTGTTTTAAATGGTAAAAAAAAACTTCATATCTTTTTATTTTTGAAGAATTACATTTTTAGGTACAGTATGTTTTACAAGGAGTGCAAGGAATATTATCAGTAGACAGCGGTAGCTCATTAGAATTGTAGGATATATATTTGCTGAAAATATTATATGCATAATACTCTGGAGTTCTCTAGTACCATTTAAATGATACATGAAAAATAGCAGTGTATTTGCATCTGAGAAAAAGCACAATAGTATAAAGCTATCAATACAGATGTTGCTGAAAATGAAATACAATTATTAAATGATTATTGACATAAGTATTGACTATTTTTAGTTGTCATTGTACTGACAATATGGGTTGACTTACATAAAGATACAATTAATATCAACATGAGAAAGAGGCTAATTTGAAATACTGATCTGTATCATCTTTCTTTTGTTCAGTGACATCTGAAGGCAGCTTTTAGAATGAAGTTAAATGACAAAGCATAGCAAGACAAGCAGCTAAATGTTCTCACACTTCTAGTCCCTTGCTAGTCCTCAGCTATTGAAAATATTGATTACAAAGGAGAATGATGCATATTGCTAGCAAATCTGACAGCGGCATTCTCACACATCATTCAGTGTTGAATAACATAGAGTTACTTGTAAAAGCAGAAAATGTCTTGTCTTGACTTCTGTCCTCAAGGTCTCACCAATTATTATATTTCATGAATTTTAATACCACAAAGAATAGTGAATATCTTAAGGATCTGTCAGAAGTAATATTGCGGAAAACAAATCATGTTTAAAAATACAATGATCTGGAAGAAAAATGTTTCTATAGGCTATGTGAAATAGTACTCATCTTTTACCTTTTCACTCATGTGTAAAAGTGAAGTGTCTCGGCCTGGATGCTTTCCTGTGTAACCTACTCTACAGAGCCTGCTTTAGCAGGTGGTTGGACTAGATGATGTCAAGAGATCTATTCCAAGCCTCATGGTTCCATCATTCTGTCATTCTGTGACAACTTTTGTTTCTGAAATATGCTAAATGTTTTTCACCGCACTAAATTTCTGAAATTGTTAAGGATTGATTAAAGACAATTTTTGATCTTATTTATTGTGGCTTATTAATTAATCCTTTATAGGATAATAAAACAGGTGTCTAAGAAATGTAACACCTTATTTAATGTCCAGTAGGTGTTCAATCAAATTAGTGTGAGTCCTTGTCCTTTTCATAATGAAATGAGCTTTGCTTCCAATACAACCAATAGTTTATTCCTTTGGGAGACTTGAGCTTTAGTCAAAAGCTAGAATGAACCTCTCTTTAAAAATGTATGTTCTTTTCCTCAAAGCTAAAATAGCCATAAAGATTAAGTCAATTTTATTTTAAAAAAGTATCCTTACCAGCTCTTAAATGGACAATGTACACTTCAAACATTAAGAATAAAAAATAGGAAATTTCCACCATAAGAGATTTACTTATTATAAATAGGAAAGGAGGCAATGTGAGCATAGTAGGCATAAATAGATTCCACATATGTTGTGGTTTTGCTCTACGATGCAGCAGTTTTGTAATAGCATCAATTGTATGTCAAGATGAATTAATATGTAGAGAAAAAAATATATATCTACCAGTGTTTCAAGAATTTAACTGTAGAAAGGAAACTGCTCTGCTTAAAAGTAAATAACACCTATTAAATGCAATTGGATGCATTATTGACTTTAATGGTATGAGTGGAAAAATCCTTGTCCTTTGAAGAAAAATAATCAACTTGAAGCAGTATGAAGTGTAGTTACAATTTTGGTGGAAAATAAGTTAGGTAATTGTATGAATCCTTCTTTGTTTTTCTGGCTCAAAGCTTGCTTCCTGAGGTGTTTCTTGTGATAAGACCCTAACTGATTTATTGAGAAGGCAAGTGATGGGTGCTACTGTGTAAAAATCAGCATCTCTTTGTGGACACCTTCCTCCAGAGCTGTTTGTCTCTGGAAGAGAGTGCTCAGGGGTGGTCACTGTTGGAAGATCTGGCCTGTGACTAAGTAGTTCCAGCTTGGTATGGGAAAACTGGGGAATTATACCATCGTGTCCTGTGAAAACAGGATGCAGATGGGCATCCCTGCTCCCTCTTATCTGAGATCCCAGAGCCAGGAGCTGTCACTTCAAGGAGAGCTGATTCAACCACTTTGGTTTTGAGCTGTCACTCCAAGAAGAGCTGACTCAACCACTTTGGTTTTGAGCTGTCACTCCAAAGAGAGCTGACTCAACCACTTTGGACTTATAAATAAGTTTGTACTACCATCCAAATGTCGTCGTCGTCTTCGTCGTCGTCATCATCAACAGAACAACAATGCCTGACCACCCACCACTACTGAAGATCAGTGACTGAAATACGAACCACGCTGGATCCATGGTAGTGACTATCTCCCTCTTGCTACCTATAAAGACTCCTTGCTTCTATTTCCTATCTTTTCTATCACCCTTCTTCCCTTCCCCATCTCCCTGGTTAAGATTTGTAATAAACATGTTGGACAAACATTTGAACCGTTGTTTCTTAATCTCACACTGGGTATACATAATATATAAAAGAACCTCATCTCCCTCCTATAAATTGGAGCGAGACAGTAACACAGGCAATCTTGCAGAGCCACATGCATATTTGATGGAGGAGTATTTGTTTTAAAAGGGGGTTATTATTTTGTGCCTTGATGATTTTCTTACTATTAAAGACTGCATACAGCCAGTCAGTAAAAACAATGCATGACTAATATGCCTCCTAAGAAGACTTACTGATGATCCTGGAAATGTTAATTTTAACTTGATATGCCTGGATACATTGTTTACAGTACTGGTGTCTCTTTATTCATCATCATCAAATTAGTGCTCTTTTTGTATTTGTGTTTATGATTTTTGTTATTAATTCAAAATAAAATAGGTGAAATCTAAGGATGCAGAGCAAATGTGGAGCAATATTGTCATTAAAATTAAATAAACGTTGTAATTGAAAATCTCCAAAGAACACTGCATCTCTGTTAGCTGCTTTCTTTTGCACTGTGCAGATCTATGTGACATATTATGCAGTGCTGTAGTTAAATGTAATGATGCAACCAAGGTCTTAAGATTTGCCCAATAAATCTATAAAATCATGCAGTATATGACTAAACTATAGCATTCTTAATTATAAAAGTATGAAATTACTTTCTCTGAGAACAAATGAATATAAATATAGCTGTTTCTGACACTGTTCAGGGGTATAGCAGACCTGGTAGATGATCAGATATCAGCTTCTAGATTATTCATCTATAGTTAAAGCTTGTAAAACAAGTGAAGTAGAAGATGGTTGCTTTTCAGAGAAGCCTTTTGTAAAAAAAAAAAATAAAAAAAAAACAAGGGAAAAACAAACTCTCCTTTCTCTCCTTTTGTCATATATTAACAGTGGCAAATACCAGCCATTTTTATTTTAGTGAGCGAAATCATAGGAAGATACTAATATTTTCTTATAAATGTTATGTGACAATTATTCTGTACTGACAAGGTTTGACATTTTCAGAATCACTGGATTTGGCAGTACTTTATCTAACTACTTGTTCTTGAACTTCAAGAGTGTGTTACAGGTAAAGGATCAGGTGTGTATTGCAAAGTCTTGTATATCGCTACATAAGCATATGTGTATTTAAGTATGTATTGAGAATGTAGGATGCAGAACATATTATACACCAAATAATGGCTCCATTATACTGCTGTCATCTCCAACAATAGGATCGATGGCAAAGAATGCACTGGTTTTTATTGACTTTTAGCAGTACTCTTACTTTCTTTGGACATTTTTCAGGAGAATTTTTCCAACAATATATAGTTGTAAAGTTATTAATTCCTCAGCTATGTGCTCTTTTCTTCTCCCACATATCAAGAATTCTACTAGCATCTCCTTTATTATGTATGAATTACTCTACAGAAAAATCATATCATTTTTTAATTCTGTGGAGTCTGTGAAATCTCTAATACCACAGAGGATCTCAACAGGAAATTTCAGTATTACTCCTTTTCCAGCGGGTTATGGTTCTGGCCCTGGTGTTAGCATGTACTTAGTACCATAGAGAAATAAGACTTAGTAATGCTTTATTGAGGTTCTGGTGAGGATGAACTACACTGTTGCTAAGGTGAGATATTTCTCATCATAGAGTATGTGTAGTATTCTTCCTGGAAGTGTTGTGATGACTGTACCAAATCAAAGTATGAAATAGAAAGAAAATGAGTGATAGATTGTGGTAATCAAGAATTGCCTGCTTCACCAGCTTTGATTTGGAGAAAGAGCTGATTACACAAAATTACATATAGGTTTTATTTTTGCACTTTGAATATAGAAATATTGAACAATTGTGTAACATTACTGTAACAGGCATGATTAGATGCAATGCAAGCTATCCACATATCCAACAGGCGTTTAGAAAGTTCAATTAATATGTGTTGTAATAAAGAAAATGCATTGTACATTACATAGATGTACTAACAAAAAGCCAATTCATAAAGCGTATATAGTTCAAAAAAAAAAAAAAAAGGAAAAAAGAGGAAAATTTTTCTTGTCTTATCATTTTTAAGCTTAAATATCTATAACCCTACTGTCACTTTCCAAATATAAACTAAAACTCAAATATATATATCTGATTAGAGAGGCAGTAATTTTTAAGAAAATAAATAATTCTAATAATTTATTTGAGAATGAGGATGGAGGCGCCTTCCTTCCAAAGGTGACTTAAGGGCTGTGAAGCACTAAAACAGGTTGCCTAGAGAGGCACTGGATGCCCCATCTCTGGAGACATTCAAAGTCAGGCTGGACTGAGATGTGAGCAACTTCATCTAGCTGTAAATGTCCCTGTTCATTGCAGGGGAGTTGAACTAGATGATCTTTAAAGGTCCCTTCCAACTCAAATAATTCTATGATTCTATGTTATATATTTATTAATTACAAACATATTAAAAAATAATATTCACATGTCAGAGAATGCTTGGACAATTATGCTTACTTGTGTATATCCTGTGACTGATATTATAAATCCAAAATCTCAAAAGAAATGGGACCCATAGCCAAAAGACAGAAGTAGTATCTTAACTTCAGCATAAAGTGTCGGCAGACGGTTTTCACAGAATAATCAGACACAATTTAGTACCAGATTTAGATGAACAGTAGCTGAATAAATAGAAGCTCTGGAATTTTGTGAAATTTTCCTGAGATATCTGCATGAGCTTAAGAAAGATACATCCCTCCTGTTCCTGTGAAAGTTACTTGGCACAGCACAAAGCCCTCTGGGCTCCACAGCCTTGTTCTTCAGTCCCTAATGAGTGGCAGTGTGATCCTCTTGCAAAAGCCAGAGCTGTATGAATTTTGAACTAGCTGAGACAGTATCTGAGCTTATTTAAGCTCTGAGATTGCTGTGAGAACAACCAGCAAAGCCGGCAGATACCATGGCTACCAGCTGACAGTCAGCAGGTATAATTGGCTACTCTGAACTGTAGAGGCTTATGTGTTATCCCATGTCAGTACATTATAGAATAACTTAAGAGACTCTAACTGTATTAATTGCAGGGGGAAGGGAAATGCTGGATAGGTATATATAGCAAACCCCTCTCTCTCTTAAAAGTGAGGTAGAGCAAACTAAACTATTAGACCTTTTTCATACAAAAGATATTCAAAAGAGAAAGGCTATATTTAATACAAGCTGACAAAACAGCCTGAAAACCTCCACCAGCAAACTTTGAAAAATATTATCCCTATCTGTTAGTTCTATTTTAAAAAATGAAGTAGTAAAACTGATCCTTTTAGGCCTAATGACCAAACCCTCCTTTCAAAATCTCTCATTTGCATATCCTTTGAATCAAGAGTGACCATTCACAAGTATGTTTCTATCAGATTAAAGCAAGCAGAGTTATCCTGGGATTTCAACTTGTTAATGCCAAATATCTTGATAACAGGAAAGCCCATAAATACAGTGTACTTGAAGGAACAAATGCTTTGCACATTACAAGATTTAAGAAAAAAAAAAAACATTAGAGATGTATTTGATGTATTTGCTACAGGTTTCAGTGTATTAATTAATTGTTGTACATCAGGTAAAATATAACTCCCATGAAAATTGTTATTTGTACTTTAATGAGCCCCATTTAAGGGTCTTGTCTCAGTTTTAACAGGGGGCAAATGATTGAAGTGATTCACATTTTCCCTTTACCAGCCAACTCAAATCTCCTGGGAAGAAAAAAGAAGTTCTATGTGGTTGTTGTCAAAATATGCATTCAGGCAAGTGTAGCAGCACTGTCACCGATCATATGGAGAAAATGATTCTGCTATTTGCTCACTTTTCAAAGTCAAGGATAAAATACATAGGCAGGGATTCTTTCCACTAGATCAGGTTGCTCAAAGTCCTATCCAGCATGGCCTTGAACACTTTCAGGAATGGAGTAGCCACAACTTCTCTGGATAATCTGTTCCTGTGCCTCATCACTCCCATAGTAAGAGCAAGCCCAGGTCCTTCAGCCTGTATTTATAGTAGATTTTCACCACCCTTTTGATCCATCTCAGTAATTTCTTACAGTGATAATAATTTTTCGATTGTTAGAGATTTCCTAAATAGGGCATTTCATACTTTTGAAAGAACTGAATAGACAAACTAAAATGTTTCTTAGCGTACTAACTGGGAAAAAATGAAAAATTACTGCTGTTAGTGAAGACCACATAGCATTCATTTTCCTAGTATAATCTTTTTTAAACTGAACACTTTTCTACTCTGCTTTTCTGCTAATGTGGCTGCCTCTGAAAATAATAGCCCCTTTGACCTCTGCATTTATGCCATGGTGATTAAATAAAATCACTGAACTGTTTAACTTTGTAAATTCTAGCTTAAGTGCTTTGGAGTGTGACCATCTTATTAACCAAATCCCTGAGTGTGTTATTATATTTACTTCTTCCATCCACTATCTCTCACTACCAATGAAAGAGGAATTTGGTTCACGTTTAATATAAAATGGAAGTCCATTGTACTGTGGCTTTTATCATTTAAGTTAGATGGACAAGATGGAAAAATGCAAGTGATTTCTTTGGTTTTGGTCATTGATTTTACTGAAACTTACATTTTACCATGGGAACCAACATTTACCTAAAAGATGTGTTCTGCTAGCACTATCTGTCTGTCTTCAATTTCTGACAGATTTATTCTTGCCTCCATTCTTAGAAGTGTGAGTATTGATGGCAGTAGAACAGAGGGTGGTTTGAAATTTTAAATAAAACAGAACTAGCATTTTGGACCACAGAATTAAAGAAGACATTAGGCAAAGTCCATATGCAGACTAATCTAAAACTGCCAGTAACAAAAGGTTTTCTGTCTCAGTACTTTAATTACAGGAGAATCCAAATCACCAATAGAGAGGCAGGTTTCACTTTCATGAGGAAAATTTCTGTATGTTTATGCTCATGAGAATGTATTGCAAATGAAAGCTATGTTCTGTGTTGAAAACTGGAACAGCCTTAAGCTTATATGTTTAATTAAAAGAAATATACTATCTAACCTAACCTATCTATCCACCTCTACTCTTCCTTATCTTTACATTGAATATTGTAGTTGTCTCTACCTATGTCTCGCTCCAATTTATAGGAGGGAGAGGAGGTTCTCTGATATATGTATACCCAGCGTGGGATTAAGAAACAATGGTTCAAATGTTGGTCTGAACAGTTTATTACAAATCTTAATCAGGGAGATGAGGACAGACACTACTACAAATTAGGGTGACGGGGAAGAGAAGAAGGGTGATAGAAAAGATAGGAAATAGAAGCAAAGAGTCTTTATAGGAAGCAAGAGTCACCACCAGCGCAGTTTGTAGTTCAGTCATTGATCTTCAGTATAGGTGGGTCATCAGACATTGTTCCGTTGACGATGACGGTGGCCACGGCGACGATGGCAAATAATTTCCAATGGCAATACAAACTTATTTATATGTCCAAAGTGTTTGAGTCAGCTCTTTTTGGAGTGACAGCTTCTGGCTTTTGGATCTCAGCGGGAACTCCTTTTGTTTCCATCTCTCTGGCCTTGGCAGCAGATAAGAGGGAGTATGGAGGCACCAACTTGTATCTTGTCTTCACAGGATACAATGGTATCACCCCCTAATCTCCTATAGCAAACAGTAGTTATTTGGTCACAGGACAGATCTTCCACCAGTAATCAGTCCTGAGCACTTCCTTCCGAAGGCAAACAGCTCTGGATGTAAAATCATCCGGACAGTGGCATTGATTGCCACACGGCAACACCCACCTCTCATCTCCTAGAGTCTTATCACAAGAAATACCTCAGGAAGCAAGCTTTGAGCCAGAAAACAAAGAAGGATTCTACAACCTAGTGCTTATTTTACCATAACTCCCTTTTAATTCTTGACATGGTAAAGACAGCAGTCATCCTCACTTAGACCAAACATTGAAATTTCTTTCTGCCTCCTTTCATGAGATCATCTCACGTCAGTATTAATTGATTTTGCAGCTCTTTTCAGCAAAGAGCCCTGTTAGGAGAATTTGCGCATTTTTTTTAAATATTACCAACAAGATCAATCAGCTATTTATACATTTTTATTAGTATTTAGGCCATATGCACATTATCAAAAGACTCCTCTGCTATCTAAACTGGAAAGAAAACTAAAAAGAGGAATGGTGGATACAGTGCAGTTACCATTGGGTAGAAAGAAAGGATATCATTACTGTTTCCAAGTGGCTAGTACCATTTGAGAGATCAGTCTTTCAAGAACATTTGTAGATTCTTTCTGTTCTGCCTTAACCTGCAGACAGCTAAATGCCACATAGCCTTTCACTGAGGGGGATGCGGGAGAGAATCTGAGAAAAAAAAAAAGAAAAAAATTAGGACTCAAGAGTTAAGAACTATTTACTAAGACAGAAAATGGAGAGAGAAATAATAGCAGTTATAATATATGGATATATATATATGTATGTATATGTGTATATATATACTTAGAAAACAAATGATTCACAACTCAATTGCTTACCAACCACCGATCGATGCCCAGCTGATAACCCTGTGGCCAGGTCCTGACTCTGTCCCCTTACAGGTCCTTGTGTCCCCCAGCCCTCTTACTGGCAGTACAGTGCTAGAAGCTAAAAAACTGAAATGTCCTTGGCCCTGTACAAAACTGTTCAGCAGCAATGAAAACACTTCTGTGTTATTGACACAAAATATTGCGTAATACCAGATACTATGAAGAAAATCAGCCCTTTCCCAGCTGAAACCAGGACACTTTCTTAACACTTACTATTTATTTTACTTTTTTTTTTTTTGTGTGTGTGTAAATTTGTTATGATTGCTTTAAGTATAGGTAAATAAAATATTTTTGAAGAAAAAGAATTCTAGAAATTCTCCACATTATAACCTCTATCTTCTCAGTCTATTAAACTGAGTAACTGATGAACTGTCTTCTTCCACCACTGTTTTATGTTTTTGGGGTTTTTTTTAAACAAGTATTACAGACTCCATTTGAACACAGTCAGCCAATAACTAGTGATTTCAAAATTATTCTGTATGACTAGCTCTTCCATAAAGCTCAAGATTTTATCTAAAATTCATCATAAGTTTTCCTCAAAGAAGTTAAAAACAAAATAAAAATTAAAAAAGACAAACAAGAAAACAAACAAGCATAAAGAATCAAAAAAAAGCATTCTGAATACTTAAATGACATGAAATAGAGCTAAAGAGATTGTCTCCTTCCTTCTTATAACCCCCACTTTAGATATTGAAAGTCGACTATCAGGTTTCTCCAAAGCCTTCTCTGCTCTACTCTGAACAGCTCAACCTCTCTCAGCCTGTCATCACAGGAGAGGTGTACTATTCCTTGGATCATTTTTGTGGCCCTCCTCTGAATGCAATCCAACAGATAAGTGTCTCTTCTGTACTGATGACTCCACGTGTGGACACAGTACTCCCGGGGAGGTCTCACCAGTGCAGAGCTGAGGGGCAGAACCACATCCCTTAACCTGCTGGCCACACTTCTTTTGATGCAGCCTAGACTATGGTTGGTTTTCTGAGCAGTGAGGGCACATTTCTGACTCATGCCTAGCTTGCCATCCACCAGTACTTTCAAGTTCTTCTTGGCAGGGCTGTGCTTTATCCTTACAGCTCCCAGCTTGAGTTGATAGCCATGATCCAGGTGCAAGACCTTGCATTTGGGTTTGTTGAACCTCATGAGGATCTCCTGGGCCCACTGCTCAAACCTGTCTGATTTCTCTGGGTGGCATCTCATCCCTCAGGTGTGTGGACTGCACCACACAGCTTGGTGCCATCCACAAACTTGCCGAGGGTGTACTCAATCACAAATATGACCATATCTATATGTTCTTTTGAGTTTATGGTGAAACCATCACATGAGTTTGTATGAGCTTGAGTATGAGTATGTTAAGGCTAATCCATTCCTTCTATTTTGTTAGTATATTTATATATATATTTTTTTTCCCAGCAGCTCACTTACATCTTTCATTACATTATTACAACCTCAATGCTACAATGCTTTTGTTATTTCAAGACATTATCGATTTTCCTACCCTAGTATGTTGCTTTAGTTTCTGACACCATAGTTATTCCTCAACTATCTTACTCATTTTTTCATTAGACTAGACAGTTTAGAAATTAAATTCATCTAGAACCTAGGGTCTTCTTTTCACGTTTTATTTTGTATGTGTGTGTGTGTGTGTGCTCGTCATCACCTTCCAGCTGCTCTTTTCTCTTTGATCAATTAATTTATTTTAATATATATCTTAATAAAAGGAAATATATTTCTTTCTCTCCCCCGACTTTTTACCCTGAGGCACAAAGCTTCTGTTCTGCACATACCATGCAGTTTCTTTAAGACAAAAATAAAGCAAACTACAAACCCAAATTCTTCAAATGACATGGATCAAAACACATGGGAGCAGAAAAATAGCTTCACTTACTCAGAAGGATTTGAATATCTGTTTCTCAAAAGACTCCTCTGCTCACGTCTTTCCGGTTCATAGGTGTCTTCTTTCAGGTGCACTTTTCTCAATTATGTACTTGAGTAAGTCACAGAGTGAAACTAACTGTCCCATTATTATTCAAATAAAATAATTTGCATGAAGAAAGTAGTGAAAGTCAGGCTTCTTTAACCTTTTTATTCTAAATATTACACTTCTAAAATCATTATCCAAAATGGCTGAATTTATATAAAACGAACAGTACTGCACCCTGAATGTTAAATAGAATCCAGATGAGATCATTGTGCAATCATATACTTTTCTGTGACATTTCAGAAGGAATTTGATTATTGTAAAATAAACTTCCATACTGAAAATTTCTTCTCTTGGATCTTTGTTTTAGGTCCTGCTGGTGCTTTTTAAATCACTCTCACTTCACCTATTCTTTTTTATTCATCTAGATTCTTGTCCCTCTGTTAAACACACGAGATATTTTAACTCATATTTACAGACAGTCTGATAGTAATTACAAAATAGCACTTTCAAAATCTATTAATTTCTTATTGGATAGATTTATAATATTCTATTGAAAGAGGCTCTAGATAGCAAAGGGATGATTCTCATTACAAAATTTTACTTTAGATTTTTTCTTTTTAAAATTAAAATACAGTAATTTTGACTGGAATTTTTCAAAATAAGTGTCTGGTTTAGACTTCCTCTTCTCTCAGAGTGTTTGTTGCCCCTTCAGTGAATTTCTTAATATCTGTTTCAGTGAATTAGCTGCTTCCAAGAAATGGAAATCTAATGATGTTTTGTTTAGAGCTCAGTGAAAGTACCCAATACTTTGTAGTTGTTTCTCTGTGAAAATTTATCTTTCTGCTTTGGATCTGTAGCTCACTTGGTGAGTTACCTTATGATTGACATTTACCATTTCAATGCAAAGCCAAGAGAACTTAGCTAAGTTATATACTTTTCAAAATCTGAATTTGCAGATGTTCCATACATACAGAATTTTCTGTCTTCTAACTTAGACAGATTCCTCTTTAATTTTTTATGTCCACTGTTGACTTCAGCAGAAATTAAAGCAGAATTAGTAAGAAAGAACATCAGTCCTGTTGCTGTTGCTGTTCAGTGTTAGATGGAGCTTTGAGCAACCTGGTCTTGTGAAATATGTCCCTGCTTATGGCAATGGGGCTGGAATTAGATGATTTTTAAGGTCCAAACTGTTCTATTATTCTAGGAAGTACAGAGCAGACCTGCAGCATGTGAGGTACGGACTTAGATGTGAATGATCCAAATAGTTTATTGCAAGTTCTAACACACCTTTTATACATTTCCATGTTTTCTCTTGCAACTTTCTCACGTCTCTTTACACGTCAACAAAGCATTACACAAACACTCCTTAACCTCCTTAAACTCCTTAGGCGTTTATCCAATCAAAATCACGAGTCACTCCTAGCCACGTGGTCTACTTCCAATTAGGGTCATTATCACACAGGAATCACACAGCTTACTTGACTTTGTTTTTCCTCTTCTGGAGGTGTTCTTGACTCTCAGCTTCTTTTTCTTGTGCGGTTTATCTTGCTCTGCAGCTTCTGCTCTGAATAGTCTGTCTTGTATTCCCTCACAGATCTTTAAAAAATAAATAAGAAAAGGCTTTATTCATAAGGAAAAGACGAATTAAGAGATTATTAGCTTAAAAGGTAGTTAGGAACTGAAGTTCTGCACTTCAAACCAGGACTACTAAGCAAAAGGCAAGAGTCATTGTAAAACAAATGACTGAAGAAGTTAAAGCTCTTCTGTTAGGCTAAAGCCAGGACTACAGCTGAATTAGGTTTGAAATAATGTCTTCAGGGCTACAGATAGAGCAGCATGCATGGTATTGATTTACAGATTGATCAATACATATTTCCAGAAAATCTTGAATACTGTTGAGAGTCTGAACCTGCTCTCTCCTCTGCCTTCCATGAAACAAATTAATGAACATTTTTTGAAGTATGATAGAAGCAGAATGTAACAATTTATTATCGTAATAATTACTTGACATAGGAAAAGTTCCAGCAGCTTTTAAATCCTGGAATCCAGAGTTAAAAGGTAGCAGAAGTAACACTGAATCTGGGCCAGAAAAATGAGAAAATTTGGGCCTTAAGCCTGATGGAGTTTGCACAAAGTTTCTGTTATAAGGAGCAATATCTAGTGCCTTCTTCTCTGTACTTTCCTATGAAGAAAGGTTGAGGGATCTGGACTTGTTTAGCTTGGAGAAGAGAAGGCTCCGGGGAGACCTCATTGTGGCCTTCCAGTACTTGAAGGGAGCATATAAACAGGAGGGGGGACGACTGTTTACGAGGATGGATAGAGATAGGACAAGGGGGAATGGTTTTAAATTGAGACAGAGGAGGTTTAGGTTAGATATTAGGAGGAAATTTTTCATTCAGAGGGTGGTGATGCACTGAAACAGTTTGCCCAAGGAGGCTGTGGATGCCCCATCCCTGGAGGCATTCAAGGCCAGGCTGGATATGGCTCTGGGCAGCCTGGTCTAGTGGTTGGTGACCCTGCCCGTGGCAGGGGGGTTGAAACTAGATGATTTTGAGGTCCTTTTCAACCCAGGCCATTCTATGATTCTATGATTCTATGATGAAATATTTTTAAAATAATATCAATACAGCGGACAATGTTCTGCTTTCACTCTGATTTAAAGTTCATAGCAGTAGTGTATTGTTGCCATAAATCAACAGAATGGAACAGATGTCATAATTTTGCTTATACTGCTGACTTCTCTTCATCTTTTACTAATACCAGTGAGGAATCTTAACTGAATGAATAGAATAACTAATANGCTTTCAGCAGAACTACTAAATTTTATGAATCAGTTGTCATTTTATACAATATATAATGAGCCTATGGGTATTTGATAGAGTGAATTTAGAATATGGAAAATTCTAGTAGGGAAGAATGAGCTAGAAAGTGAAACCATAATATTAAATAAAAAGAAAAAAAAAAAAAGGTGAATGTCTGGATTGCCTTGCATGGTAGAAATCTATGCTAGGGCTTTCAGCAGAACTACTAAATTTTATGAATCAGTTGTCATTTTATACAATATATAATGAGCCTATGGGTATTTGATAGAGTGAATTTAGAATATGGATCATTGTAGCAGGAGGAGCGTAGAATCAAGGTTATTCATCATACTGCAAATAATAGAAAGATTCGGAAAGCACATTTATTTTATTGAAATCCTGCACTAATTTAACAACAACAAAAAATATTCTCAAGAACTAAAACACTTATAAGATTTGCAGGAACAGTGAAGTTTGTAAACTGGGTGGAAATACGGCTACTGACTTAGTTTTAGAAAGGTTAAGAAGGAGATTAACAAAGTAAACTCCCATAGTCCCATCTGATCAAAGTAATTCTTCTATAATATGACTGATGTGATCTCAGCAAAGAGACAGGGAGACATGAATTTGAAATTTTAAAGGACCTTACTGAGAAACATGAAAACTTACTTAATTACTGTTTTTTTTCCAAGGAGAACTAGAATAGTAAGAAAAATAATGTAACATTTTAGTGATTATATCCTAATTTTTTGTGATGCATTGCTACTAAGGACCAAATCATTATGATTAGCAAATCAGCTAGGACAGGCTCACATATAATTGATTGCAAATCCTCATAAAATTTCATTTTGTAGACCTGCTCTCTACTTATTCCCGGGAGAAGCCTGGCTGAAAGCAGACTGTTTCTTTTCCTCTTCTCACAATTTCTGTGTGTGATTGCACTTTTTTGTTATTTGCACTGTCTTTGAATTCCTTGATTTTTCTCTGTTTTTCTGTTGCTTTTTATTTTTTTTTCTTTTTCCTTGTTTTACTTATCATTTAGTATCTGGATACAAGAAATGAGAATACAGGTGATATAAAAATTTTGAGATTTTTGTGAGAAGACAATTTTTGTGGTAATACTTTAAACTTCTATCATCTGTCATCTGTCAACTGTAAGAACTGGAAGAAAGACTAGAATTGCATGGGTTAAAAAAATTGGAGAAAACTAGTAAAGTTCAGTGTTAATGATAAGTAAATTCATGGCAGCTTAGTAATTGCTATTAATTTTAAAATAAGGCTTTCAAAAACTCTAGTGGTGGGGAAGAACTACAGCTGAGTGTTATCAAGCAGAAGGCAAGAAGGATCACTGAAAAAGAATGAAAATGTATAAAAAGATCTGCCAGAATCTAGCAAAAGCTGAGGGAAGGAATGACAGGCGCTAGAAATAGAAACACTGGGGGGGAACTTGAAAGAGTAAAGGTAAACATGTAAAGTACAGAAAGAAAGGTATGCAGAAAAAAAAAAAGCAAACAGTGGATAAAGATTTCATTAGTCACCATGAGATTATGTTTCCTTTGAGTAAAAAGAGCAAGATGAGTATATACGTAATATAATAATAGCATAATATAAGGGAAGACTGTCAGAGATACTTCCTGTTTAGAAATATAGATATCTATTTTTGGTAGCAGGAATTAAATAGTTGAAAAAGAAAAGTTAAATGTCAGATTATGTTATTTGGTTAACTGAATTACAATTTGACTATGCAAAAGAGATTAGAGAACTTACTATTACACATTGTAGTTGTGTAATAAAATGAAACACAGTGTTTCAGAATTTAATGTATCTTGGAAATTTCATGATGTAAGTTTAAGCACATGCTACAAATTTCATCTGTAAAATTGTCTTTAGTGAAGACAATTAAATTAATGACTTATGTTTTTAAAATTAATAGCTTTATGACAATAAACTAAGACAGGGTTCAACTATTTACTATATTGTCTTTATACAAATAGATACAATGTAGAAGTTGCCTACAGAAATCCACAGTTTTAAACTGGTTTTAAGAATTGTATCTGAAAACCTTGTAGATTCTATTTTTTTTCTATATAGTAAAAAGTACATTGCTTCAAGATTTTGTGACAATACTTTTACCTATAACAGGAAATTAGTTACACTGTGGCTTCTCTCCATGCACTATGTAATAAAACAAACAAAAAATAGCAACATTATTTGAATTGTAAATTCACAGAGTTAAACACACTATTTAGTACAACATGGCCAAAAATTGCACAAGAACAGTTTTGTACGAAGCATCTTGTTTCCACAGTAGCTAGCAGAAGGTAGCAACGTTTTTTAGGTAGCTGACTGCTGTTGGGACTTTCATTCCCCACTTGTTTCCTTACAGGTGAGAGAGTATCAGTCCAGTACAGTCTATCTGTTTTTTGAATATTACCCTTGTTGACAGGTAAGATGAGAGACTCCAGAGCAGTATTATAATACCTACATGAATCTCTATATCTACCCACCACTTTTCATATAGAACATGATTACCTCCCTTTCTCCGTTATCCAGTACTAATCTATTTGAATGAAGTTTGGAAGGGAGTGAAGAAAATAGTGAAAAAGGGAAAATCAAACAAAATATCATATAGTTAACCTATCTCATTTAAATGCCTAGGTGAATTCTTTTCCATGACCAACAAGGTCACCAAGTCTGTGCCAAATCACCTCTAGAATCTCCCAGTCTGTGGAGATCAGTTAATTCTAAATTTGGTGAACACTGGCATTAAGGAGGTTTCACAAAGAGTGGCTGTACATCCATAGAAGCCTTATTACACTGGCACCAGTGCTCATCAGGAGTGCTAGGTCAAGGATAGGACAGGCCACACCAAGAGGAAATCTAGTGACTTTAACTTCCTGGTAACTATTTGATGAGACTTCTACACTGATGATGCAATTCTGACTGGACATGAAGAGCTAGAACCAGTCACTTTCAGGTTTCTGTTTTAGGACATTATGGAAGTGCTTCCAGCATAAATTTGAAAACTTTCAGAGACTAATAGCTCTGTCCTGATGTTGAAAACGGGGTGGAAAACTGATTTTATTTGTGTTTGAAGTGCTATCTAGGTCAACATTATTATTTTGATAATCTGTTTTGTCACTGATGATCTTGATTACTGGTTTAAGCATGGTTGTAGAACTGCATGAACTGTAGTGCATTTACTCTGTCCATAATATCTTGTATTTCTTAACTAAAAATATTTGAAATGTATCACAGAATCACAGAATCGTAGGGATTGGAAGGGACCTCCAGAGATCATGGAGTCCAACCCCCCTGACAAAGCAGGTTCCCTACACCAGGTCGCACTTACCAGGCAGGTCTTGAATATCTCCAGAGAAGGAGACTCCACAACCTCCCTGGGCAGCCTGTTCCACTGCTCCGTCACCCTCACTGAAAGAAGTTCTTGCGCACGTTGGTGCAAAACTTCCTATGCTCCAGTTTCTTGCTGTTTCCCCTTGTCCTGTCTCCACACACTGCTGAATAGAGTCTGGCCTCGCCACTTTGCCCCCCACACCTTAAATATTTATAGACCTGGATCAGGTCTCCTCTCAGTCTTCTTTTCTCAAGACTAAACAGACCCAGTTCACTTAGCCTTTCTTCATAGGGGAGACGCTCCAGGCCCTTCACCATCTTTGTGGCCCTCCGCTGGACTCTTTCCAAGAGATCGCTGTCTTTTTTGTATTGGGGAGCCAGAACTGGACACAATACTCCAGATGAGGCCTTACCAGGGCAGAGTAGAGGGGGAGGATCACCTCCCTCGACCTGCTGGCTATGCTCTTTTTAATGCAGCCCAGAATGCCATTGGCCTTTTTGGCCACAAGGGCACACTGCTGGCTCATGGCCAACCTGTCATCCACCAGGACACCCAGGTCCCTCTCTGCAGAGCTCCTCTCCAGCAGGTCCTCTCCCAGCCTGTACCGCTGCATGCAATTATTACTCCCTAGGTGCAAGATTCTACACTTGCTTTTGTTAAACCTCATCTGGTTTCTTACCGCCCAGCTCTCCAGCCTGTCCAGGTCTTGCTGAACGGCAGCACAGCCTTCAGGTGTGTCAGCCGACCCTCCCAACTTTGTATCATCAGCAAACTTGCTGAGGGTGGCCACTATCCCCTCATCAAGGTCACTGATGAAGATGTTGAACATGACCGGACCCAGCACCGACCCCTGGGGAACACCGCTAGTTACAGGTCTCCAACCGGCAATGATGACCCTCTGTGCTCTGCCAGTCAGCCAGTTCTCAACCCACCTCACAGTCCACTCATCTATCCCACACTTCCTCAGCTTTGTTATAAGGATGTCATGGGAGACAGTATCAAATGCCTTGATACTGCAGCAATGCCAATNCTCTAGGTTTTAATTCAGCAGCTCCCTCAAAGGAATGAAATTTCAAGCTAATATACTATTACAGAAATTACTACTGAAAAAGTTTTCACTTTTTTTTCTTTTGTTTAGAGCTGTATTTTAACTCTATGAAAATCTACATAAAATTATATTTAAGTTTAGTAATTCTGCAATGATATAATGTAGTTTAAAGTACTGTATGTAGATCAGTGTCAAAGTTTTCCAGGCAGCTCACAAATATGTAGTTCATCCACAATATTTTTCCAGCAGAACAAGGAAATATGAAAATAAATTTAGTGAAGAATGAACAGAATGATCTTTCAGAAGAAAACATTGCATTAAAGGTGACTAAGATAAATAGTGTCCGTAACAATTGTTTTGTCTGCAAGGAACTGCCATATTTCACAAGACAAAAGGAACCAAACACAACAGACAAAGAAAGCAGCAGATACTCTAGGCTTCTGACGGCTCCTCACTAATGAAGGACAAGGGGACCAGAGTAGTAGTAATATGTTCCATCAGATGCCTCTATCTTGAAACTTGTGGCATCATTCTTGCACAAATCACAGGGAAGAAAACTGGAAAGAGAGGGTAACAGATGTAACATTCTGTTAACATTTATCCTCTATTCTGTAGATGACTTAGTCAGAAAAAAGACTGTTTGCTGTCAAAGAAAGCTCTCAACTGTGACAGCTATGATTTCTCAGACTCTAGAAGATTCACCTTCCAAACTGTCTACCGTATTTCAAGTCTGACGCCTCCTGTGAGACACAGTGTCCCACAACCCGTTTTTCTCATTATTACCACTCTGAAGCCAACTTACTGTGAGGAGCCAGATACATTCTGTGTGAATAGCAAGAAACTGTTAATCTCACTTCCACAGAAAATGGTAACTTCAAACACCAAAGAAAAAGTACATGTATGAATATATTTCTGCTATCATCCTGCCAAGTATATAGGGTTTTTTATTTGAAATATATATACATATATTATGTACCTTCAGAACTAGTTTTTCACTTCCAGAAACCATTATCATTCTCTCTCTTCTAAAGAATTAAAAAAGATATCTCCTATTCTTCAAGGATAGATTTCCTATCGTGAGATATATATATTGAGAATACTGAGAAATGGGCAATAGAAAGGTACATTTTAGTGAATTTTTCTGGACGGGAAGGAAATTAGAAAAAAGACTCAGCATATTGCTTGAAAGACAAAGTGCTGCATGAATCCCTTCCATGTTACCGGTTAACAAATCTAATCAAGATTATAATAAAAAAGGATGAATACTCATAGATCTCATAGGTTTCACAAGGTTTTATTTTTTGTTCAGTACCTTATGCAAATTCTACTTTTTTCAGGGCAACCAGATAGAAAAATATCTGACAAACAAATCTCCCTTCATGATATACTTAACTTTTGGTTCTAGTGTGATCTTCTTAGATGTTTGTGTTATATTATTTTGAACCAGACTGCATGTCTTCTAGGAACTCTGGAAGCAGAAACACTTCTAGGCTAGTACTTTACTTAAAAAAAATCTGTAATTTGTTTACAAGAGTCTAAGCCATGTCATTGGCCTTTGAGCATTGACATGAATGATAATCAGATAAATTGACCTAAGTGAAAATTGTTCTTATTTTACAGTGGCATAGTAAATTAAAGAGCAGTGTAATTTTGACAGTGATATGGACTCTGAATTTGAAGTACAAATAAATCACTGTATATGAGCATTAGAGAGAAGAAGGACTGCCTTGCCAGGGGAACAAGGTACTTACTGATGGGAACTCCAGTGCACTCTATGCCTTCATGGGTAGTCGCCATCCCATAGGGCATGAGAATAGTGGGAGTAAAGCTGGAGGCTGGTAAGGAGGTACATCAGCAGCCCTAGTCAAGATAAAGGAACATAACAAGGAAGAAAGTCTAGGCCGAGGGGAAAGGATACTTGACTTTTTTCTGTATTGATTCCAGATTCATCCAGAAACAAGAGCGCAGATAAACACATTTACAGCAGAATCCAAACATAATCAAGTATATATGAATATGTGAAATCCTGATGATGCAAGATGAGTGATATCTGTCTCACAGTATTGTAGTCATGGATCATAGTAAGAAATTTCAGAAAACTGGAATTGCCTGGAAACTCTGGTAGAGAAATTGTCTATCCAATTTCAGAAAAAGGAACTAATAAAAATCTTTCTGTCTGTCTGTCCGCAATTGTTACTTTTTTTTTTTAATATGTGAGTTATATTCTTCCTCTTGAACAATCTGATGCATCCAGTCAAATTAAATAAATTATAAAAGCCTTCTGAACAGCCCAGGTAAGGAAATACTCTACCATTAAGCTGCCTGAAAAGGTAAATTAGAGCAGGTGGAAGGACTATAATTCCAAATAAACTCTCTTCATTTCCTATTAAGACAAGATTCACAAAATCTAACTAATTTAAAACTAAGACAGAGAGGATAATGCAGAAATGTGATCTTTGAGGTCATGTACAGAGTTTTCTTTGAGGATATTATATTCACTGTAGAACTTATGTCTACATTCCTACATTCCTTTTACAAGTGAGTCAGAGAAAATATGTGGGTTCCCTAGCTGTGGTGAGACCCTCTCGTGAGGCATCTTTATATGTTCGTAATACTTTGCATGCATGTGTTTGGGTGCATGGACACTTAGAAATTCTGACAAGAGGATGACCAGAACTGATATCATGTGTGACAACATAATTTGTAGGTCTCTACACTGCTGAGAAACCTCGAGGATGGTTTCAAAGAGTTTACAGAATATGAAAATACATCTCTGTAGAAAAATAAAAAAGGGTCTAGTGTAGAGTTAGCACAGTAGCTGACTCATACAGACATAATGGTAGCCTTGAAATAAGTTTTTGGTACAAAAATTGTGGATCAGGGTATTTGAATAGACTAGTTACCTGAGTATCTGGCATATAGGAAATGTAAGTACGACTAAGATAAATCTCCAAAGAGGTTTACTCTGAATAGTCAAGATTTCTCTGGGTAACTTTAAAAACAGAATAAAACCTAATTTTGTCTGCTCCTATGATCAGAAATTACACTTACCTTTTCATCTGATGAAAGTAAATCAGTAAGATGAATGACAGTATTTGTTTTGTCCAGACACCTGTAAGATGGGATTAACTTCATGTTAGAAAGGAATAATAAAATTTATTCTTCACATAAGTAAAATTTCTTCATAATCACAATTAGCCCCCTTTGGTTTCCATACTGAGATTTAAAATATTGTATTGTTTCCAACACTCTTGGTTTAAATGAATATTAGTTCTGATTATTGTTAGGTGCATAAACATTCATTCTTTTTTAGGTTCCAGATAAATTCTACTCTTTGGTTATATCCTGTGAAAATGAGTTACACATGCTAAGAAAGAATAATATGAAGGATAATTTTTGTTGTTATTCCAGATAATAGAATTTTTTCTTGTATGCAGAAAGGGAGTAAATAAAAGTTTCTGATCTGATTCTCTACTATTTTCATGATTTTTCATGCTTTCTAAGGTTTATACTCATTAATCAGATGCCTCTAATCCTACTTTTCTCCAAGCTGAACAACTCCAGTTCTTTCAGCCATTTCACATGTGTCAAATGCTCCAGTCCACAAATCATCTTCATAAATCTTTCCTCACTGTGACCTTGTTCGTCTTGTATTGAGGAGGCTAGAAGTGAACTCAGCACTCCAGATATGTCTCATTAGGGCTGAGCAGAGGGGAAGAATCACCTCTTACTTTATCAGGAACTGCTCTGAAGTTGCAATTTTGACATTTTCAGGGCTGTCTGCAAACTGCAGAACGAGAAATTTGGATTTATACTATCTAGGACATCATAAATAATATTGACATTTGGATGTTGTGTATGTAGATATAATGCTTGTAATTAAGAAGATAAATATAACAAAAATAGTAATGATAATCATAAATAAGTCAACCCTTGGCCTGGTCAGAAAAGGCTTTAAAAATACTTACTTAAAGATGACATATTTAATGTGAAGTTTGATATAGCAGGGGCCCAATATTTTAGTGAGAAGTTTAAAATGATGCAAAGCTGTTTAAACAACAGATGTACAAGATTCTTAAAAAACACTGAACAAGTCACTTCACCTCATGTTCAATTTCACTTCTTGTTTTCAATAATTTCTCTGCAAAATAGGGATTATAAAGATAATTATCTTATTTGTAAACACTTGAGATCTCCAAGTAAAAAGCAATAAGATAATGTAAGTGGTTACTCTCAACATCAATTTTAATTAGACTAGATCTCGAGGAATGTAAATTAGGAGCAGATCTACTGATTTTAATGGAATTATACTAGTTTCTATTTATCTGCTGTTTAGTAAAGACAGTAAAGTAAGATGCTGTGTTAATTGAAAAGTACAATGAAATAGAATCATTATTAAATAAAAATAGGCATACAATGCTACAGGGATTATGTGGAACTCTCATTATAGTGTGCCTTATAATCACTTATCTTTCTTTATTCTTGGGAAATGTGCTAGAACTAGAAATGTAGGGGAAAATATTGATGTATTTTGGTTTGATATGCACATGTTATTTTATCTTCCCGAAAATTTATGAGAACATAATCATTACAAGAGGAATTCTCAGGGGAAGTGAGAAGGAATCAAAATGGCTGTGAAGATACTCATTTTTTTGTAGATCTTTCTTTAGCAGTTGTGAGCTTCATTGATATGCACAATATATAAGTTAAACTGGTATATTTGCCACAACAATATTATGCTGTACGTGTGTGTGTGTGTGTGTGTGTGTGTGTGTGATGCCAAGGAAAAAAAACAATGTTTTCACGACGCTGTGTGTTTAGCTCTCAGAAGAAGCCTTCCTTGATGCTGCTGGTACTCAAAAGTGACAGTCATGATGACATGTCTATAAACAAATTGTCTGCAATTTTCCAGCTAGGGAAAGTACAAAATGCATAAGGTCATAAACAACTTTGAGTCATCCAGGTTAGGTGACACTTCTAACCTTACTGGAGAGGTTAATTCAGATCACACTCAGCAAAATGCACTTAGAAACCTAGAAAAGATCACTGAAAATAATATTCTCTCCCCTCCTCCATCACATCATGATGATCCTACAGATAAAAATTATTTGAACAATATACAGGAATTACCTAAAAGGGAGAACACTCACGATTTCCATTTGAATTGGAAACAATGTAGGGTACTATTTTCTACTATGGCAATCAATATGCATTTTAACATTGAGTATTGTAAATAAGAATTGAGATCTATCTTATTAAAGTTAATTATTTTCTATAATGGGCCACAGGTCTTTACTAGGAGACACTTAGGCTGAAGTTTTGTAGAATAAATGAAATATTATTTTCCCTACCTGATATTGAAATAGTTCAGGCAAGCATGAAGTCTATTGAGACAGAGTATTTTTTTTCTTTTCCTTTGAGAAGGAAAATAAAGCCAGTATTTTTCTTTTCACTGTTCCTTAATTTTATTTTTTTAATCAAAACTAAACAAGCCAAAATAGCTCCAGAAGCTAATAATCTAACTATGTGAGACTTAAATGAGCCAGTGTAATTATAGCTTTACTGATGAATGAGTCAAAATGCTTAGAATATCTCTGTGTGTGGCTTTTCTCTGTGGTAATAACTATTCTATTTAGATGTAAGTGCTAGCAATGAGACAATTCCAAATACTAGCACAGCGTTCTACTAAAAAGTTAGTAAGATTTATAACATTCATTAAGACACTATTCTCTTCATGTTCTTTTGTCTCTCTCTTTTTTATTTTTCTATTTTTACAAGACTATTCAATGTATGGCCTAACTATTAACACAGATCTATGAGCCAAGGGCTCGAGTCTCATAAACATGATAAGCAGGGCCACATTAAATACATGCCTTAAGCTATAATTACCCAGGGTGATTGCAAAGCCCTTTCAGATCAGAGCATGATCTGAACTAACCTTCTAGGGTTATCAAATAATCTCACAATGACTGGTATGTAGCCTTGGTTCACATAAGATTTTCTTTCTAGTCTTGTTCTGAAATATTCAAATCTGTTGCAAATTAAATTGTTCAGATCAGTTTGCTTAGAGAAGGAAAGCACTAGTCCGTTGCAGCCTAGTGTTCCCTCCTTATTTTTTTGCAGCAGTCTGTTTCAGTACTGAATGTTTCAGGGGAAGACATACAGAAATCTGTAAATGAGCAACATTTCAGACTCCTTATTGATCACTACGTGTTGCGTTGTTACTTCACAGAGAGTGAATTGCTAGATTTTCATCTTTGTAGATTGAGATGATTTTTCATTCTGTGGGAACCGATGATGAGTTGATCTCAGTAATCATCAAGCTTCTAGAGTTAGGATTCTTGCATAAGCTGATCTGTTCTCTTGTGAAAAACAATAGAACAATAGAACAGATTCATATCTTGAGTGTGGATGCCAAAACTACTGGAAGCCTTCAGAAAATAAATAAATAAATAAATAGAAATTAAAGTAATTTTGAGAATGTTGTTGTCACAACAATCAAGATATAACTTGTACAGATATTTTCACACTACGTTAAGGAGTGCAGTATCAAGAATAGAAGGGAAAAAAAGGGAAAATAACAGGAGGAAACTCTTTATTCAAGAGAGAAAGTTAAATGAGTTATTGCGTTCAAGATTTTAAAAGGCTGTTATCACTGATGTTACTTTCTAAAGGAAAATATTTGCAATTGTGAGTGAAAGTGTTCCTGAAAAATATCAGTCATGTATATGTATATATTTTTAAAGTTGTTTTAATAATGTGTCAAAAAAGGACATTCTAATATCTTCCTCATTCTAATAATTTAATTTGAATTACAACCAGAAAGTAAAAAGGCAAGCTAGAGATAGTTGAAGGCTCACTTCTTTTGTGAAGTGACTTGGACAACACATATTAAAATTTTATTATTGAACAACTATCAAACATTTTTAAATTAGCCTAGGATTTACAAATATATTATACCAAGTCTGTAAAGACAAAATTGATGAACGAAATATTAAAGAATTTGTCAAAGGCTTAACAATATTTTGTTCTCTCAATCAATTACTTCCTCTGTGGATTAAAAATCTAAATATCTACAAATTCAAAAACAGCTTCTAAAATAACATTGGGTCTTTTTTCACAATGTTATGGACATTTTCATCATTTCTACTCATTGCTCTGAATATTTAGACTGGAATGTTTTCTGTAATCTACTGTGCTTCCATAGTAAGATTTATCATTATTTTTCTACAGAAAAGTCATTTTTGTGTACCAAAGGAGTATCAGGAATAATAATTTAAGTTGTGGTCAAGTCAAACAAATTTTGCATTCCAAACAAGCTTCTACAAGTGTTGAATTCAAACATAGCCACAAGTTTTTCATCTTTTAATTTGCATTTGTTGTTTTAAGCAATAAAATGATGAAAGAAAAATCTGGAACAATCTGTAAAATTCTGAAGATATTCAGTATTGCCTAATAGCATGACTACTGGGTAAAATTTTAAAATAGTATTGGCCCTTTTATGGAATTTTTCACTTCTTTGAAAAAGAATTAAATAATTACAGTTTCTGACAGTAATTCAGGATAACAGTGGCATTGCATCTCCCCACAACTATTAATGAGATAGCTCAAAGAACTGAAATAATCAGATATAGAATCACAGTATAGTTGAGGTGGGAAGAGACCTCTGGTATTACCTAGTCTTACACCATTTCTCTTCAAATCAGGGAAGCTCAGGATTATATTCTGATGGGTTTTAATATTTTCATAGATGTAGGCTCCTTTCTCTTTTGGCAGTCTTTTCTAGCATTTGACTACCCTGATATTAAAATGGTTTGTTTTTTTTTTTTTCTGTTTAGATCATATTTCTTGTATTTCAGTTTGTGCCTTTTGACTTTTTTTCACTGAGCACAACTTAGAGTAGTCTGACACATCCTTTTTTTTCTTCTCATCATTAGGTATCTATATACATTGCTAAGTTGTCCCTGAGCCTGGTCTTCTGCAGACTGAACAACTCCAGATCTCTCTGCCATTCAATGTTTGTCAAATGCTCTTGTCCTTCTGTGGTTCTTCACTGGACTTGTTTCATTATGTTCCTATCTGTGTCCTACTGAGGAGACCTTAAGTGGATCCAGCACTCCAGATCTGTCTCACCAGGCTTGGCCAGAGGGAGAGTTTCACCTCCTGCAGCCTGATGACAACCCTTTGTTAAGGCAGACCCAGATGCAGCTGGCTTTCCCTGTCATGTTGGCACATTTTGGGTTCTTTTTTATCCTATTGTCCACAAGAACAATGAAGCAAAGCTGCTTTCCATCCAATCAGTCTGCAGCATGTTCTCATTCATGGGATTATTATTCCCCAGGCAAGGTTTTGCATTTTTTTTTTCTATAGAACTTGATGAGTTTTCTGTTAATCCATTTCTACGGCCTGCTGAGTTCCTCCTGAATAGCATGTCAACCATTCGGTCTGTCAATTGTTCCTCAAAGTTTTGTATTGTCTGGAAACTTGCTAAGGGCACATTCTGTTACGTGAAGGTAATTGCAGAACTTCTGAAGTGGTACTGGACTGAGTACCAACCCCTAGGTACCCTACAACTGTTTGAGTTGCTCCAGTTTAGTAGTAGTAGCAATAGTAGTTAGTAGTAGTGATCATGATAGTAGTAGGAATAATAATAATAGAAATAATAATGTCTTAATGAAAGGCATCAAATTTAACACTATATTTCATGACAGAGATAGGAATAATAATTCCATTAATATATCTGTTAGTCAAGACTTCCACCTTTCCATGACTTTTGCATTAATTGTAGGAAATCTTTCTGCTCATCATTCACCAGTGAGAAGATTTTTTTTGTAGTCCAAGTACATATTGACAAAGCATATGAGAACACCGCTATTTTTCAAATGGGCGCAATAATTATAAGGCCATTCAGAGAATTATGGTGTTTTTAACCCATGGTGGAAAGAATCTTTGGTGAAATGCAAAAAGGTGGAATAAAGATCATAAAAATATACATGGCATCTCTACTGAATGGAGGTTGTAGTAATAAAATTGAGATGTATAGAGTTTTGGAATAAACAGAGTGGGAGTTCTTAAAAAAATTTTGTTAAAGCTTCTGTTTTTCACTTCGTCAGAAGCTCCAAAGTAATCACTCTGACTTACATCTTTTCTTTCTTGCTCCATCTCCTTTTAGTCCTGCCTTTCTATAGTAGCATTTTACAGGTACTATTGCAACAAAATTTAAATGCAACCTCTTTTTTTCTGAATAAAAATAGTAAATATATACACCATTAAATATTTTGTATCACTTCACAGATGAATACATTTCTAAAACAGTTGTTAGGAGACCAGAATGTTCTGTTCTGAAGCAGAATAATCTTAAACATCTACCAAAACAAATCCTTTAGGAAGTCATGAATACCAAATCTTTTGAAGTTGTCCAGAAGTGTAACTCCACATATGGTGTGAATATTTTGACTGGAAGATGCCAAGAAAATAAGATATGACAGATTTAACAGTCTACACAGCTTAAAACTATTTGCACTTAATAATTTATCATTTAAACATTAAGCAATTGCTTGGTTTGAAAGTGTTCAATATTTAACACCACTATTTCAGCTTTGTCAAGCTAAAGTCCCATAAAATTTAATACTGAATTGCTCATACTTGAATTACACAATTCAGTGATGTGCAGGTAACTACTTTCGCAGAAGAAGGTAATTATGTAAGCTATCAACAAATATTTGTGCATTCTTGCAATAAACACAACACTGTTTTAGTCATCGTTTTTTGTTGAAAGATAGATTTTTCATGGGAAGAAGAATTTAATTTGCTTACATAACTATAATTTAAAAAGAGAATATAATTTATTTTCAAACTTTTATTTTGTGGAAAGCAATGGATGGAATGTGTAATACATGTTCCTTACTACTCTTGAAAAGTCTTTTGTCTTGTATAGATAATAGGAGAGAAATGAAGTATTTCTTTACATGAAGAGGACTATCAATCTAAATTTTACAAGGAACATATTTTTTTTTTAATAAAATTTTCTCAGTTGGTCTTGTAATTATGAAGAAAACACCATAAGAAACAGAAAAAAGTGACTCTCCAGAAGACAACTTTTGCCAAGGAGGCCAAGCATATCAAGAGCACTTGAACTCCAGCTTCCCATATTTTTAAATGAATTTTATTTCAAGCTATATAAATTCCTTCAACTCTAACTAAAACTTTTCATAACTTGTGAACTGTTGCAACTACTTTGATACAACTGACTGTATGTGGGTGTACAATAGCAAAAATCTCAGTTATGTAGTTTTTTTATCTTGATAGTGGCATATTGAGAAGAAGAAAAATAAAATATACATATACAGCAAACATTCCTAACAATGCTTCAGTAACTATCTTTCAGATACACTCATAATTTATGTTCCTGATCACTTTCAACTAACATAGCACAGACCTGGTATGTTCAGAATATGACTATCTACTGAGGAAGAATAAGGCAAACAATCTTATTGTTATAAGTCTTTCTGTACTTGGTTTTAGTTACAATACAGCACAAATGACAAATTCAGTGATGATATCACTTCCACACAGTTTTTTTCTATCATAGGTCTTTGTGAAGCATGGACCAAAATAGTCACAAACACTGAAGATAACTTGATAGAAACATTAAACTTCAGAATCAACACTTTTTGCTCTTGATAAGGTCTGCCCCGAATCTCTTCTCTTTCCATAAAACTTTGCGGTGCTCAGCCACCTGATGGGTTAAACCACAGCACTTTCCAACTTCTAGATATTCTATGTTTCTCTGATTCTTTCATCTCAAGCACAGAAACAGGCACTCTGAATGTAAAATAAATCCAACATATTTACAATAACCTAAATATTATCTGATGATTTTCCTAAACTAAATCTATCAAACAAAACTCTCATTTGGATATTTTGCTTTGTATCTCAATCCGCTCTAATATACTAGGTGGTCAGAGTACCAGCAAAAACTTCATCTACAAATTTCTTTGATTGAATATCAAAAATACAGAGCATTAAAGAAAATTCTTCACCATGTAATAGAAAAGCTATGTATGAAAAATAGATTATATTTATATCAAGTTAATAAAAATAAATGTGTTACAGATTCAATATGGTGAATGAAATATTGTCCATATTAAACAGCAATTAAAGTAATTTTCCAGATTATCAAATGTGAAAATAAATAAACAGCATTTATATAAAATTTCTCACTCACATACTTTACTAGTAGTATTTAAAACAATATCAGTTGTACTACTGAAGTCCAGTATAAATTTTTCTCTTCATAGGGAGAACAGAAGGACTGCCACTCAGACAATATCAGGACTCTCCTAGATTTACAAGACACAATTAAACTTTTGCATAGAAATCAGTGTCTTTCATCAAAATGGAATTTTATTTCCTTAATTAAAAGGCCAACACAAGGCTTTACAGTGCTTGACAAGGCTTCCTATATATCCTTCTGACAATGTCAACGATACTTAAAGCTTTCTAAAACTCAACTAAAGAGCTGGAAAAAATGTGTATATTATTCTATTTGAATAAGATCAGTCTTGGCATGCTTTTACTTTTGCAATTGTGATTTTTGGCTGTGTTCCTATTAATGATATTCACCTCTTTTTTTTTCCAGATGTATTCCTCTACAAATAAGATTCCCAGTAACTAAAGCTAGTAAAGATTTTACATGGAAAAAATAAAAAAATATAAAAGTGAGTAAGCTTAGAGGAGTGGAGAATGATATAGGTTCTGATATAGGTTCAAGTGTCTTTCAGCTTTCTAGAGCTGTAGCATAGTGTTATATTTTTAATACTGACAGAATGTTCAGTTCATTGAATGATGACATCCTTTTGAAAAAGTGTTAAGAGGAGTCATGGAACATTTGAGTAAGCAGTACTGATTTGTGGTTGCAGCTCCCAGTGCCTGCAGTGTAACTGCCAAACAGAATTACTGTATCTGCTGTTTAGTACACTCAAAATGATTGACCTATGTGGAATCCTACTTACCTTGAGCACAGCAAACTGCTGACATAGTTCTAACTTTAAGTAAAACAGTGACTTTGGAGCCAGCTCAACACTGTTAGTTAAACTTGCATCAAATACATTCCCCTCTTCCATTAGGACTGTCACTTGAAAGTAACTGACTGGAACAGAAAATAATTGCCTTTTCTTGCTTTCTCCACAGATTGTCCAATCACTTTTTTTTTTTTTTAATAATAGAACAGTGATGGAGAAAATTTGCACACATTGGCTCAAAGCTATTTTAGAGCACAGAACAAAATTTATTTTCTTCTGAGGAGTATTAATAAATAACAGCTGAGATTTCACTGTTCATCTAAAATGGATTTCAAAATACCTAATGACAAATTAGAGCATATTATATGCTTTCTCAACTGCAAATGTCAATCTTTTCACTCCATGCAACTCAAAAGAAATTCTAGTAGGGAAGAATGAGCTAGAAAGTGAAACCAATAATATTAAATAAAAAGAAAAAAAAAAAAAGGTGAATGTCTGGATTGCCTTGCATGGTAGAAATCTATGCTAGGGCTTTCAGCAGAACTACTAAATTTTATGAATCAGTTGTCATTTTATACAATATATAATGAGCCTATGGGTATTTGATAGAGTGAATTTAGAATATGGATCATTGTAGCAGGAGGAGCGTAGAATCAAGGTTATTCATCATACTGCAAATAATAGAAAGATTCGGAAAGCACATTTATTTTATTGAAATCCTGCACTAATTTAACAACAACAAAAAATATTCTCAAGAACTAAAACACTTATAAGATTTGCAGGAACAGTGAAGTTTGTAAACTGGGTGGAAATACGGCTACTGACTTAGTTTTAGAAAGGTTAAGAAGGAGATTAACAAAGTAAACTCCCATAGTCCCATCTGATCAAAGTAATTCTTCTATAATATGACTGATGTGATCTCAGCAAAGAGACAGGGAGACATGAATTTGAAATTTTAAAGGACCTTACTGAGAAACATGAAAACTTACTTAATTACTGTTTTTTTTCCAAGGAGAACTAGAATAGTAAGAAAAATAATGTAACATTTTAGTGATTATATCCTAATTTTTTGTGATGCATTGCTACTAAGGACCAAATCATTATGATTAGCAAATCAGCTAGGACAGGCTCACATATAATTGATTGCAAATCCTCATAAAATTTCATTTTGTAGACCTGCTCTCTACTTATTCCCGGGAGAAGCCTGGCTGAAAGCAGACTGTTTCTTTTCCTCTTCTCACAATTTCTGTGTGTGATTGCACTTTTTTGTTATTTGCACTGTCTTTGAATTCCTTGATTTTTCTCTGTTTTTCTGTTGCTTTTTATTTTTTTTT
>JACDJE010000582.1:365684-421178 GCA_016647715.1 Pavo muticus | reverse complement strand
AAAAAAAAAAAAAAAAAAAAAAAAGGAAAAAATAAACCACTGTATTATATAAGATTTGCAGGAACCCAAAAGACCATATTCTTCATTCTTTGTGGATTTTTTAATGTATTGCTCTGCACAAGACAGACAAGTATGGTAGACTGCACATGCTATGCTGCACTCTTTGAATCTGTTGTGCTTTCTTTAGATAGACATTGAACTAATATTTAACACTGTTTATCAGGAGAAAAAAAATAACCCTGTGTCTAATTGCATATTTACTTGGATTTGATAACTCAGCCTTGATAAATTGGAAGATTATCACTTTGTAACTATTATCTTGTAGTCCCACTTCTGAAGAAATTGTGTTGCTGCTGTCAGTGTGAGTGTTTTATTTTACATATACACTTGCTAAACCATAGGTACTTGTTGCCACTCAGTAGACTTGGGGATACGAAAGAACTTTTGCATAGAGTCATAGAATTGCTCAGGTTGGAAAACACCTTCAAGATCATCAGCTCCAACCACAACCTAACCATATTACCCTAACACTAATAACCCACTGCATTATATGTGTCACAGATTAGAATTTTATCCTTCTTGTTGGGATACATGGAATCCAGGTGAGATTTTTGAGGGGATCTCAAAGGGAATTATTTGCCATTTTGTAAGCTATTGAATTATTTCATTTGTTACCTGGAATAAGAATTTTTTTCCTTTAATGTCACCATGGTAGATTGATTTATTAGAAATAGATTAACACGCCTCTAAGTTATCCTACAAAAAGAAAAGGCTGTAGGCCCTACTCTTCATTTAGATCTGTTGCTTAATAGTGTTCAAGAAGAGTCCTTAATATTAAAGCTTTAAAAAAATGAATTGTTACCAAGGATATAGATATATTTTTATTTTGCTGACTGGTTAATTAATAGTACTACCAAACATAAAATTAAAATGAAAATCTAGTTTCCTGACATCATGATTGTCACTGCTAGGTCACAGAAAGAGCTCAAAAGGAACTGGTATAGAAAAGGTATAAAAAGATTTTCCTTAATCCTCAGAAATATTCTCTGAAAAAATGGTTTTTGAGAGGTCGTTTTTCTGCTTTCAAAAATGTGCTTCAGCACATAGGCAGAAATGATTGTCTCAGTCACAATTACAAAGAACTGAAACTAAACTATTAATTTGGTTCAGTTCTTTATTCAAGTGTCACATTCATTGTCTTCTGTTATACAACTTTATACCAAATGTATTGTAATATCTTAAACAAGTCTGTTACATGGTATCTCTTCTATTTCACACTTTTTGTTTAATTTTTCTCTCTCTCAGAGGTAATGATGTTTGCACAATAGTCTGTGTAATAGCTCTATTTATCATGCAATCTGTTAGTGTATGTGTTGTAAACTAGAAGACAGTAATGGGGTCTTTGAAGCTTTATAGTGTCAGAGTGTTCCACATGTACTTTATGTGCTGAAAGGTCTTGTGATTTTATGTTGAATAATATCCCCATTCTAATGAAGTAGCTATCTTGCTTAATAAGATGTTTTGTGTACTTTTTCTACCAAAGACTCATTTTTAAAATGCCATTTTTGAGTAATTTTAAAGTTTGCTCCTATATACACATATTACCAAGCAGAAATTGCATTGGCTTTAAATTCCTGAAAGAAACCTATTTGATCTAAATTAAAAAGTAAATCAAGTTATACCAAAATTAAAACAGATTTTAACAAAACATAAACAAAAATTTCTGAGATCTGGAGTAATGTTGACTTTTTCTTTTTTCATTTGTTTGTTTTGCAGATGTCTTGCCCCCTGTTACCGTAGTGCAGATTTTTAATACTTAAAAAACAGATAAGTACAAAACAAAATCCTGTACTCCTGAGTTCGTATCCAATCATCTAGTGGAACAAACTAGTTGCCATAGTAAAATTTCACACAGAGGGTGGTGACGCACTGGAACAGGTTGCCCAAGGAGGCTGTGGATGCTCCATTCCTGGAGGCATTCAAGTCCAGGCTAGATGTGGCTCTGGGCAGCCTGGTCTAGTGATTGGTGACCCTGCACATAGCAGGGGGGTTGAAACTAGATGATCATTATGGGCCTTTTCAACCCAGGCTGTTCTACGATTCTATGAACAAGGCGATATGAATCACATTCAGCCATCACTGAAATAACTGATAGAGCTAGTACCAAATTTAGCGGGCCCTGGCTTTTCAACTATTTTGTTGCCAATGTACTTTAGAAATATGGAAGTGAAACTCCAGAAGAAAATACATCTGTTATATAGACAGATGATTTTTATGTTCACAGCTGCAGAAATGTTTGCAAATATAGACGACAATTTATTAAAATACAACTCTGTATTTTTTTATTTTTAGGTTTTTAACAGAAATAGACATAATTGCTCATCACCCAAACTTTCTCACTGTGTTGTTCCCAATTTGTTGTTTCACAAACAAGTGGACACTCCTGGAAAGCATAATCTCCTATTACACTCTAACCACAAAGGACTTGTGAGGTCTTAGTTAAATACTTGTCGCAACACATTATCATCACTTCCCACAATATACTTTGGCATTTAGAATGTAAGAGGAGTATTCACAAAAATTTATTCAAAAGCAGGGAAAGCAATCTCCCTATATTATATTTTATAATTTGTAGATAGAAATTGATTTATTTCATGAAAGAACTCAAAGAAGAGTCTTTGAATCTCACAGTTATAAATGGACGTGATAATCATCTCTGCATAGCTGGGAGTACTAGTACATCATCTTTTTTTTTTTTTTTTTAACAGGAAAATATTGCTAGCAGTTATGTAATGGTAAGGTCGTGTTTTGGATTTTTTTTGTTTGTTCGTTTTTTTTGAGCCCTGAAAAGTGTTAACTGATATTGCAACCTCGAAATTAGTGCCTGAACACAAAATCATCAGATACAAATTGGGGTTTAATTTTCCCTTCCCCCATTTAATAGCTTTAGTAAGAAACCATATGATATTAATCAGAAGCCTGAAAGGAAATAATGCCAATAATGGCACTGGGAGAATTCTACTTACATGTATCCCCTAGTTTCTGGTTACACTGGCTTTGAGACATAAATATACCAACGTAGATGTAATGCAAAGAGAACAAACCATTAAATAATGGATAAAAATTAGGCAAGTGAAACAAATGAAAATCGTGACATTGGAAGGGAATGTAATTCTGATCTATACAAAGAAAAAGTAATATAAGTACATGGCCTCAACCCCAGAGCATGATATAAGTATGTACAAACTTGATGAGGTTAAGGGGGAGCAGCACAAACCTTTCATAACCTTTTTGAGAACCTACATGCTTGGATATGCTTTCTAGGAATAAAATAAAATAAAATCTTGATAGCAACAAAGCTGACATTGATTAGGTCACATAAAATGAGAATATCACAGCTTAAAGTTACATGTGCTTCCTGTTTAAACAGAACACATAAGAAAAGTTCTATGAGCTGTCAAAAATATTATTTCATCTTCTGGGATAAGTAGCTGAGCTTTTGTGAGATATCAAAACTGAAACAGTCTCTGGTTGCCCTTAAGTGAAGTGACAATCATGCCAGATCAAAGAAGATGCATCAATGCCTTAGACTTTTTCTGCACTGTACTATTTACACTGCAATGCTTCATAAAGTAAAGTAAAGACTGCAGAATCAAAAGAATGGCATGCAAATGGTTTAAATGTCTTCTATTCTGTCTCAGTCTGCTGTTTCTTGAGGATAATACATATAACAATTTTTTTTTAGACCAATCTTCTGAAACTTCCACAATCTCTGCAAATGAAAGACAGACAATCAGAATAATAACTCATAAAATATAATCATACCGTATTTTACTGAAAGATAAGTAGATATGAATAGAAACAAAAATAAGATAAACCAGTAGAAGTGCATTAAAATTACAGAAAGTAATTCACTTAGAATTTGAGTGTAAACAATACTGCATCTTCTGCCTTTCTTAATTAAAAATATAACCTAAAAATTCTATTAGAAAAAAAATCTAGCTAGCATTTGTTTGAAGAATATGGAATTTCATATATTTTAGATTTTAGGCCTGCAAGATAAAAGAGAATCATGGACATGCAGGCTAAATTTATACACTTACTCTAAAAATGCGCCAACACAATAGCTGTAGGTACACGTTACCTTGTTCTCTTATTTGATTCTGATCAGAGAGAGAGAATTCTGTGTTCTTGTAGCTTAAGAAACAAATTCAGTTGACAAAATGTCTGATTCTTTCTTTTTCTTTAAGAAACAACTGAAACTGAAACATATCTGGGACATTGTGAGAAGTTTGAATACGCTTTTAGGCTTGTTTGGAAAGACTTGATGCACCTCCATAATCCCTATTTTGTACTAGAAGATTATAGGAGAAGTATTGCCTCATTTTATTCATATTTGATCTCTTGCATATAAGAATAAATACTTAAATGAAACTTTGTTCAAACAGAAATTAAAATTTCCATAACTGTAGTTATGCCTCTTCTATTTAAATTATATTATGAATCCACCTATTATGTATAATAATATTTAAAAGGCTTAATTTTGCACCAAAATAATAATGAATAGTATCCTTCTTTATTAGTAAGTATAATGTTACGTTTAATGAACTTGGTTCAACCCTGATGTTTCATTCAAAGCACAGCCAGTACTCACAATTCATGGTTTAGCCAATCAAAAAACTGTCTTTGTAAGATGTTTTTTTGTTTTTAACTGTTTTTGCATATTTTGAAATAAGATCCTAAGATTCAAACCTTGTCATTTCAAAATCTAACTTCAGAGGTCAGACCTACTAGATATTGCAGAAGAAAGTTATTTACAAAACTCTGAATACAAGTGAAAGCAATGAGCTTTTAAAGTTGTAATACAGTAGTTTGTAAATGGGTGAAGAATCTTCCAAACTTAAAATTTGGTATTGATTTCTAAGTGATCTTCTTTCACAGACTTACATGATCCTTCAGAAATTGCAGGTTACACTGACACCAGCCAAAAATAAAGTCTGAAGTAGCAATATTTGGCAAGAGTGGATGTCAAGGTGAAGTAGTTGTGATATTTGCTTTTCTAAAATGAATGTGTTAAAATTTAATTCTTTTGACATAGAGTCAAAAAGTTATCTGTGTTATGTTCAGTCAACTTAATACATTCTATAAAAAGAACCAAGACATAGTAAAAGCTGTAATAAGCATGAAGCACTCAGCTCAGCAATAATAATGACTTCAAAAAGGAATTGTGAAGTCACAAACTATTCATAAGACAAAATGTATTTCAGTGCAAACTCTGCAAATAACCTTTAAACCCAAATCTACCTATCAATATCTTGTCAGCAGAAAAATTTCTTACGTATGAGTATACAAAATATGTTGATTGTGAATTAATAAATTGCAAGCGCTTTTTGTAATTTTAAAATTGTTTAAGTTAAATTTTATGACAGTTCTCTCTTATCTGTGACCTGAGCTATGAAACTTAAATTGCAAGTGAATTACTCATGAAACTAGATGACTGACCAGACCTTCACAATTAAGTATTTGACTGTTGCAGGAGCCCGCCAGGTGGAAACATCAAAAACTACTAGATATTTCCTCCAACATAAATCCTGATGTGTCCAGTCCAGTCTGTATTAGTAAATGTATTTGTTGACAACCTGAGTACTGTCTCAAAATATCTTTGTTGCAGGTGATCACTGTACGCATAGATATTTGTAGAGTTCCTTCAGAATACGTCATGTCAGAGCCTGTTCCTTTTAGCTGAAGTATTGAAGAGATGTTTCACTTGTGGTTAACTTCCAACAGCACTAATAAATTAGGAATATGTGGTGGTGGATATGTAGAACCATGGCTAGCTCAATTTCAAAAGTAAAGAAATTCAAACAAATTCTGACAATTTATGTGAAGATACCACAGCAAAGACCCTTGCAACAAAGACTTAGATCACCATCAGAAAGCTACTGACTGTCCTTTAAATATGATTTAATTCTCTATGAGACTGATAACATATGACAAGATCATTATTTTATCTACCTTTAAGAAACAATTTTTCCAAGAGATTTCAGAGAAATAGTTAATTTCAGGAGTGATAATTCCTACCTATAAGCAGCCTAATATACTTTGGTATTGTGCTGATACTATGCAATGGTGTTTGGATTCATTACTTGGAAGGAATTGTGTCTATTCTCAAAGATCTTTCGGTTCTTCTCCAGAGTTTGGAAGACACATTTAGAGGTCATGCAATCTTCTACATTCATTTCTGTTGTTTTTTTTTTTACATTCCAAATAGTAAAGGAGGAAAAAGTGATATCATGTTTGCCATGTCACCTCGCTTTTATATGGCTCTGCTGAGCAATGAGGATGAGGAAGGCAGAATTCATATGTACTACTAACAGTCAGTGATTTATTAGAGAAAGTTCCTGAGAGACAAATTAATATCATCAGGTTTGTCAAAATATGTGTTCCATGAAAAATACATGCAGTCCATCAACACATTGTGAAGGTAAGGTTACTGAACACAAGAACACTACGGGGCAAATTTAGTCAGAAATGCAGTAAAGCCCAGAGTAAAACATGGATGCAAAGTAAATGAATTGTGAATAACTTGCAATGGCAAATTTCTTCTTAGTCCAGAAATGCATTTTCTGTCATGAATGATAAAGGAAGGTGTATTATTTTTGCTAAAGTACCACAAATAAACAATGAAAAAAAAGGTGTGAGTAAGTACTATCACAACAAAGCTCAATGCCACGTATATGTGAGAGTGATCATGGTTCAGAAATGAAATTGTTGATCTTTAACTTAGATGATTCAAATAGGTTGTCACTGTTTTATATATTAAAAAAGGAGATATTGACAAATATATACATACTCAACATTTGATTTTGATCCCTGTGGTACTCTGCAGTCAGTTTTGGTCCACTATGAATTTTATTAATCAGTGCTGATGGAGTACAAATGAGGATATTGAGATCTGTGAGTAGGATATAAAATTCACAGACATAAGTAGTGCATTGTAGGACCAGAAATTCTTACAGGAAGAATTAAATGATCTGGAGATCTGGGGTGATACTAATGAAAAATACAAAATAATAAGAGAGTTACAATTTTACATTTTGCATTAGTAAAAGTCATTGCACAAACACAGGTCTTGAGTTTGACTCGAGTCTGCAGTTATTGTGTCATAGCTGTCATTATATATAAATATATTTAATTAAAACATAAGAAAAAGAGCAACGAAAACAAAAAACTAGTGGGATATTTGACATAAGAATGCCATTCGATACCACCTCAAGAACTGAGGCTATATTCTCTGTAACTGTTTTAAATTTTTTTAAATAAAAAAGGTAAAAGAGAAAGGAGTTCCTCTTTGGCTCACAACAGAAGTCAAAGTATAATGTTCTTTTCAAAATTGAGAGCACTTTAATCTACTTTATGAAGAAGTTGAGCTATTTTCTAGTTTAACAAGTGAAAACTGCTATTTGTCAGTCCTTTGAAAATCTCACCTCTCCTAAAGGATAAATCTAAAGAGTTTATGGAACTATGAATATTTTTAAAATGAAGAATATCGGGTTTTTTTCCTCTATATGACTTAAAATATCCAGGAAAAAAATTAAAAAATCTAACCTTATTACAATATGCAGAAGAAAAAGAATGATTCTATGGCCTGATTAGATCCAGCACTTAGTGTACGTTTTGCAAAACTCTTCATTTTCACAGAATCATCATCTAATTCAGCTGATAGGAAGGGATCAAATATAATTTCCTATACTCTTGCACTTCTAGTTATTGATCCTATTAATCAGAAGACTAACACTTTCAAGTGATAATTCAAAAAATGTAAAGTTTATTCTTCTGCTTAATCTTCATTAAATTGTACAGATTAATTGTATTTAATCCTACATTTATTTAATTTGTTAATCTCTGACAGAAAATGATGTGACTCTGAATGTACTTGTGAATAACTTTGCGTACTGCCATTATTCTTCTTTCGTTTAATACAAATGAATTAGTTTAGGTTACTTTTTTCATGAAAATAAAGTGTGATGCTGAAACAGAACTTAATGGAAGAACTGCTAACATTACTTATATTCACATTATATTATTCACATAATATCATTTTCTCAATCCAAAATGCAAATGAATACATTGCTGAGTAAAATGTAAAATACGAAGAAATAAGTGAATAATTTATTATTGAGGGGAAAAGAAAATCTGTAATCAATCAGAAATAGTATTTAAATTTTTCATACCCTGGTTGAATGTTAATGCTTCAATTAATATTCTATTTCTTCTGTCTTCAACATGAAAGATGCAGAGGACATGCAGGTAAGAAGTTACTCAAGCAACAGGAAGTGAATGATGCAGGACAGGTAGAATCTCCCTCTTCTCTTTCAGATATGGAAAATACATTGCCTTAATAAACCAAGGACATGCAATATTAAAAAATTTACAAATATGTGTCCTTTGTCATACCAGTATGCCCCGTGATACGAGTGTAAATAGTTTCTTTAGATTCAGGAGGAAGTGTAAGTGTTGATAAATCTGATCTACTCTTGTACAGAGATCTGAAAACGGTCCACTTACCACCTTTTCCACTCCATGAGAACAATCAAAAACCTGCTGTTGACAGGTCATCTTCAGCAAACATCTCTTAATCTCAGAAGCTTTTGTTCAGATCTTATCTACTCTGTACTGCAACCAGCTCTGGGGCCCTCAGCTTAAGAAAGGCATGGAGCTATTGGTGCAGGTCCAGAGAAGAGCTATGAAAATGATCAGAGAGTGGGAGCACCTCTACTATGAAGACAGGCTGAGAGAGATGGACTTGTCTAGCTTGCAGAAGAGAAGGCTTCATGAAGATGTAATTTTGGCATTTCAGTACTTAAAGGAAGTTTATAAACAGGAAGGAGACTGACTTTTAAGTGGTCTGATAGTGATATGAGTCATTCAGAAGGTGATAAGGTGCTGGAACAGGTTGCCAAGAGAAGCTGTGGATGTCTGTGAGAATCCTTCTTTGTTGTTTCTGGCTCAAAGCTTGCTTCCTGAGGTATTCCTTGCGATAAGACTCTAGGAGATGAGAGGTGGGTGTTGCTGTATGGCAATCAACATCACTATCTGGACAATTTTACATTTGAAAGCATTTCTTTGAAGCTGTTTGCCTTCGGAAGGGAGTGCTCAGGACTGTTTACTGGACTGTTTACGGGACTGTTTACTGGTGGAAGATCTGTCCTGTGACCAGATAACTCCTGTCTGCTATGGGAGACCGTGGGGTGATACCATTGTATCCTGTGAAGACAAGATACAAGTTGGCGCCTCCATACTCCCTCTTATCTGCTGGCAAGGCCTGGAAGATGGAACAAAGGAGTTCCTGCTGAGATCCAAAAGCCAGAAGCTGTCACTCCAAAAAGAGCTGACTCAACCACTTTGGACTTATAAATACTGCCATTGGAAATCATCATGGTGTGTTCGGTGTTCAATGTTCGGATCGTCACCTTCATCATCAACGGAACAACGCCCGATGACCCACCTCTACTGAAGACTGAACTACAAACCTCGCTGGACCCCTTGGTGGTGACTATCTCCCTCTTGCTTCCTATAAAGACTCCTTGCTTTTATTTCCTATCTTTCCTATCGCCCGCCTTCCCTTCCCCATCACCCTAATTCGTAATAGTGTCCGCCTTCCCCTTCCCCATCTCCCTGACTAAGATTTGTAATAAACTGGTTGGACCAACATTTGAACCGTTGTTTCTTAATCTCACGTCGGGTATACATACATTAAAAGAACCTCATCTCCCTCCTATAAATTGGAGCGAGACATTATCCCATCCTTAGAAGGTGTTCAAGGCCAGGATGGATGGATTCTATACATTCTAATGTATTGGGAAGTGTCCTTGCCCATGGCAGAAGAGTTGGAACTAGATGATCATTAAGGTCCCTTCCATTCTGTGACTGTATACTTTGCTACATGCCTCATTCACATGCTTTGATGAGATGACAAATTGTTGGATAGTACTCAATAAAACACAACAAACAAATCAAAATCAGACAGCCTCACAATGTAACTAAGATCATTCTAATAAAGAATATTTTTCTTGAGTAACTGCCACTTAAAAACAGCTGGTTCAGATGATTTTTTCTTATTGGAAATATTTTTTTTATTTTGGTAGTTATGAAATTCATTCATCTTCCTGACAATTACTTGATGCAGTATGCACAAGTCATTTTTTTTAGTACAACCTTTCTAAACACATGGAAAAATTAAATGAGAGTAAAAAAATTAAAATGAGCCATAAAAGAGGAAGAATTTTCTCATTATTAGCTAGCCTAAAAACTTTATGAATATTTATTTTACCCCAAAATCTACAGAAACGCTTGTATTACAAAAACAAAAGAAATACTTGTTGCATTCAAGTATTCAAACTTCAGTAAGGCAAAATATACATTTTCAATAGAAGGGAAGCACTAGCTTTTCCTCAACTATTGACTAAAAGAGACAACAATCTAATATGTAACTACTAGAGTCCCAAAAGCCTTCTTTACCAACTCAACTTCAAACCATGTAAATTCAGAGAGATTTGTCTGTTTTATTTTATATGTCAGTAATTTAGTGCCTTTCGTCACAGAAAAAAAAACCCAAAATTACTTTAAGCTACCATAACTTCCTGAGACTACGGCAATTGTAGAACAGTGAGAACAATGATGTGGAGCCCTGTCTTGACTTTTGTTTTCAGCTAGCATTCAAGAATGAAGAAGAGGATATAACAAAATAAGGGCTAGTTATGATAATTTTCAAATTACAAACATGTCCCATATGTTTGGTCTTTTATATTATTACCCTACTGTTTTTATAGTTTTTAACTTGACTCTCATTGCATTTTTAAAACTAAATTTAAGCTCTTCAACCTTGGTGACCAAATATATATATCTTAAAACCGGAAATAACTACCAAAATAACTGATCAGGCTTCTAAGGAAAATGTTGTAGTAACATATAAAGAGACTGATAAATATTCAAGATGTTTGTGTTGGAATAAGATTCAGGCTGATTGTATACATTCTTCTCTCTCTCTCTCTCTTTTAATTTTTATTTATTTATTTATTTTTAATTTTTAAGTTAATCTTTTACCCCTCTTCTCCCCATTCCTTCTTGTCCTGAACAAGTTTTTGTCTAATTGAAGAGGAAATTAAATTACCATTTGTTCAGAGTAAATAGTGAGTGCTGCAAAAATATGTATATAAATATATATATATATAAATTTACTTATCTTCTACTTTGATTCCATGAAATCTCACTATGTGCTTTATTTTGACATGAATTTCATTATAGTTTTTAAGTAAACTTTTAAGTAAATAAAACAGAAGCTTGGAGTTGGATTCTTATTTTCTAATTAAATTTTGCTTTAGTTATGTAATAGTTCTTTGAAAATGTTCTTTCATGAATATTTGTAATTATTCCAATTTTGAATGTTTTTCACCCAAAGAGATTTTTCAGGAATTCATTTTTTATATTAAGTTTTTGAACATTTTGTTTTATTGTGTATTATATAGCACAGTTATAAATCTTTATGGCTGTAGATCTCTCCAAAAGGATGATTCAACAGTGAATCTAGAAGTTTGAGTTTTAAATGTATAAATAGTACTAATTTAGACAATCCATAAACTTCAATTTGTTCTTAAATATTTTGCTGTAGAAGTCAGATTTAAATTTTTAGCAAAATCTCTATAAGAATGCTCAAAGTAATAATTATAGCATTTCTAGAAGTAATGAAAGATGTGTGAATAAAAATAAGTTCTGATAAGTTATCTGTGACTAAAAAGCCATAATATAATCTTAAATTCTTCACTAGATGAGCAAAAAAGAATTAAAAATTTTGTAACATATCCAAATAACTATGACAGTGAGTACATTGACATAAATTTTATTTTAATTTTTATACCAGATGAGAAATTAATGTTTAAATGCATACAATTAATGTTGCAGATTTAGGCTCAGTCACCCAATAGCCCTAACTTGAAGACGCTTCAGTTTTTGTACAACATACCTCATTTGAATTAATGTACATTCTCTAACCAAAGTAACATTTAAACCCGTATATATGCGTTTAAAAGGGCTGTTTACTAAACAAGAATCTCTTACTAGTTTAGCTATTGCCTATCAGCTAGTATCAGCCCAGAAATGAGAAAATTTATTTTCATTTATATCAATTTAGAATTTCAAACTTGAGGTGATATCCTGATGTTTCTCATAAATTTTCCTGTTCATTTATTTTCTGTATTTAAAAATTAACTGGATAATAGGATACTTCCATTCATAATTATGAGGAATTTATGCACAATTATGTGTTTTTAATGGAATGATCACTTTTTTCACACAGTTTTTATCAATAAGTGTATTTATTAGAGCTATTAGACAAAGAACTAATAATCATCAACTTAGTTGTCAGGAAAAGAATATGCTATTTTTTCCTACCAGACTGGAAACCATGGCAACGCCTGGTTAGGAGAAGCTGAAGAAATATTTGGAGGTTTGCAATTGTTAAGGTCATTGAACTGTAACAGACATGTATTAATTGTGAGTGAATGTGACAGCACATAACAGATTCCTGAAAGGGAAGAAAACATCAGCATCATTCAAGACTAAGGAACTGAACAAGAGATGAATCAAATAATGTGATGTCTGACTTCAGACCTGTTGTCACGTTTGTGTACTCATCATTTATGAGGTCTGGGAAAAAAAGTAGAATTTGATTGCTGTAGAAATATTTCCAAGAAAAAGTCTTAAAGAGATAGAAGAAATCTGACAGCTTAAAAGGGCAAAAAATATACATTTAAAAGCAGCCCTAAAGACATTTGAGAGTTCAAACTAGGAACAATTACATTGATTTCATATTGAAAAATAAATGGCGGCAATAAATTTCCTTGGGTACTACTGGCAAAATAGCTTCCTGAAGGAGGAAATAGTAAGTACTTCTAGCAAGTACCTCTAGGGAATTTATTACAGAAATAAATTTTTGTTTTATTTCTAAGTACAGTATCAAAGAAGGAGATAAAATATTTAAATGGACAATAAATATTTTAATTAATATTTTAAATTCTGTAATGTGTATATGCAGGCAGCAAACTACAATTTGCTTAAAATCTGTAAGAATGCTTACAATTGTCTTTATTGCAGTATTTGAAAGCACAAATATTTTCATGAATTATTGAAATGACAGTATACAGGAAACAGATATCACTGACAACAGTTTGACTTCTTTTTCTAGTCAAAGAAAAAATATTTTAATTTTTATGTTTATGTTATGCTATGCCTTCTGCTATATGACAAAAGGCAATTTTTACCTTGGATTTTAGTAATAAACAGACTGCAAACAATATTAAGTGAAATAAATATTTGTGCAGAAAACTTTTGAATAACATCTGCACTTCCTAATTCCATGTTAGGAGGAAATGTCCCTAACTGAGAATAGCCATTTTAAGTACCTGCAAGAGAAAGGGAATATTACAGAGAAAGACAAACAAATATCAATTCAGTGTTCTGCCATAGGTTTATTGTGTCAAATGGATAGACCCTCTAATGCTAGATCTACTAATGTCATATCCAAATGTTAGACTTGTGGCCATCACAGCAGAATTCACAACTGTAGTGCAGGCTTATTAGGCAATGAGAAATAACCAAACACAAATATTATATCCCTAGAAGATAGATCTTCTAAGATCTTTCATTCCCTCCCCCACCCCCCCCTTTTCACTATCATTACATAGTGATTAAAATAAAAATATTTAAATTTCTGAGTATTGTTGATTTGCACCTTTAGTAATATTTTCATAAATTCTTGTCAATCATTTTGTTTCAATCAAACTTCAGGCTGAACTTAGAAGAGGATGAGATTCCTTTTGTATATAGAAAATACTATAAGCAATTTTTAATTTTTTTCTAAACAGAAAGTTCTACAAACTGTTTCAGCAATTCCTCTCCTAGCATTATATATCAAACTGAATTTAAGAAAACTTAGTAGTTGCACAATATCTGCAGGTTTTCATGTAGATAAAAAAAAGAAAAAGAAAAGAAAAGAAAACCATATTACATTTTTTCATTCAATTAATATATTCAGAAACAGGTTTGTTCCTCGAGAAGTCAGAATGGCTTATAATTGGTACTCGCTCTTTCTTTTTCATGCCTTAATTAGCTTTAATTGCAACAGAATAATTTTCTTTATTTTTAGCTTTGGATAAATAAAATATTTCTATTGAAGCTGAGGTACTTCTAGATTTTTTCGTTCACAAAATATTATATAATATTTAGAAACACAATCATGTTGTCTTTTGCAATCTCTAGAGGAGTTTTCAAATTTGAAAAATTTCAGGGGTCTGATGATCATGGCTTTGATGATATAATGCTATAATATGTATCTATCATCTTATATCATAATCTTTTTGTTTGTTTGTTTCATCAATCCATTGATCAATTCAACTAAAATTAATGCTCACATGATAATGTTATAGAATTTGAACAAATGTGTTACACAATTTTTTTAATGCATTATTAATAACAGCATTGAAACATTGGTAGAGGTAAATAATAATTTCATTTTAATGGAACTGCCAAAATTTAATATCTGTCCTAATAATGTAACGTGTTATGCACTTACACATATAGACCCTCAAATCCACTGTGCATTTTCAAAACTGTTTTCAGCTTTCAGAACTCTATCAGAGACTTAGTTTGTGCTGCAAGGAAGATATCAGCAAACACAAGACAGAACTATTAGTTGGCAGGGTTATAGTTTTTATTTCTTTACATAATGTTTGTATTCTGGTTTTGAGTCACTCTGCCCATTAATAAAACAGTAAAATTTCTGTTTATAAATATTACAAATTAATGGGATATCCAAGATATACCTCCTGTCACTTTGAAATCTGGCCATATCCAGTTCAGTTATCTTCTATTTTTTTTCTTTCAAATTCACAGAATATATCACTGAATCTGCAAGTCTATTTAGTCTGTCTCTCTTTCACACCCACACACATTATTCTTGCCAGTATTCTGGACCCAGAGACCTGATATGGTACTGCGTGGCAGTCAGTCTAATTCTTTCTACTAGAAACCTAAGATTTCCCTTGATGGACAGTAGAATAGATCACTCATTGGATGAATCTGTGTAGCAATATGTAAAAGTCTCCATGCCTGGTCACAACTGCTGGAACAAAGACAGAAAAAAAACAGTAAAGCATGAGAGAAGAGATCAGGGAAAGATGAGGATAAGAAGATTTGTCTTGAACTGTAAGAATGAGTGGGGGAAGTTAAGGTAAAAGATCTACAGGAAAACACAAAACGAAACAATTAATAGTTGGAGCTGCTCTACAGGGTAGGTGGCAACATGTAAACTAATTAATACAATCAATTTATGAAAATTCTAGTATTCTATACTATACCAGTATGGTATGCTATGTCATCAACATATCTTTCCAATTAATGTACCTTTGCCAGGATGGAGCAGCAATTACCAGAATCTGATGTAGAGATACCAAACCCTTCTAGTCAGTCAAGATATTTAAGCAACCAGTATCAACCAAGTTAGTGAGACTTAAAGTATATGCTTAAGTGCATTGGTTAATTGAGGCTATAAGACTAAATCAATTCCCTGGAAAGCTTTATTTAGGAAATTAACTTACTGATTGACTTGGTAAAATATTACTAATTACTTTGAACTTCCACAACCTGATGCCCGCATAAGGTGCATTATAATCCTCATTACATAGATGGGTAAATGTCTTTTACCTGAATAAACACCAAATGCTTGCTTGCCCCAAGATCACATCATAAACTTGAAACTGTAACCTCATAAAATATCATCAATGCTACTCCAGACATTAAGTTTTACATCAACTTCTTATGTATTATCATGTGAAAATATAAAATCTCAAAGTTCTGTACACTCAAATGTGAATGCTACACTTAAAAATAATCTGCTGAAGAATAAAAAATGTTTATTTTGATGCTTATTTTTGTTGAACATAAGTTGTATGTAGGAAGCTGTTCTGAAAATGGTGCCTGAGCAACAGCCCCTGTGTAGGGTCTGGCTTCTTCTAACACATACCTCTATTGCATATGCAGGATAACAGGACTTTGCTTGTTAGACACTGTGGAGGTTTGGCCCCAACTAGCAGCTAAATATGCACCTAACCTCTAATTCACTCCTCTCCCTGCCCATGAGTGTCCTGCTTCAATTTATGGGAGGGAGAAGAGGTTCTTTTTGGTATATGTATACCCAGCAGCAAGATTAAGACATAACGGGTCAAATGTTAGCCCAACCAGTTTGTTACAAATCTTCGTTGCTTAGGGATATGGAGAAGGGAAGATGAGTGATAGAAAAGAGATAGGAAATAAAAAGCAAGGAGTCTTCATAGAAAGCAAGAGGGATAGTCACCACCGTGGGTCCAGCAAGTTTCGTAGCAGATCCGCTGTCCTCTGGAACTCATCTGGTTACCGAGGGGGATGGGAGGAAGCCAGGAAGCTTTGCAGCAAGCAGGCCCTGGGGGAGGTTCTTCCAAAGAGGTTTTCCCCTCAGGGAATTCTCCGTCAAAGGTTTCTTTGGGAGTTCTCCAAAATCCTTAGTTTAGTGAGGGCCTTTTTATCCCCCATTTCTCTGGAATTTTTTTCTCTTCTCTCTGTTAGTGTGGCATACCTGGCCCAACAGATAAGCCAGCAGAGAGTGGTGCCTTTCTGCCATGCATAAGCATTATCGCCTTTTGCAGTGGTCAGCTCCTTCAAGCCGCACCCCCGAAAAAGACTGCTCGTCCTGCTTCTGCTTATCTTTACAATCAGAGCAGCAGAGGTACTGTGGTATGGTGACACCTACCACTCGCTCCCCTAGATAATTTGCAGTTGTCAGTTAGAGTCTTATCACCAGAAAGGCCTCACAAAGCAAGCTTTGAGACAAAAGAGAAAAACAGTTTTGTCTTTCACAATAAGGCAGGGAGAAAAGTAGAATGCAAGAAGTCTTACGGATCAAGACAATGACAAAATTAATAGATAAGGCAAATAGATAAAGCTTTTGCTTTATTTCTTGCGTAAGCAAAGTGGAAAGAGAAATTCATTCATTATTTCTTATTGGCAGATGTTTTGCCATTTCCAGGAAACCAAGTCTTCAGGTCACATAATTTTGCTTGGGAAGATAAACATTTGCCTTGGAAAGAGGGATGTGAAGAATATCCCTCATTTGTCCTCTCTTTGAGGAGGCATTGCTGAGCCATGCTCTAGTATGGAGCAGCTCTTCAATCAGATTGGGTTGTGTACCTTCCAAACTCTTGTACACTCCTAGCCTACTGTTCTGGGGAAGAGGAGATAGATAGAGAAAGCTTTGAAGCTGCGAAGCAACAGCTAAAGCATTTGTGTATTAACAACATTGCTGTAGGTACAAATGTAAATCTTTGAAGAAAGTGAACTCCATCCAAAGCAGACCAGAACAGACACAGTAGCACTAATTCATATTTTCTCATATATATACAAATATACTGATAACAACATACGTACCCTCTATATGATTTGAAAACATGTAGCTGCATGCAATATATATTTTAAAAACTGCTCAAGGCATACAAAGATTCTGAAGGATTATTGAGATGAGTAAGAGAAGATAGATTCTTAAACTTATTTTTTCTTCCCTGCAAGGAAAATACAGATGTATTTCCATAGAAGTTTGCTTTGAAATTGTTAGTGTGTTCTTGCACACCTGAGATACTTAGTGTAATTTCTTTTTTCTTTTTATGAACAATTTCTTCATTACAATTTCTACAATAGCATTTAAAATTAAAAATATATATATTTCCTTGTCCTGGTTAAATCAGTATTCTGCACTATGGCATCATGTGACAGGCTGTTGGATGTAGGGACACAGTGCAGTGTGGAGCTGTACTTCCTGGTCTCATGTTCCCTAGCAGTCTCATGTGAGTTCTGACTCTCCAAGAAAAAGATACACTAAAATGTACTGCATTTCCCAGGGGCCTCCACATGATCTACAATTCCGGGTGATGGGGATGAAGCTTCTTTTGGGTTCCAGCAGCCCATGGGGCAGCAGCATGGTCATAGGCTTCCTCTCTCTCCCATTTGATTTATTAATTGTAACTCTTTCTTATTATCTTACATTCTTTTACCATTTGTAGTAAATATGTTACCTCGTCTTAATTGGGTTGTTTTTCTTTCCTTCTCCCTGAAAGGGGAGAAAGGAGCCCCCTTGCCCTGTTGTGCTTGAAGTTGCATCATTCCTCTATAATTTCTTCGCTTATTTTGTTGTTTTTGCATTTAAGTATTTTCTTTATCCATTTCTTTTCCTAATGAGAAAAAAAAAAATCAATTCACGTTAGCTAGGAGAAGACTAACTTCTTTTAGTTAGTACTTGACCTGTATGTCAATTCAGGAAGAGCCTAATATTCTCCAATCATTAATTAATAAGCAATTAATAAGCAATATTTATTTTAAAGTAATTCTCTTCAAAGGAAAGTCCTAGGAATGTTTTGCATGCTACCTGTCAGCATTCTCTCCATAACATAAAAACTATTGTTTTCTCTCAGATAAATTAATCCCCAATATAATTACAAGGAGTTAATTAAAACTTCTTCGCCTTCTGCTTTTAAGGTATTAAGGAGATAGATACCTGTTTTAGAATATGCTGAAAAAGTATGCCTAATGTTTATTTTGATTCAGTGTAAATGCATGCAAGTCCCCAAACTATGGATTTCTACACAGTACAAACTGAGACACCAAATATAAAGCCTAAGAGATGAAAAAAAAGATTTCAATAGACTTAAATCTGGACACTTCTCAAGGATTATGAGACAAAAGCAATAAATAGAGGATGACGAGTGTCTTTATTTATGTTTTGTAGGTCTAGATCTGCCAGTTTATTTGGCTGTGATAGGCCTTTATCAAACCAATCAAGTGAAATGTTCAGCTTGGTTTGCCATAGTGGAATGGCTGATTTTTTTAAAACTTCCCTTATTTTCTAGCATGTCCTTGAAGCTTGACAACAGCATTCATTTCCCAGCTGACTTTCTACTCTGTTTCACTCCATTTTGTTGCTATTTTTTTTCTTTTTCTCTTTTATTCCCAATACAATATTCTTTATCTGTCCACTATTGCAGTTCACATCAATAAAAAGGTATTTGATTAGGAAAATACTTGCTATATTTTCAGGAAACTGACTGTTTACTGATCTTTACTAGGGGAAAAATAACAACTAAAAAAAAAACTTAAATGTTGGTTGTAACAGTTGATAGCAATTTATTAAAGTTAGCAATCAAAGATAGGGCATTTAAAATTCTCAAAGTTTTCATTCTAATAACATTTAATCACAATTCTTTTCAGGAAGCACATAGAAAGTTATTTACAAATTCTTCTGCAGATGGATTCTGAATGGTTATGTATAAGCTTGACAATTAAAGAATATTTCTTTACAAAATCAAATAATAAAGCCATTTGTTGGGTTTCAAAGTTTCATCTTGTCTTAAACATATATTGTTAGCAATAATAGCAAGTCTTTTCATTTTTCTGTAGACTACTACTACTAATAATTTGTCCTCTAGTGACAAACCTTAGTCTAATATCTTCACTAAAATATAGTAATCACAGATGTGATTATCAGCTTCCATTCTGATTTTTTCAATTAAACTATTTAAAGCAATAAATAAATAAATAAATAAGATTTAAAAAAAAAGTTAATTGTAATAACAGCTAACATTTGCATGTCTTGATAAAATTTAGCTAGGAAACTTTTTTTTGTTTGTGGGGTTTAAATGCATATGGTAGCAGTAGTCTGGTTATCCAGGGGATGTATCTGGTATATATATGAGCTGCATCTTGATGTTATTAATCAAATAGAGTAGGTTATAAGTGGTGCATTTTTATTCTTGATTTATTTGGGAGAGGAAAAAAGTAGATCTGAATCTAGAACGAAAAATGATGAAAGCTTTTTTTTCCCCTCTTAGTCAATTCAAATAATTAGTGAAAGGACTGTAGCTAAAGCTAATAAATCTATTCTATAGCGTCATAATTCACATTAAAAATATATCAAACAGGTGGGGAACAGTCATTTTTAAAGAACTGCAATATACCCTGTAGCCGGAGTAATTTGACTAGAGAGTATGCTAGATATCATTGATTATTCCTTCCCTTGCTAGTCACTTATTTGAGCTTCACTGAGCTCAGACAACACAAACCTGTTCATTTTGGTTTCTGAGAATATCCTTTGATTATGATCTATCCTTCTGTTTGATATTGGTGAATGAATTGTCTTTCTGTTGGTTCAGAGCTTAATGCACACATCAGTTGTGTACACAACTCAGCAAGTTTCTGTACTTTAAATCAGGAAGATCAATCAAATCAGTTTTGATGGGAGCATGAGAAACTCTTTCTTCAGACAGATTTATAGTTAATACTATGATGAATATCAAGGGACCAGGTTACCTGAAACAAACACGATAAAAATAGCTTCCTATTAGAACTATGCTAAAGTTTCTTTCTCTGAATTAAATATTGGTAGTTCTGCCTGAAGAAAAAAAAAGAAAGAAGTGATTTAGAAAGCCACATTATACAACATAAGAGACACTAAGCAGTACTGAGATGAGATTGGAAATTCACATTCAATAATAATAAAATGTTACTTGAACTGTGATGGTAAGATGAAATGGAGAATTCATACATATAACAACCAAGCTCAACCAACAACCAAATCAAATTCTAAGTGAAATTTTATAAAACAGATCAAAACAACATTCAGCAAAGAACAGTCGGATAGAAGTGATTATAGAAATAAAAAATTATATAGGTTTATAATGTTCCAGTTAATAAAAGCAGAGATCACAATGAATGTATCCCACATGATGTTATCTTCTACAGTAATGTTATCAATATTTTAAAAATCAGAGATGGGAGTCATGTTTCTAAGCCACTTAAAAGTCTCAAATTATCAGCAACTCCTGCCCCCACCTTCTTTTTACCCCAAAGAAAAAAAAATGGGTACAAAACTCCTTATTGAAAGCAATATGTCACAAGAGATAATGAAATGTTGTCATGGTTTTACGATTTTTGGTTATCAGTATTCCACATCATAACATCATGTAGTGCACTGGGAGTTAAAGTGTCCCGGGTACCTGTCCTCGAAGAGAAGAAGAACTATGTTCCCCAGAAGCCTGTTCGCTGTGTTGTTACCATTTCTGCTCAGGGAGAGCAGATATAAGGCCTTGGTAGGTCATCTGACTGGCTCTTCTTCGTCAGTCTCTCTCCCTGCTGCTTGACCAGACTGCGCATCTCACCTCAGCATTATGGTGAGGTGAGATGCTTTTGGACAATCTCTCTCTCTCATTATATTTGATTTATTAGCTTCAATTCTAATTATATTGTATTATAGTTTGTTATCTTGCATTCTGATAATATATTTAGTAAATTAGTTTGTTTCTCCTCAGATCGTTGCCGCTCTTTTTTTTAAATTATTTTGGGGTCCCCTGTTTCCGTTTTCTGAAGGCGCGGATTTTGCGAAATCCCTCCACCCTGCTAGTCATGGAACCGGGCCGAACCAGCCCGTAAACCGCTGACACATGTTTTTTAATGTTTCATAGTGATTCACCAGTTCTACAAGTGAAGGTCATGAACAATAAATAGTCTTGAAACTTTTCATTATCAGCATAATTTTCAACTAGTTGAAATTCTTACACAAAATTAAGCTAAGTATTTTTATGAATGTTTGTAACTGATATAATCTTCAATGTGATCTTTGTGATTTGCAGTATAACCACTTTCCTTCTTAGGAAAGAATGGAAATAGATCTCAATTTCATTGAAGATCCATCTGAAAGGGTGACTACCTCTCAGTTACCACCATATTCCTAAGGATATCTTGTCTACATAGTCAGTTATCTGGGGAAAATGGACAAATCTATACTTTTTTCAAAGAAAAATTATCAAAATGGACGAAGACCAGAAGGAAAGGTTTTCAACCAAAAGATGGACACTAATATTAGTGAGAATTTCTCTCAAGATATTGTGGAAGTTTTTGGTGTGTGTGTGGGGGGGAGGGGTTTGTCCCCCCCACCCCAGCAACAATATAAAACTTCCATATCTTAGAATAAAATTTGTGACTTCAATATTAGCTAAATATTACAGGTTTGTTAAATTCATAATTTTCTGTCTTTCTACGTACACTGAAAATTTATTTGGGTAAGCTTATATATTAATGTGAACTGAAGGGGAAAAATATATTCGGTGGAATATACTTTAAAGACTGCTGTTAATGAGAAGTGTATCTGACCTAGAAGCTGCTCTGGCAATACATCTAACACAATCATTATTTGTAACTGTTACTACTACCTCAGATATAAAAGTATTATGTGTCCAAAGTGACCATTTAGTTCATTCATAATAGTGTCCACTCAGAGAAGAAACTGACATACTCTAAAACATATTCATATAATGTTTTTGCTATATCATAGCAAGTAAAAATGTTTTGAAGAATGTTTTTGTAGTAAGACAGATCACAATTTTTGCAGTAAAATCAGGAGTAAGATGTGAATTTTGTTTTTATGGATGCAAAGTTGTCCATTATATTTTGTCCCTAAGAGTGTGTAACAGAAACTTTTACTGATGTAAAACAATCAGAAAAATACTGAAATATTTTCAGACAAATATCTAAATGTATGAGTTTTGTTAGTCTTGTGATTGCCTGAGTAGGTTTATCATAAGAGTAATCAGGTTTGTGAGAGGTCTTAAAAATCATTGGTTATAATCTTTTCTGAGCGAAAAATGTCACCCTAACAACTAATCTGAATCTCTCTTTTAGTTTAAAACCATTCCTCTCTGTTATATCACTATAATGTCATGTAAAAAATTTGTCTCTCTCCAGGCTACAAAGAGGTCTCCTCAGAGCCTCCTATTCTCCAGGATGAAGAAGCCAAGCTCTTTTTTTTACCTTTCTTCATAGGTGATCCTTTTTGTGGTCTTTTTCCAACAGACATATGTCTTGTGCTGTGGGCCCCAAGCCTGGACACTCCATATAGGGCCTCACAAGAGCAGAGTAGAGAGGGACTGTTACCTTCCTTGCCCTGCTGATCACTGCTCTTTTGATTCAACTCATGATACTGTTGGCTTCCTGGCCTGCAAGTCCGCACTCCTGGACTGTGCCCAGTCTTTCAACCACCAGGACCCCAAAATCCTTCTCTGCAGAGCTGCTTTCAGTCAGTTCTTCTCAGACTGTACACACCTGCAAGGGATTGACTTGACTCTAGTGCAACATCTTGCACTTGACATTATTAAATCTCATTAGATTCAGATGGTCCCATTACAGGTGGAATATTCTTATACCTTGTTAATTATGAAATCTACTGGTTGATACAGCAAGAGTTTAAGTGCTAGAGATTAAAAATTTAAAACATTTTCTCTTTATTTTTTATTTTTTATTTTTTTTTATTTATCAATTTTCTAATGAAAGCATTCTTTTCTAATGAAGCCTTTCAGTATACTAGTTTATGGGATGCAAGCACTTGTACGTTAAGGAATGAATTACATTTTTGTATCAGTTTGTGACAGAAGTTAGTGTAAGTTCTTCTGACAAAGAATTTTGACAGTGTGTATGAAGTTACTATTAATTTAATGTTAAGTTAGTAATAACTGAAAAGTCATTGATGATTCCAAGTGAAATAGCAGTGACGTGACTGGAGCGTTGGATGTTTTTAGATGTATCATATATGACATAGAATTCTGCCATGTCTCTAGAACAATTTAAGAAAAACAACTCTTCAGGGAAAAACAAACAAACGAAAAACCCCAACTGATGTGCATTACAATTATTTGTTTGGAAGCTTTCCCAATATAATTGCTTTAATATGCATTATGTTTTTGTTTTGCTAGGACAAGAGATTGAATTTATAATTAAGAAAAAAGCTAACAAGAATATTACAAGAAAGCTTCCTTGTTTCTAGTCATAAAGGATATTAATATTGCTTAATGCTATTTCTTCAGTAATTCAGTGAATTTTAGTAATTTCATCATGATTTTTAAATATATTGTAAATTAACATTTCTTAATCTCATCTCACTCCAACCTGAAAAATCAAAAGATAGCTATTGGTGCTCTAACAAAGGATAAAATGGTATAAACATTATCTCTATTTAGGGCATCAAATCTAGAGAGAAATTCAATAGCTGTAAATGAGTTACATCATATCTATAAGTGAATGTTTTTTGCTGCCTTTTCCTGAAGTTAAGTAGGAGCGTATTTTAAATGTAGATGTTAACTAGTTTATGTTACTTGTGAAGTTTACATAAAACCTTCTGTTGTGGTTTGTCCCCAGTAAGCACCAAAGCATCAAGCAGACCCCATAAATTTATTCCTAATTAAAAAAAGTACAAAGTAATTGTTAAAAAGCATAAAAAACTCAAGGAGAAACTGTTTCCCTCCTGATTAAAAATGACCAAAATAATTAAACCAGAGAAATATAACTGTAGCTAACTGAAGAACTCATAATAAATACAGTCTTCCTAGTATAACAAAAAATTCTCTGACTAAAGGGGAGGGGCAGTGTACTGGAAATGCATGACTGTATCTGAATGTCAATGCACGTCAGTAGAGATGAATTTATTTATTTTCTGTGGAAGGTTTCCCTGAAGGGATTTAACCAAAATAACAACCTTTTCTCAGGGAATACTACAGAAGTTAAAAAACAAATATTCAAAACATGCCACATATTAGAATTGTGATATACTAACAAATCAAGAGGACTATGTGGCTCATATAAATTGCTTCAGGCACAGTATCAGTGACTTTAAATAAACCATCTGTGATAATGAATACCAAGAATTTTTACAAGGCACTAGACACACTGGCAATGGAAAATAAAATAAGGTGAGAAATTTAGCTGGAGTAGGATGTTGTTAGATGTTTTTTAAAAGCTAAGCAATAGCCACACTCTGAGTGAGGAAAGTGGAAAACAAATTTCACCTCTTTTAACTATGTAAGTCTCCATCTGAGGCAACACTAAGAGGCAGCAGAAAGAAATGGACAGGCATGAGTCATATGACCTATTTTCAATGTTTGCTTAAGGATGACATGAATCAGCTTCTAAGTATGCATTAATAATGAAGACTTGTTCAAATTAATCTTTCATAAACTGCCTGAGAAAATAAGAGTATAAGAACATTCCCTTAAGAATCCATGAATAAGATACTTCTAAATATTAATATTTCTATTTTGGCAGGTGTATCAGAAAAGCAGTTAGCATTATTAAAATTATCATAAAGAATTAAGATACCTTCCAAAAATAGGCTACTTGCCCTCTCTAGGAGGGGAAGAAGAACAGGAAATCTTCTTCAGTAATGGAAAGGAAATGTTGAATCTAAGGTAACAACTTGGGAAAGGAAAACCTACCCTACAAAATACTGACATAGATACAGAAAGGGAAAGGAATTTTTTCTCATGATTGGAGTTTTGTTTTTCTACAGTATTGGCACTGCAATTAGGATAAGTTACTCTGTGATTGCTTTTTTTTTCCCCTCAGTGTCTAAATTTAGAGACAGAATTAGATTTATAAAAAAATCATGCATAAATAAGTGCATTAGTTACTTAGATTCAGACAAAATGAAATGTGATTCAGTGTGTATAAATCAGAAACCTGAAACTTTCCACAAGAAATTAACAAGTGCAAAAGAAATCCTAGCATTAATACAAGGAAAAAATGTATATATACAACTATGACAGTTGTAATGCAGAAGAAACAGAAACACAAGATCTCTTGTATTTAGGAAAAGTCAAGATGGCGTAATTATATCAAATGATGAAATTGATGATGAATTACAAATAACTTCCCTTCCTACAGTAACTCTAGAGGTTGTTAAGCAGTAATGACCAAAGATAAATATTGTAAAATAAGTTTATATTTGATAATTTTAAAATAGTTGGCTGGAGAGCTCTCTAGACAATTTACATTGATTTTTCAGTTAAGTCTTGGAACAATAGGAAAGCTCTAAAGGACTGAAAGAAAGCTAATGGGTCAACACTTCAAATATGCAAGCAGAGTGAGCCATGTTACTGTGGCTATATACTATAACCTATCTTTGATCATAGGAGTATACTGGAACATTTGATGCAGGATTCAGAAACTGAAGGATTCAAAACATATAATACAGAAAATGTTAGTCAATGCTGTTTACTGTAAACAATAGTTAAATTTCTATAATCTTTCATCACATAACACAATTGATAGCTCTAATGCAATTCCTTGTGGTATATACATACATACATCTAATGATAAAACATTTTATAGAAACAAAGGTCTAGAATGAACTCTATGTGCTACTGATATCTTCATCTCATTTCACTTTTAGAATGAATCTTGCTCAGTTTCTGAAAGTAACTGAAGTTTTTGGCTTTTTTCTTAGACGGATGTCCTAAACTAAAAATAAATTTAATATTTTCTGGGTAGAAGTTATAATTATAAAAACATAGCATTCTTTTACTTTTTTTTGTTAGTCTTATTTAGTAAATTTACAAGGTTTTGACTTGGACATTTTCTTCTTCAGATTTAGTATTAATCTCTCGTAGAGTATACAAACTGATCTCTTTGAAAAATCACTTCATTCACCAAGTCTTCCAGAAACTTCTTATATAGTGCAGATGTACAGACAGCTTTAGCAACCTCTTTCTGATCACCTTCTACTCAGAATTTGTCTTCATATCATACATGAGTGACCACATATATATACATCTATGATGGTATGCATTGCATGTATGGTAGGTTTTAAGAGCTACAAATTACACCTTACATGAACTTGCACTTACACTCTTTAATTTCAGAGTATTACTCAATCCTCCAAGGTCATGAAAAACTTTCCAGAAGCTATATCAGCTTTTGCATTAACAGAAACTCACATCACTATAGAATTAGAATATTTCATTACGAAAATATTCTGTGAGCTATTTACTAAAAATCGGTCACTAAAATCAGTCACCTGAAAGTGATCAAAGATAAATTTTAAAGGAGTTGCAGCAACAAATTCCAGTCTCATAGTTTCCTTTCAGAACAATTTTTTTCTGCTACTTTCCTTTAGCTAGTTTATGTTCTCAAATGCAATTCCAAATCTGATGTCCATCAGCTTCACTAATAATTTCCCACATGGCACTAAAGTGAAATGTTTTACTAAAATTGGGTAGATTGCATATATTCAAGTTCTTCAGACTAAAGAAAGCTTTCAGCTTACTCTGGTAGAACATGCTTTTGGAAAACCTATAGATAAATATTTCTAATTTATCTCTCTCTTTATTTACTATTTTCCTTAAAATTAACATTTTATAATATCTAGGTCAAGTAAAGTCCCCCATGATTTTTATTTCTCTTCTTCACATAATCACAGTATTTATTACTTTTCCAATGTAATAACATAGCCATGAATTCATATTTCCATTTAAAAACCTTTGTCACTGAGTTGAAGTCATCATATTAATGTTGCACTGATGTTCTGAGATGGAAAAAATATACAGAAATCCTAAATAGTGTTCATTAAACTTAGATTTCAGTTCTAATTCACCTGAAGTTATTTTTTTTCCCTGAAAATGTAATGTTATTACACGTTTTGTTTTTGATCCAATCTTACTAAGAACTACAGCAAAACATTTTTATTGATTCAAATCTATTTTAACTATAATTTCTACCTTTATGTCTGCCTTTGTGGTTTTTGTTATGTTTAAATCAAAGAACTTTTGATATTCTGTTCAAATTTACTTGAGATGACTGAATTTGTGTTTGCCACTCAGTAATTATTAAAATTATTTACTTTTACAGTAAGAATTTTTTCAACTACTTCTTGGCCTTCCGAGTATACTCGATTTACAGGTTATTTTTCCTGTGAGATTTGCAGCCCTTTACAAACTGCATCAGTGAAAGTATTTAAGTAATCCCTTAGGAAACAAGAAGTGGAAGAATTTGCACAATTTTGAGTGATATACGTCTTGATTCCTTATTGCATTTAAGATCTTTAGACTGAATTGCTTCAATAAATAATTTTTCTAGCAAGAAGGACGTGGAGTTGTTGGAGCAGGTCCGGAGGAGGGTTACAAAGATAATCAGAGGGCTGGAGCACCTCTCCTATGAGGAAAGGTTGAGAGAGCTGGAGCTCTCCAGTATAGAGAAGAGAAAGCTCTGAGGGGACCTCATAGTGGCCTTCCAGTACCTGAAGGGGGCATACTGGAAAGCTGGGGAGGGACTTTTTATAAGGGTGTGTAGCAGCAGAACAAGGAGAAATGGTTTTAAACTGGAAGAGAGTAGATTTAGACTACATATTAGGAAGAAATTCTTTACTGTGAGGGTGGTGAGACGCTGGAACAGGTTTCCCAGTGAGGTGGTGAATGTCCCCACCCTGGAAGCATTCAAGGTCAGGCTGGATGGGGCTCTGTGCAACCTGCTCTAGAAGGAAGGTGTCCCTGCAGGGGGGCTCCAGCTATATGATCTTAAAATCCCTTCCAAACCAAACCATTCTATGATTCTTGTTTGAGAAAAGAAAAAAACTACTATCCTGTTTTTAACTAGCTTTTCAGGAAAGAAAGTGAGAAGTATCAGGGCTACAAATAACTGTATATTATGATTTTCATACTGACGTTACTTTCAGTAGCACTATCTCTATAACATTTAATTGATGCTTAGTTAAGTCCACTTTCATACTTAAAGAAAAAGCCAGAAGGTACTTCCTAACCCTTAGTAGCAAGTCTACATTTAAAAACAAAAGCTCAGAAGGCGAAATAAAACATAAACGCAAAAAAAAAAAAAAAAAAAAAAAAAAAAGTTTTGCATTCAACACTACTATAATTCATTATCCATTTTCACTGTCTGCCTACAAAACAGTTCTTGAAAGATTATTGAAAGGGCTTCAGCATAGGTTCAAGACACTGGTGTAGGGAAAAGAATTACAATATTTTAATGGGCATTAAATTTAATTAAATAAGAGTAGATTCAGTACTTATTCAAACACAAATATAAATGCCCACACGGTGAGTAGAACTGTCAGATATTCAAATTACAATGAAAGTAACTAGCAAGATAATGTAGACTGTATAAAACATTGTTTTAAATATGTAACTTTTATATACATGCTTTGAGAGTGAAGTAATGAAGTCTAATAAACTCTGCTTTAAGCAAAAAAATTTTGTAGCCTAATAATTGAAAATTAGGAAGGTAGCTGATTGCTAAAATAATTTGAGGCCTAGCAGAATTTTCTCATTTTTAATGAATCAGAAGCTCAGATTAAGAGCTCTATCTTTCTAACCCTTTGTTTTTCTCTCCCTGCCCTTGTTATTTGAACATTAGGCTTTTTATTTAAAAAAAATATTTATTTTAAGCAATGATGATGTTTGCTGTGGAGACCAGCTTCAGGGCAGATAAGACTGCACTGGGTAAGGGACCTAAAGCAAAAAGGCCAACCAAAAAGCTCTTTTTAGGGCTTTTTTGAAGCCAGAAGCACTGTGCAGGTGCTGGGGGGCTGGCAGCTTGTGGGCAGGCTGCTGAGCCAGCAGGGGTGGAGCTGGCACTGCCCATTCTTAATCTCTTGAGCTTGACCTTGACCCTTTGCTGTGAGGCTAAAAGCAGCCCTTGGGAGGGTGTCAGGTGAGAAAAAGATGTTACTGTCCACTGACAATAGAGAGGGAAGTCAGAGTGTGAGTACAACCCACACTGCCCATACAACACTACAGCAGCAGGTGTGGGAGGTGGGTCTTGTGGCAGGACATGTGAGTGCTTTTGTCTTTGCTCAGGAGATCAGCTCTCCTACTGACAGACCATGAGACCACAGGTTCAAACATGGTCTCTACCAGAGAGTGGGCTTGCCCCAAGAAGACTGTGGTGACCAGACAGAATGCCTGCCCAGAAATGTGGTGGTTCAGGTCTCTGGCTGCAGGAAGTGCCTGAGCCTGCTGCTGCCAGGAGAGGATGGGAAGGATGTCACCTGTGTGAGGTGCGAGCAGGTGGATGAGCTGCTCAGCCTGGTGGTGAAGTTTAGGGAGGAGGTAGAGAGATTAAGGGCCATCAGAGAGAAAAAGCAGGAGATTGACTGGTGGAGTGACTCTATGCTAGAAAGACACAGAGATTGCACCCCCCAAACCGTAGTGGACCCTCTCCCTTGCCATCATTGAGCAGAGAGAGCCAACTTGAGAGGAGAGGAGGAATAGCAGCAGATGTCAGCTCGGTGACACGGGCAAACCCCATCCCGACCTACCTCATTTCCCCAGGTCCCTCTATTTAATAGGTTTGAAGCCCTGGAACCAGAGGGAGAGGTGAGTGAAGATGAGATGGGAGGACTGCCTCCAAGCTTGTCTAAGGTGAAGTGGTCAGCTTCAGACTGCCTCCTTCAGAAAAGAAAGGAGGGTGATAGTCATAGGTGACTCCCTTCTGAGAGGAACAGAGGGCCCAATATGTCAGCCTGACCCTACCTGTAGGGAGATGTGCTGCCTCCCTGGGGTCAGGGATATTTCTAGAAAACTTCCCAGTCTGATCCACCCCCCTGATTATTATCCTTTATTGATAGTTCAGGCTGGCAGTGATGAGGTCACTGACAGAAGGTTGAGGACTATAAAAAATGATTTTAGGGTACTGGGGAGGTTAGCTGATGGAGCAGGCATACAAGTAGTATTTGCCTGTATTCCTACAGTGGCGGGGAAGGACACTGAGATGACCAGAAAAACCCATCTTATAAACACATGGCTGAGAGGCTGGTGCAAATGCAAGAATTTTTGGTTCTTTGATCCTGGAGTGGTCTACTCAGCACCTGGCCTGAGGTCTGCCGATGGGCATCACCTGTCTCAAAGGCGAAAACGGATCCTTGCCTAGGAGCTAGCGGGACTTGTAGAGAGGGCTTTGAACTAGATATGAAGGGGGAAGGGGATAAAACCAGGCCTGCTAGAGATGAGCCTGGGGGGGCAGTAATGAGACTAGGAGTGAGGCGAGGGGCTCAGCTGAAGTGCATCTACACCAGTGCACGCAGTATGGGCAACAAACAAGAAGAGTTGGAAGCCATTGTGTGGCAGGCAAGCTATGACCTAGTTGCCATTACGGAAACATGGTGGGATCACTCCCATGACTGAAGTGCTGCAATGGATGGCTACAAACTCTTCAGGAAGGATAGGCAAGGAAGGAGGGGTGGCAGCAAGGCTCTCTATGTTAGAGAGTGCTTTGATGTTACTGAGCTTGTGGCTGGGGATGATAAGTTAAAGATCAGGAGAAGGGCTGACAAGGCAGGCATCCTGGTGGGCATCTGTTATAGACCGCCAAACCAGGACAAAGAGACAGATGAGGTGTTCTACGAGCAGCTGGCAGAAGAAGGGCGGGCGATTGCCAGCCCTTGTTGTTATGGGGGACTTCAACTTCCCCGACATGTGCTGGGAATACAACATAGTGTAGAAGAAGCAGTCTAGGAGGTTTCTGGAGTATATGGAGGATAACTTCCTGATGCAGCTGGTGAGAGAGCCTATGAGAGGAGCTGCCCTGCTAGACCTGCTGTTCACAAACAGAGAAGGACTGGTGGGAGATGTGGAGGTCGGGGGCTGTCTTGGACAGAGTGACCATGAAATGGTAGACTTCTCAATTCTTGGTGGAGCCAGGAGGGGGAACAGCAAAACTGCTACCTTGGACTTCCAGAGAGCGGACTTTGAATTGTTCAGAAGACTAGTATGGGGAGTCCCTTGGGATTCAGTCTTAGAGAGTAAAGGGGTCCAAGACGGCTGATCGCTCTTCAAGAAGGAAGTCTTAAAAGTGCTGGAGCAGGCTGTCCCCTTGAGCCGCAAAATGAGCCAGCGGAGAAGAAGACCAGCATGGGTGAATAGGGAGTTATTCTTGAGGTTCTAGGACAAGAAGACAATCAACCTCCTGTGGAAGAAGGGATGGGTGACTCAGAAACAATACAAAGAAGTTGTTAAGATGTGCAGAGAGAAAATCAGAAAGGCAAAAGCCCAGCTTGAACTCAACCTGGCTGCTGGGGTAAAAAGGAACAAGAAACCCTTTTACAAATATATCAACAGTAAGAAGAGGACCAAGGAGAATTTCCATTCTTTACTGGATGAGGCTGGGAATGTGACTACTGAGGATAAGGAAAAGGCAGAGGTTCTGAATGCCTTCTTTACATCTGTCTTTAAAAGTCAGACCAGTTTTCCTAGGGTACTCCACTCTCTGACCTGGTAGTCTCGGCTGGGGAGCAGACAAAACCCCCCACGATTCAGGAGGAAACAGTCAGAGACCTACTACTCCAACTGGACTGCCACAAGCCCATGGGGCTGGATGAGATTTACCCAAGAGTGCTGAGAGAACTGGCGGAGGTGATAACTGAGCTGCTTTCCATCATCTATCAGCGCTCCTTGTTGACTGGTGAGGTCCCAAAAGACTGGAGGCTTGCCAGTGTGACTCCCATCTACAAGGAGAGTTGTAAGGAGTATCCGGGGAGCTACAGGCCTGTTAGCCTGACCTTGGTGCCAGGGAAGGTTATGGAGCAGATTGTCTCGAGGGATTTCATGCAGCATGTGCGGGACAACCAGGGGATCAGGCCTAGCCAGCATGGGTTCATGAGGGGCAGGTCCTGCTTGACCAACCTGATCTCCTTCTATAATCTAGTGACCCGTCTGGTAGATGAGGGAAAGGCTGTTGATGTAGTCTACCTAGACTTCAGCAAAGCCTTTGACACTGTCTCCCACAGTATTCTCCTGCAGAAGCTGCCAGCCCATGGCTTGGACAGGTACACTTTTGGCTGGCTAAGGAGCTGGCTGGAGGGCCGGGCCCAGAAAGTGAATGGAGTTAAATCCAGCTGGCGACCAGTCACGAGTGGTGTTCCCAGGGGCTGATGCTGGGGCCTGTCTTCTTCAGTGTCTTTATTGATGACCTGGATGAGGGCATTGAGTGCACCCTCAGTAAGTTTGCAGATGACACCGAGTTGGCTGGAAGTGTCGATCTGCTTGGGGGTAGCAAGGCCCTACAGAAGGATCTGGACAGGCTGGATAGCTGGGCTGAAGCCAATGGGATGACGTTCAACAAGACCAAATGCTGGGTCTTGCTCTTTGGCCACAACAACCTCAGGGAACGCAACAGGCCTGGGGCAGAGTGGCTGGAAGACTGTGTAGAGAAAATGGACCTGCGGTATTGCTTGATGCTCAGCTGAACATGAGCAAGCAATGTGCTCAGCTGGCCAAGAAGGCCCACGGCATCCTGGCTTGCATCAGAAACAGTGTTGCCAACAGGAACAGGGAAGTAATTGTCCCCCTGTACTCAGCACTGGTGAGGCCGTGCCTCAAGTACTGTGTTCAGTTTTGGGCCCCTTACTGCAAGAAAGACATTGAGGCCCTGGAGCGTGTTCAAAGAAGGGCAACAAAGCTGGTGAGGGGTCTGGAGCACAGGCCCTATGAGGAGTGGCTGAAGGACCTGGGATTGTTCAGTCTGGAGAAGAGGAGGCTCAGGGGAGACCTTATTGCTCTCTATAACTACCTGAAGGGAGGTTGTAGTGAGCTGGGCTCGGCCTCTTCTCTTGTGTAACTAGTGATAGGACTAGAGGGAATGGCTTCAAGCTGCACCAGGGGAGATTCGGGCTGGACGTTAGGAAATACTTCTCTGAAAGAGTGGTCAGGCACTGGAATGGGCTGCCCAGGAAGGTGGTGGAGTCACCGACCCTGGAGGTGGTCAAGGAACGTTTGGACTTTGTATTGAGGGACATGGTTTAGTGAGAACTATTGGTGATGTGTGGATGGTTGGACTGGGTGATCTTGTGGGTCTTTTCCAACCTTGGTGATTCTACGGGTGGGCTTTTCCAACTCTAATGATTCTGTGATTCTTACCTGACTTTAGGCTCTGAAGAACTGAGCCCCATGTAACTATTAATATTTGCATACAAAAACCAATGAAGCAGATGTCTACATTATCAGCTGAAAGTTCTTCAAAAGGAGGTATTTTTGCTACATACAAACAACATGACAAGCCTTTTCAGCACACACTGGCAGCATGCTCTGACAGGTAAAGGCTACACTACGTTAAGGATCCAGAAACCTAAGAGATGCCATAAGATTTTGACTTAGTGTAGGGTTGTTAGGATAGTATGGTTAGGTCATGGTTGGACTTGATGAACTTTAAGGTCTTTTTCAACCTGAGCGATTCTATGATTCTATGATGCTATGTTTGTTACTTGCAGGCAATGAAAAACCGTCAAAAGGGACCCTTTGATTTTAAAAGAAATCAAGCAAATACTTGAGTTGCTTTTTGTTGTTGTGGCTTGTTGACTTTCACAGCAGTTTTGAAGTATATTGGCTTTCATGTAATCAGGGAAATAAGAAACGTTTAGTTCAATGCATAATGCTCATGTTATTTTAATTTCTATTTCAATAGTTGAAAACAAAAACAAGAGGTCATGTTAGATAGCCAATGGAAATAAATTCAGTTTAACTATATATACATATATTTCAGGGACAACTGTCTTACACTGTGCTTCCTAGTAGAGAAGAACATAAGTTAATCAAACAAAACATAATCAAGAATATCAACTGGAAATTAACTGATGCTTTGTTGGTTCATAATTTCATTTTCTTCAGTCAATGTTTCCCTCCCTCCTTTCTACACTTGAGAAAGGAAATGAACCATGTTTCCTTGGGAATATGTTTGCTGGTAAGAAGATTAATCATAGAATGGTTTGGGTTGGAAGGGACCTTTATGATTATGAGATCATTAAGATTGTTAAAATTTTTTAGAATAACATTGAGTATTTTACTCATAGAAGTTGCTTTCTGCTATTAAGAGTGTTTCACAAATCACTATCAACCTGCTCAGAAGCTCATTCTAAAGACAGGAAAAAAGTAAGAACCTTATCTTATATATTGTGTTTCACAGGGTTATGGGAAAATATTGCTTGATATAGTAGGAATTAAAGGGACAGTATGAGGTGGAGATGAATGGAGAGGTAAACACAAGCAAACAAAAAAACAAAAATAAAGAAAGCAAGGTCACACAGGTACATATCATAAAGAACACAGAACACGGGAATTCAGTATTCCTTACCTCCTGGTGAAACAACAGACCAGTTCAGCAGCACATTCTTATTCCTTATTGAGAGTAATAGCAGTAAAGCTTGTTTATTTGCAGCTGCTCTTGAAACTTGATAAACCACAAGTCAGTAAAATAGATGAAATTAATCACCCTTTCTTCATCTGTGATAAAGATAAGGAAAATCCCAGTTACGGGAAGGATTTTTACAGACTTCTTAAAGAGTCTTGGAGTAAAGAATTATACTTATTTCACTGAAATGAAACACAAGTGATAACATTTTGGTTTAGATTCTGTATACAAGCCTGTTATCCACTTTTTTTTTCTGTACAAACCCTCATAGTGGGAACATACAGGGAACTGGGAACATACAGATTGATCTGGAATTAGTGGAATTGATATCTCAGGAGCATGACTGTGTAGCTGAGAAGATTGGTATTGGAACACAAATGGTTGTGAAGTGATTGGGTATGAAATGCAGCATTTAATCAGAATGAAACAAAATAGAAGATTAAATCTAATGCACTTATGAAAATGACTATGTTACTATCCTAGAATGGAACAATGGCACTTATTTTATTGAGATATTTTAGGTTATGAGTTAAGAATTTCAAATTATTCTTCATGATTTATTTATTTATAAATTTGCACATCACTCTTGCTTTTGGGCAATAAACAAACAAACAAATAAATAAGAAGAGATGTGCCCAGGAAGCTTAATACTTTAAACCCAAGCAGATTAACATAGAGGTAATACTTAGTTCATAGAACTTGGCTTTGGTCTTGCAGCAATATTAGTTTCCTGAATCCATTTGTTTTAGGGAATTGACTCCTATGCAAGAATAAAACAAGGACTTTTGGAGTTTTCCTTAAATAAATGAGATTAAAATGAAGTCACATAAATCAAGCAATACAAAAATAATTCAGCAGAATACCTGAATAGAAAAAGATGAGTTCATAATATCAAAAAAATCACAAAAAAATTTTCCTTATCGTTAGAAACGGTTTCCCCAGAGAACTGGGCACCAATCCTGTCAGAATTCAAGAGGTGTTTGAACAGTACTTTCAGACATGTGGCTTCATTTTTGGATGATCTTGTGTGGAGCCAGGAGTTGGGAGGTCACTGAGAATCCCTTCCAACTCAGGATGTTGATTTACCTACTGGAATATCTTGGGTAAAAAAAATGTTCATATCAAAATGACAACATCTAACAAAAATGTTTACATAGCTTCTTATAATAATCTTCCTGTGCTTTTCTCTTTTTCCTTTTAAAGTAGTTTTTCTTACAATTTATTACATCATAACACTTGGAAGCGTTAACTCTGGACATCTCAGAAGTTAGCAACCTGTTACATTATTTTTATAACATTTAACACGACAAGGATTCTAAAATTAATTTTGATTTAATTTAAAAGTAAATTAAAGGCTAACATTAAATTTGACATAATAGCTTAGAAGGTATTTAGAATTCAAAATATTATTAAGATTTGTAGGTTACCTACAAGCAGCTATAAAGTTATCTATAGCACACGAAGAGTGTAGTGGATAAATACTTCAAACAGTGGATAAGGAATCAGACAGTCACAGATGGAAGGCTGTGGGCAGCAGCTCCATGTTTAGGTGAAGGTCAATCTTGATAGCTGTCCCCAGGGGTCCATATTGAGATCAGTATTCTTCCGCATCCATATCAGTGATATAGACAATGGGATCAAGTCCACACTCAGCAAGTCTGTGGATTACAACAAGGTCGGTGATGCAGCTGATAACACAGAAATTAGAGGTGCCTTCCAAAGACAAGTGGATAAGCATATGAATTCAATGAGGTTCAACATGGGCAAGAGCAAGGTGTTGCACTCATGTCAGGACAATCCTAAATATGTGTATAAATTGGGAGAAGAATTCACTGAGAACAGCCCTGCAAAGAAGGACTTGAAGGTTCTGGTGGATGAAAATCTGGACATGAGCCATCAGTGTGTGATTGCAGCCTGGAAGGCCAAGAGTATCCTGGCTTACACCAAAAGAGAGCGAGCCAGCAGAGACAGGGAAGTGATTGCCCCCTCTACTCTGCCCTTGTAAGGCCTCATCTGGAGTGCTGCATCCAGGCCTGGAGTTCCCAGATCAAAAAAGATGTAGAGCTGTTGGAGCAGGTCCAGAGGAGAACCGCAAAGACGATCAGGAGGCTGGAGCACCTCTATGATAAAGACAGGCTGAGGGAGCTGGGCTTGTTCAGTCTGGAGAAGAGAAGGCTGCAGGGAGACCTTATTGTGGCCTTGCAGTACTTAAAAAGAGCTTATTAACAGGAGGGAGACTGACTTTTTACGTGGCCTATAGTGGCAGGACAAGGGAGGATGGTTTTAAACTAAAAGAGAGGAGATTTGGGTTAGAAATTTTATTTTATTTTAGTGTTCTACTGAGAAGGAGATGAGATGCTGGAACAGGTTGCTCAGAGAAACTGTGGATGCCCCATCTCTTTAGGCTTTCAAGGTCAGTTTGGATGGGACCCTGGACAACCTGATCTATTGGGTGGCAGCCCTGTCTATGTCAGGAGGGTTGGAACTGTATTATCATTGAAGTATCTTCCAACCCCAGTCATTCTATGATACATTCTTTGCTGGGTTTTGCTTTCAACAGGTAGAATTTTACTCTTGTGGACATGCTAGTTTGCTATTAGTCTTTCCTGCAGAATCCTAAACCTGTTACTTACAGAGCTACTCAAATCAGCTTTGAGCAGGAGGAAAAATATTCAATAAGGCTAAAGCTAACTGGAACTAGGATTAAGATGAATTTTTGGTATCTGTTACCAAAATTTCAAACTTCAAAACCACTTTTCCATTGCATCTTAGCCACAAAATTCCCAGATATGTATAGTCACTTCAATTTAAAATTGCTTTTTTACAGGTGCACATGAAGTTTTTCCGTATGCGATTAGAAATACTAAAACTCTGTTGTGAATCAATGACTCTCATTCTGAGACTTTATGAGGAGGCATCAGATGTAGGAGAAACACCAACAATTCAGTTCAACAGACATCCCACTTTAATATTGCAAGTAAAAATATATATCTAGCATTTTTTCGTAATTACGTCTAAAACCAAGATGAAAACCTTAACTTGAAAACCATTTTAACCTCATTCAAATCCAAAACCCAACTCTTTCATAGCAAAAATCTTGGAAATGCACATAATCTGTAAACAATATTTCTAAGAGTGTAAGTCACATTTCCAAATAAATTAATCTAGAAATTTATTATTTATGCACACTTATTATGTTCAAAGTTATATTATTTTAATTTCTTTAATTTTCAGAAAATTTATACGTCTCCAGACCTCAGAGGTACCACAGCTGGATCAGTTTTTTTCTGCCTGGAATATTGCCCACTGTTAAGTCTGTACTCTCGCTAGATCTCAGAAATACAAATATGTAAGCATTAAATTAGCTGTAGGGATAAAAATTTATCTATCTCATGGTATACTAAACTGTAACACTTTATTTTAATTAGAAAATATTTTAAGTCAAATGCTGGACAGAGTAACAAATATATCTATTTTTTAAAATTAATATGACTGAACTGTTAAAACCAAAATAAGACGTGGAATCTGAAATACGGAATAATTAAAAGTAAGCAAAAGTGATTGGTAAATTAGAATACTGGGATTCCTTCGAAGGCAAAGTAACTATAAAAGAGCAAAGTAGCAGAACTATTATAAATGGATTTTTTTTAAATCTTTCACTTATAAATAGTTTCATTTATAAATAGCTTTTAGGTCCTTACATCAAAAAATCTTGGTTTTTTTTTTAATAATAAATGGCAGTGCAACACTATCTCTGTTCCCAGAAAATATTCATTGCTGATGATACTATAGGAAATTTTGAAGCCCATTGTAAAGAATGGCTTTAAAAAGCCTTTTGGCATGTGCTATTTCAAAGTGACCAGTTTGAAGGGGGCAGTCTCTCTCCCCATCTGTTTTATTCAGTTTCTGGTTGTTTTGTGCTGGTTTCATTGTTGTTTTGTTTCTCCTTCTCTCCTCAGGAGGGAAGAAAAATATTTCTTCCACGGTGAGTAAATTTGGATTCTCACACTGAAACATTAAGGAACAAAATTTAATTGTGAGGCAGAATCAGCTCTGTTTTTATCACAGTACTAACTAGGGAAACTAGGCCAGAGAAAGTTACCTCCATAAAATAAAATATAGTTAACATGTACACAGGGGCAGCAAAAAGTAGTAGACTCAGCTGTTAATTTAAAGTCTTTGTTTCCAAGAGGAGAATGGATAATTTCTGTAATTAATTTTTTTTTTTAGAATTTAATCCTAATTCAACATATAGTTTGATGGGAAAAATTGGAATGAAGGCAGAGGACTACGAAGATGATTAGGTGTCTGGAGAATTTCACTTACGAGGAAAGGCTGAGTGCCTTGGAACTGTTCAGCCTGGAGAAGAATGAGGGGGGATTTTATCAATGCTTGTAAATATCTGATGGGTTGGTGTCAAGTGGATGGGGCCAGGTTCTTTTTAGTGTTGCCCAGTGACAGAACAAAGGGAGTGGGTATGACAAACTAGACCACAAGAAGTTCCACAGAAATAGGAAAAACTTCTTAACTTTGAGGGTGACAGAGCACTGGAACAGGCTGCACAGAGAGATTATGGAGTCTCCTTCTTTGAGATATTCAAAACCCACCTGGACACTTTCTTGTGCAACTGTGTAACCTACTCTAGGGAACCTGCTTTAGCAGGGGAAGGGGGAGGGAAGGAAGGGGTTTGGACCAGAAGATCTTCAGAGATCTCCAGACCTTCCAACTTCTATGAACCTGTGAAGGAAATTTAGAATTGTAAAATCTTTTTTATTTTGATATTTTCTGATTTTTTCTTAATAAAATAATTCTTTAAAAAATCAATATAGTAATAATAATTTAAAACTTATAATGCCTATGTCTTTTCAATGCAAACATTAAGAAAATCCAATTTTCTGCCTACCTCCATTAGGGGTCTAATCACATTAACTAGAAGTGAGTAAGTGTTTTATAACGTAAGAGGTTACAGTTGGTTTTCAAAAAAAGATGCAAAAGATCCCCTCTTTTGAGTCATCAGTAAAACTAAAGTCAAATGTTTCTTATTTCTCAGATAGTGGAGACAAAACCAAGATACAGCATTACGGCTGGAATGATGAATATGAGAACGGAATAGAGTCTGCAAGAAATATTTGTAAAAGTTAAAAATTTAAGAAGATGCAATCGTTTTACAAAATTGTGATGTTGTGGAGTTGATTTCAGCTCCTCTAAATATCTACAAGTTAAACACTTATTTGAATTCCAATAATCTCAGTATTTATGATTGTAAATCTCATCTCAGAATGACTTGGAAGGAAAGCTGAGAATAGCTGAAGGATAATGAGCATGTTAAGTGGAAAACATTTCATTGATTAAGAATTTTGAAGCCTTGTTACTGCTTAAATGTGGCCAGCTGAGAATATTGTGCCTTGTTTATGTTTATGGTTAATCTTTAAATATTAACTCAGCTGAATCTTTTACTTAATGCTGCTAGATTACTACTAAGTGATTTGCTTGTAATTTTCTAGGACTTTATCCTCTCTTTTTACTGTCAAGGCCCCTGTTTCAAAGTCCTATTACAATAGACTTTTCACTAACAAGGATAATGATGAGTTTGATGTTTACATACTTTTCTTCCTTGAGCTTTTACACTGCAGATTTTGTAGTCAATAAGTATTATGGGCAAGAGAGATATATGAGGTAATTTTGTCTCTTAATGTACACTAGTTTTCCTTTTTCAACCATAAGATGCTAAAACAGATGTAAAAACAAACATTTATTTTGCAATTGTAATAAAAAGTAAGCCACTGAAATCAATTCCATTAAGAATGTTAAGATTTTTAAATGTTTAAATATCTCTTTGTATAATTTCCTTTTAAAATCTATGCCTTATACCATTACTATAAATTTATGAAATTATATAATCTGAATTTCTTCAAATTAAAACAAGGTCTGGAGAGCAAGAATTATGAATATTATATTTTTAAATCATTTTATCCCAAAGCCATTCCTAAATTAAATCAGATTATGTAGCAACTTTCACTTTAAGTTGCATCTAGTTTTATCATCTGGTAACAGCCTGTTTATGTATTTATGTGTTACATATCTGTAAGCATGCTGACTTTATTCTCAGAGTGCCCTAGTATTTCACGCAAACTCAATGGAAAGAAGTAAGTACTTTTGGAAGATTCTGGAGGAAGATGGTAGGATGATACTAAGAAGGATGATACTAAAGTCAAGTATACATGTAGATGACACAGAGGTGTATCTTTCTCTGTCTATGGAAAGTGCAAGGTTTATGAGGAAGGTTTAAGAGATATGTACAAGCTAAAAGAAAAAGGAAGGTGCTTAGTACCCAAAATGCTTTTCTTTGCCATCTCATTCTGCTATAGCATTTGGCAGACTATGTAGGAGATCTGCTTGACTAATATCAGATATTCAAAGTATTGAACATTCCTAGAAAATAGATTGCCTCTCCATTTTCTGGTGACTGAGTTATCAAGTTATTTGCAGGTTCCTTCTTACTCCCTGTTCGTTGTGGAAGAACTTAACCATATAAAAAGTTAAAGCCAGCTCAAGCAGAAGAATTAATTTTTCTCTTTTATTTGCTTCACTGGATGTAAGAGGGATATATGTTATACATACATCTCTGATCTGTTTAAATATCAGAAAATAGTATGAAAGTCAATTGGATAGGGATGTTCTTTTTTCTGTACACAATTAAATTATCACTGAAGCTAGCAGACCGCAAATTCTTCCATAGTTTCATTAGATGAGGTTGCTTTTTTATTGGTTTTGTATTTTTACTTTCATTAACAATAATTAGGCTTATTTTGTAAATTTTTACTTGATTAATTTTGATTTAAAATATTCTTCTTCCTTTTTAATAATTATAATAATAAAATCAAATTTTATCCAAAAAAAATTAGGACCACAATGATGCTGTTTAGTGCAGTATTTAGAATAGGAATAATATCAAAACAACATCAAAGAGAACATGATTTGTGATTTGAAAAAAAAAAAAGCTAGTGAAGGATGTGATAACTACTGTGAACTATTATAGGGCTGCTTGCTGCTGATTAAGTATAGATAGGTAATATCACTGGACTTCATCCTGTACTATAAATGATATTGAAAGAAGATCTACAAAACAGAAACTTGTGCTTACTTGTAACAAGACATGGAGAGTTCAGGACAAAACCAAACATTAATTAATTCAATAGCTTCACTGAACATTAGTTCTAAGAATATGTACTTTAGGATTTTAAAGTAATATTTTCTGTTCTGCTGCCTTATGACTTCTTTTATAACTGTTCAAAGAATATGTTGGGACATAGGTAATCAGAAAAAGTTCTGAATACATGGACTGCTTATTAGAGTTTCTCAATTTTTAGAAGATGGTTTCCTATTTTGTAAAATCATACATTCATACAATAGCTTGAGTTGGATGATCATCAAGTTCCCATCCTCCTGCCATAGGCAGGGCCACAAACCACAAAATCAGGCACTTGATCAGGTTGCCCAGGGCCTCACCCAACCTGACCTTGAACACCCCCAGGCACGTGGCATCCACAGCTTCTCTGAGCAGCCTGTGACAGTGCCTCATAACTTACTGAGTAAAAAATTTCCTACTACAAGCTGCTAAACATCTTCCTCCTAACATCTAACTTAAATCTCCTGTCTTTTAGTTTAAAACCATTCCCTCTTGTCCTATTACTATCGGACCACATAAGTTTCTCTCCCTACTGTTGATAAGCTCCTATTAAAAACTACAAGGACACGATAAGGTCTTCCTGGAGCCTTCTCTTCTCCAGACTGAATAAGCCCAGCCCCCTCAGCCTGTCTTTGTTGTAGAGGTGCTCCAGCCCTCTGATCATCTTTGCGGACCTGCTCCAACAGCTCTATGACTTTCTTGTTCCGAGGGGCTGATTCGTCCCACATGGTGGTCTGCGAGGGAGGTGAGTCTTTTTTATTTGCTTTATGTGAGGGATTTCACCAGTTGGTGGGGATGTACAGTGGAGGTGAAGTCACTGTGTCTCAGACACTTTAATGACCTAGGGAGCACAACAAGATTAAACAATCAAACATTTTATTCAATATATTATCCTCGGAATGCTACATCAATGAGAGCTACATGAAACGAGTTGGGAAAATCTGATAACAGTAAAAATCACGTAAACATCAATGAAGCCAAGCAGAACAGAAAAAAAAACAGGAAAATTCAGTAATCAAAAGTCACATGTAATAGCAAGGCTTGGTGTACCTAATTGGTGCTAACAATCCTAAGGCAGAGATAGGTAGGTAGGTAGATAAATAAATAGGTAGATAGGAAAACAAAGAAAAAGAGATAGACAAATCCCAATAGTCCTACCAAGGGATCCAGTTCTTTGGTCCAAAGGTGGACGGTCAGCCTGGATCCTCTCCCAGTGGGTGCTCTGGGTTCTTAAGAGCTGGTGTCATTTTTACACATGTGCTGCTTAAGTCCAAGAAACTTCATAAAATGGGTAGAGGGTATTCCTGGGTGTTGATGCAGCCCAGGATACTCTTGGCCTTCCAGGCAGCAAGCCTACACTGCTGGCTCACGTCCAGATTTTCTTCCACTTGAACCCCCAAGTCCTTCTCTGCAGGTCTACAGGGAGTTCTCAATGAGATCTTTTCCTGGTCTATACACATATTTGGGATTGTCCCGACCTGAGTACAACACCTTGCACTTTGTCGTGTTGAACCTCATTATGTTCACATGGGTCCACTTCATATCTTGCCCACGTTGGCATCCCTTATTTTATTTTTATCAACTGCACCATCGATTTTGATGACATCTGCAAACTTGCTGAGCGCGTACTTCATCCTACTGTCTGTGCCATTGATAAAGATGCTGAAGAGTACCAGTCCCAGGACAGACCCCTGGTGAACAGTACTCATGACTGGCCTCCACCTAGACGTAGAGCTGCAGACCACAGCCCTCTAGCTGCGACTGTCCAACCAATTCCATTGAGTAGTCCACCCTTCAAAAACCTCTGTATTTCTTCAATTTAGAAACAAGGATGTGCTTTGGAACAATGTCTAAGGCCTTGTACACTTCCAGATATTTGATTTCTATTGCCTTTCCTTTGTCCACTGATGCCATTATGCCATCGTAGAAGGCTACCAGATCGGTGGTGCACTATCTGCTCTTGGTGAACCCAAGACTTAACACAGTTTCCAGGAGGATCTATTCCATGGTCTCCCCAGGAACAAAGATAAGGCTCACAGGCCTGTAATTCTCTGGGTCCTCCTCTCTCTCCTTCTTAAACATGGGAGTGATTTTTCCCTTTTTGCAGTCAGCAGGGATTTCATCTAACAGCCATAACTTTTTAAATATCAAGGAGAGTGACTTTGACAACTACATCTGCCCAGTTCTTTCAGAACAATGGGATGAATGTCCTCCAGCCCTATGGGCTTGTACACATTCAGTCTCATGAGGTGGTCTCTGACTTGCTTTGCTCTTACAGTGGAGAGGATTTTGCTCCTCCAAATCCTCACCTAGATATTCAGGGGTGTTAGAGACATGAGAAGCCTGACTGATAATGAGGGAAAGAACTTGCTGAGAACCTCAGTCTTCTCCCTGACTTTTGTAGCCAGCTCTCCCTTTTCATTTATCAGAGGGGGAACATGTTCTTTGGTCTGTCTCTTCTGACCGATATACAGGTAGAATTTCATCTTGTTATTTTTCACATCCCTTGCCCAATTCAGTTACATGTGTGCCTTGGCTTCCTTGATCTTATTTTTAGATATCTAAATGGCATCCTTGTATTCTTCCCAGGCCACCCACCCTTCTTCCACTGCTTGTACATTTCTTTCTTTTTCTTTAGTTTAAACAAAGAACTTTAAATCTCTTATATTTTTTTCTCTGTATCTTAATCTTATAAAATTATTTGAGGAGTCAGTTTCAGCTTTTGCTCATTTTCTGTATTACACAAGCTCAGGGATTCAACATCATTTCTCTTTTTCTTGCACCCATATTTAGATTTCTAAGTACTTTATTCTAAGGAACAAAATAATGGAAACAAGATAAATATGACAAATATATTTATGACATTTCTCAAAATAAAATAATATTTGGAGAGAGGGAATAATAGCAGCCATCTCAAATAAAAATTTGTAGATACGTGAAAAATCAAACCAAAGATTCTGTAAAATCAAAAAGAATGATTCAACTTTTGACTGATATAGAATTGCTAAGTCACCATAAAGCTAATTTCTATATTTCCTTCATATGAATTTCTCATATTGCTAGACCAAAGAATCAGGGCCAATGAGGCTTTACCTGAGCAAATGTAGAATATTCACTACTTCATAAAATGCTGATTAATTAGCTGTCAGTCTACACACTGAAACTATAATTCATACTACTTGAGTAATTCAGAATGAGGAATATATTTTTCAAAATCTTTGTCTGTCTTCAAATGAGCCATCAACAGAAAAAAGTCCTGAATTTTATTATTATTGTTAGGAGTAATTCGATCAGCTTTAACAATCATGTCAGTTCCCTGATCCAACAGTTTTAGAAAAAGAATTACTATCAATACATGCTCATGCAAAATATTGATCCTTTTAGCTGAACAGCACCCTGCAGGTCTGAATTAATAGCACTGAGTGGATAAGAATAGACAATGCTGTAACTTACACTGTAAACAAGAAATTTTAGATAGGAAAATAAACATGCATATTATGGTTTGAAGAGGTAGGGCAAAGATAGTCTGTTTAATAGGTGTAACAACCAATCATTAAAGTAAATTCAATATTGCCATTGCTGGTAAAAGAAAACAGGTTTTACAGTATCCTCTCACAGTTTCAGAACTGCATTGGCATTTCTTTGAAGCTGTTGAGCTGTAGCAGTACTTTTCTAATGAGTGGCTACCATTCAATTTATTTCAATTTATTTAACTTTTTTATGATATTACTTACATGTTTTCCTGTGCCCCTTTTATCCAGCTATATCATAAGGATAGCTTCCATGAGGGAAGGGGAGATTGGAGCCAAGGTGACCACAGCAGAGTGACTGCACCATCTAGACAGTGGGGAGTGATCCTTACAGTTTCTCTAAACCTTCTGTTGGCAATTAAACAAAACAAGGACACAAGTAAAGTCCTTTCAACTTTTTTCCCATGTCAACTAACATAATCTGAGGCACATTCATATATGTTTGTGAGTATTTTTCTTCTAAAATATTCATTGTGTCTATATTGAATGTATCAAATACAAGGCTAGAGTAGAAATAAGACTTCTCTAGAAATAACTGTCTGTGTTTGCAGCATAGGAACTGAGCTGGAGTAGAGAGAAGGGGACAGAGTCCCTTCAACTCTGATTGCACCCCATGCTTATGTCCATGGTACTGAGAAAACTGCCCTTTTAAATTCAGGAATAGCAAATGTGTGCTATGTTTGTCTAAGATTATATTATTACTTTTCTTTAAAGCATCCTATATGTTGCTGTGTTTTAAATTTATGATGAACAAAGTGTTGATAATACACTAATGCTTTGGGTATTGCTAAACAGTGCTTGCACAACATCAGAGGTTTCTCTGATAATTATCTCAACCCAAAAGTTTTTTTCCCACTTTTCTCTTCAAGTTCTCTTCCGCATCCCACTGTGTCAGAAGTGAATTAGAGACTGGGAGAGGGTTTACTTGCCAGACAGGGTCAACCATTCACAAAATGCTAGACCTCAGGTGAGAAAGAGCAGTAAGCTCTGTTGGCTGGGAGAAAGACCTAGTTCCTGAAAGAGCAAATATAGAAATGGTCTGAAAAAGTAAAAAGGAGTAAAAATGAGTTGGAATCCCAGAGAGGAAAATTATAGATAAGTGAAAAATGTAGACTGAGGCAAGAATTAGAAACCTGGAGATGGGATTCTTGCAGCTTGGAAGTCCGATTTTATCCTCGATTCCATCAGAAGAGAGGTGGCTAGCAGGGCAAGGGAGGTGATTTTCCCCCTCTATTCTGCTGTTGTGAGGCCCCAGCTGGAGTATTGCATCCAAGTCTGGGACCTCCAACACAGGAAGGATGTGAAGCTTTTGGAGAGGGTACAGAGGAGAGCCACAAAGAGGATCAGAGGGCTGAAACACCTCTCTTATAAAGACTGGCTGAAGGAACTGGGCTTATTCAGCCTGGAAAAGAGAAGGCTGTGTGGAGACCTAATTGTGGCATTCCAGTATTTAAAGGAAGTTCATTAACGTGAGGGAAATCAACTTTTTATACAGGTAGATAGTAATAGGACAGGGAGGAATGGTTTTAAACTAAAAGAAAGGAGAGAGAAAAGTAGAGAGAAGGGAGAATTCACTGAATTCCACTCTTCAGCGCTCAGGAGTAAGTTGTGAAAATTTGGAAAGATTATTCACAGCCAATTTTCTCTCTTTAATCTTCCCACCTTTGTGTTAACAGCTACTTCGGTTCCTGTGACTTCCTCTGCTAGCTCATGTAGTACAGGCCTATACTATGGATCTTACCATCTTTATGATTCATCAGTGTCAAGAAGATAGAAAGCTCATAATTCTATGTTTGTTTTTTTTTTACAAAGTGAAAGCTTTGGAAGAAATGCATTCTGTTAATCACTTGGAGGTGTATAGGGCATTAATTCAACACCCTTGAAAATAAACTCTATCAGCAATATTTTATGATACGGTCATCATTTTTGCCATCTTGCCTGTTCATTAGTAAGCTCATGGGATAGAGCTACACTAGAATGCCTAGGTTTGGGCATGTTCTTGCTTATATAATTATCCCTCCAAGCTTCAGATGACTGCTTTGTCACAAAAGAAGTGCATGGCATTCCTGGCATTTCATTCACGTAACTTGTTCATATTCAGAAACCACAATTGAGCCTTCTTTCATTTTTTTTATGCATGAATCATAGAATACCCCAAGTTGGAAGGGGTGCACAATAACCATCAAGTCTAACTCAGTGATGAAGGGAGGGCAGTGGATGTGGTCCTTCTGGATTTTAATAAGGCATTTCATTCTGTCCTGCACAGTATACTTCTGGACAAATTGTCCAATTGTAAGATAAACAGGTTCATGCTATATTTGGTAATCACAGAATCACAGAATGGCCCAGGTTGGAAAGGACCTCAAGGATCATGAAGCTCCCACCCCCTCGCCACAGGCAGAGCCACCAACCTCCATATTTAATATTAGACCAGACTGCCCAGGGCCCCATCCAACCTGTGGGAAAGCCTTGTAGGATCATTTTGGGAAGGACAGCATCCTAGGGTGGGGGACCACCATGCTGGAGCAGGTACAGAAAGGGAGGATGTAGGAGCCGCAGAGACAAGCCATTATGGACTGACCACAACCTGTATTCCTCATTTCACTGTGTTGGTTGAGAGGGAGAAGGTAAGTGAGGTTGGTTAGGGGGGTGGTGTTTGTAGTTTGCTTTTCATTCTCACTTCTCCAGACTATTAGTAATAGGTGATAAATTACAGTAATCTCTCTATTCTGAGTCAGTTTTACCCATTATGGTCATTGATGAGTAATCTCCTTGTCCTTAGCTCAACTCTTGAGCCTTTTTTTTCATAGAATCATAGAATCATAAAATTGCTCAGGTTGGAAAAGACCTTAAAGATCATTAAGTCCAACCACAACCTAACCATACTACCTAACTCTAACAATCCTCCGCTAAATCATGTCTGTGAGCACCACATCCAAACAGTTTTTAAACACATTTAGGGATGGTGACTCAACCACCTTCCTGGGGAGCCTACTCCAGTGCTTAACAACCCTTTCTGTAAATAAGTGTTTCCTGATATCCAAACTAAACTTACCCTGGTGCAACTTGAGGCCATTTCCCCTCATCCTGTCACCTGTCACCAGTGAGAAGAGACCAACCCCGCACTCACTGTAAACACATTTCAGATATTGGAAGAGAGCAATAAGGTCTCCCCTCAGCCTCCTTTTCCCCAGACTGAACATCCCCAGTTCCTTCAGTCTCTGCTCATCACATTTTCTTCTCTCTCTCTCTCTTTTTTTTTTTTTTTTTTTTTTTTTTTTTTTTTTTTTTTTTTTGAGGAGGAGGAGGAGGAGGAGGAGGAGGAGGAGGAGAAGTGATAGAGTAGTTTGGTGAAGTTTATCTAGCCATCAGTACAGGGCCACTACAGAGATGGTGTTGATTCTCTGGATAAATGCAAGTCTCTACTGAGGCATTTAAGTAAATTGGAACACTGGGCAATTAAAGGAAATGCTGGGTTCTGCAGCTGGGATGGAGTAATACTGTACATAGCTACAGTCTGGGAGACAAGTGGCTGGGGAGCAGCACAGAAGAAAACTGGTCTACAGTAAACTCAGCATAAGCCGACTGTGTGCCCTGGCAGCCAAGGCAGCAAACCACATTTTGGGATGTATTAAACACAGCATAGCTAGCCGATCAAAGAGATTGTTCTCTTGCTGTATATATCTGTGTGGCTTCATTGAGAACATTGTGTACAGTTCTATCCTCTACAATATAAAAGGAAAATTAATGCACTTGAAAGCAACGAGAAAAGGACAAAGAAGCTGAGAAAAGGGCTGAAAGACATGTCCTGTGAGAAGCTGAGAACACCTGGGCTGGGAGGTGACCTTATTGCTCTCTAAATCTTCCTGAGTAGAAGTGCAGAGGGAGTTTCTGGTCTCCTCTCTGCTAACAGATGATAGAGCATGAAGGAACAGCACAAAGATGCACCGGGAGAGGTTCAGACTGGACATTAGTAAAACTTTACTCACCCTGAGGGCATTCAAACACTGGAACAGGCTTCCTAGTGAAGTGGTGGATCCCCCATGCCTATCAGCGTTCAAGAAGTATTTGTACAACGCCCTCAGTAACACACTCTTTCAGCTAGTCCTGGAGTGATAAGGCGGTTGGTCTATATAATTTTTGTAAGTCCTTTCCAACTGAATTATTCTATTCTATTCTATTCTATTCTATTCTATTCTATTCTATTCTATTCTATTCTATTCTATTCTATTCTATTCTACTCTATTCTATTCTATTCTATTCTATTCTATTCTATTCTATTCTATTCTATTCTATTCCATTCCATTCCATTCCATTCCATTCTATCTGTTCTATTCTATTCTACTCTACCTACTCTACTCTATTCTATTCTGTGCCGTGTCATGCCATGCTCTGTTATGCTATTCTATTCTCATTTAATAGTGCACTGGTCTAGCTGGTTTTTCTTCTTAATGTAAAATTTCTCTGCTGTACACTCTGCGTGCATACTGAAACACTGCCTTTTTCTTCATTCTTGAAACTAAAATTAAACCAGTTTTATATAAATAAATAAATGTTCCTTATCAGTAAATGAGTTAGAACTATTTTTCTAACTTCCACAGAACCGTGAAATTAAATAGAGATGTTATGTGATTAATTGATTTAGCAGTGTTTCTGATGACTAATTACATTCAGTAATGGTTTGCCTATACAATTAATAATTGTCAGTTTATATCAGATCTAGGTGTGCAAGTACTGCACACGAAGTCTTACTATGATCTTGTGACTAAAAGCACATTCTGTGAGGAAAAAGTTCCTTATTTACTTACATTAGAATGCATATCCATGAGAAATGTATACAACTATGTTTTTTTCTTTTTTCAGTTTTGTTAAACCATTTATTAATTTGTCATTACTGTAGGTTTAATTAAGTTTATAAGAAGTGATGAAGAAATAGTATCATCTAAGTTACTGTGGCAGCTTATGTAGCAGTTTCATAGTAAATATTTCCCCAACTTTTAGTTACTAAATCTTGACTGAATTTGACTTACAGATGTGCCAGTGTATTCAGTATTCATCCATTTTAAAAAATGACATTTGAATGCTGCTAGCTTTTATTAGATGCTGTCCTCTGCCTTCTCTTCCTTTTTAGCCTATGTGATAAAAGTTGTACATTATAATACATATTCCCATAATATCCCACAAAGCTGTCAAAAATGAGTGGAGCATGCTATGTTCTAATTCTTCCTGTTATGTACAAATGACAAATAGACATAAAAAGCCTGCATACATGTTTTTGTAGATATATGCAAATTTTGTAGATAGATATGCATTCTGTAGATAAGTATGCATGTTTATATGCATTCATTTATACACGTTTTACAGAAATAAATTATATGCAGGGCAACAGCAATACATTCTTTCATACACCATTGTGCCTGGAGTCTGACATATAATTTATCTCCTTAAATAATGGCACATCTCTTTGTAGGAATAGGGTGAGAATTCCTATAGGAGATATCCCAAATAAAAATCTGTCACTTTGCAGCTACTTGAATGTTTCCAAAGTTTTTCCTACAAATAATTGTTTTTCTTTTGAAAGACTATTTTGCACGGAATGAGTACATACAGGCCAGCTTCTGAAAAGTAAATTGTTTATAGGCTGAAGTTGTTACAGACTTGTGAAGGTGCCTTAATTCTGGAATTCTAGCTTTGTCTCTGTGAATTTAGTGCAGTTCATAATCATCTTTTATTGCCTATGGGAATTTAAACTCAAGCACATAGGTATAGTACAGAGGCATTTGTATTTAGTCACCACCAAGGAATTTTTTTGAAAAACATAATACTTTACTCGCATAAAGATCGAGTTATCAGTAACCTTCATCTTGTTCAGCCATCCCTTTACAAACCTGACAGAGAGCTGATTCATTCACTGTTCAGTTCATTCTGATCAATATAAATAAAACAAATCTTTCACAATAATTGGTTCCAACTTAATTAAATCTAGTACTCTGTTAAAATACATTTTCCTTCATTCATATCTACAATAGGAATTATAAGTAAGAAAGTATTTACTTGGAAAAAAAGTTAAAATTCTTATCAAAGCATTTTTATCAGTATAAGCTTTTGCAATTTGAAGTATAAATAGAGAAGTTCTTCAATATATATATATTTTTTTCCACTGTGACAGGTGAAATTAAGAACATCAAGCTATCTTACTAAATTTTTCTCTGTTTTCTGGTACTAATTAGAATTTAGATTTTGGACAGAATGTCATGCCTATACTTATGCTTATGCATAGGTCTTCTAACTTTAACTATGCTTTTACTATGCTTTAAAATTTTTTCTACCACCTTTAGCTGACAAAAATATTTCTCTCTCCCTTTTAATACGTGTTAACACATAGCTTGCAACCGCTCTGGCTGTGCTAATGTTCTGTCCTTTGTTGACTAAAATCTATATTTGGATACTAGTCATCATGCTTTGCACCCTAATTTATCACTGAATTCTCTGTTATTTGTAATTTTAATCAAAAAGTCCATAATCAATACAGTGCGATATTAATGTACATGAAGAAGGGCTTAGAAATAAAAAACATCAGCTTAATTTTCAAAAATCAGTTTTTAGATTTCTCAGCTGAAACTTTCACACTGAACTATGTAAACCATGTCTCGCTTTAAACAGAAGTATTCATTTATTTGTTAACTTTATTCATAGGCCAAATAGTTTCAGAGCTGTAGATGTCCACATTTGTAGTTAAAAAGGGACAGTGTATAACACCAATTGCCTTCACAAATTTTATCTCAACTTTTTCTGTGTGTGCAGGTGGTATACTATACAAGTACTTCTTTCTCCTCTAATAGTTTTCTTGGCTGTGATTTTAAGACCCATCTATTAAACTGTCCAGGTGACAAAGCTGGACACAATATCTCATAGAGGAGTATATCAACTTGAGGAGGCTTTTCAAATATGTATTGGAAGCTGTTTCTTGGAATTCTGTGTTGTATGCCTGTTGTGCTGTCATTTTCTTTAAGTCAAGCAGTTGAAAACAATTGTTCAATGCTTTTAAACTTGGATTTTGCAGTGTACTGCACATGCTTACCAGCAGCAACTGTATGCTCCTTTCTGCTTGTTAAAATTACTTTTATTCCTAAAATGCATAAAACTGTTAGAATACACTCACTGGGAATCTGACCTGGCAGGAAACTCCTTCATTTATGTGCTTAATGGTCAACCTTTCTATTTTAGTTACAGATAATCTGAACCAGTCTACGAATATACTTATTTCTGCTCATTAACTACAAAAGATACATGTGGCAATCAGCATGGATTCAGATGACTAAATTTCAGATACTGTGTTTTTATTTCTGTCATTCAAAATTGAAAAAGTAATCTGTATGACCTTTGTTGGTATTAAATTCAAAATGGAGAAAATCCTAAAGACAAGAACAAGTGTTATGAGATGCACAGCAAACATGACCTGCAAGCAAAGATTGGAATGATTGCCACTGTTTGCTCTGCAGAAGAGGAGAAAATGATAATAGGTAAGAGCCTACTTTAACAGAAGGAGAATGACTTATTTTTAACATGGAGAGGTGAACAGAACAAGAGGTAATGTTTTTAAATTGGATCACAATAGACAAGAAGGAAAATAAGTAAGAATACAGTTCTTGAAAAAAGTAACAGTGAAATTAGAGATAAAGTCTGCCAAAAATAACATAGGCTGTATTTGGGGAGGCAGATAGGCTAGATAGACTTTTTTTTTCCAAATTTCTAAAACACTAACTATTACTGAAATGTGCATGGATAGTAAAGGCTTGATAGTGTTAATCGATTTTTGCCTCTATTCTTGAAGGGATAGCTCTCAAGCAGCCAGTTTAATCAAATTCTATTACCAGATTCATAAGTGATAACATATGGGGGGCAAGAAATATGAACAGGAGAAACTCTTCTATGTGCTTATAGCGTATTTTGGCTGATATCACAAAACAGTAAGGACCAAGTTCAGTAATTCAAAATGCAAAGATGCTTTTTACATTGTTATAGACAGATATAAAAGGAAGATGATACAAAAACCTTATACAAAAAAAGATATTTACCTATAATAGCAATAAAGTACTTATTTATGAGTTTTCCTTACTGAAATACTAACTAATGAAATAGAAATAAGAAAGACACAAAAAGATTTGAAAATATTTCTTTTTTACACAGTAAGTTGGACAGGAAGCAAATGAGGTCAAAAGGGCCAAATAATTGAAAATCAGGCTCCTGATATAAGATAAACAAGGTTAAAGTTGGAAAGCACATAGGATACCATTATTATAATATCATTAAGTTTGAAATGCTGATGGGGTTCTGTAGAGAGGTCAGCAAACACAAAGATATTGCATTTTAAGAAAAGCTGACTTGGAAGAAATGTGAAACAAGTTGAATAAAAATGTCTGAAATTCAATAATTCATGAAAAACCAGGAGTGGAAAATGGAGAACCTATTCTTGGTAGGTCATATTAGGGGGGGAAAAAAAAGAAAGAAAAAAGCTATGTAAGCATAAATAAATGCATAAAGTTAAAAGAGCAGCAAAACCAATGCAGTCAAAAAAGGAGGTTTATATCCCTGAGTCACTTAGAACTGCATTAGAGATAAATGAATCACAGAAAATGTAGAGGAGTTTTAAAAGCTTTAATGATAGCGAAGAAAAAATAGAGAGCAAAAAGAAATTACTAATGTGAACTTCAGAATATATTTAGAAGAAATATCAAGTACTCTTTAAGCAGGCAAAGGTGAACTGTAGCATCATTCAAATCATTGTATGTCTAGAATAATGTTGCTGAAGTCAGAATACTCATTCCACATCTATGTTAGGTAATACAAGAGCTAATGTGGGTCTTATCTGTTACATACAACCAATTGCCACTTCATTTAGGGCCAGAGATATATCAGAAGTCACTTTTTATGAAGCTCTCACTGATCAACTATCCTCTATAATTGTTATTGCTGATTTTTCAGCATAATGGCTAAAACCATAGAGATTATACTGTACTGGAGTTTTTCATTAATATTTTTTCTTCATCTAATTCTTTTTTTACCCCTGTAGTCCTTAATTACATTTTATTCTGTCTTAGAAAGGAAGAAGAGACAATGAGTCATCCTTTATGGCAGATAACACACATGAAGAATTCCATAGCCCCATGTGAAGAATCCGGTATTTATCATGGTCTACTGTGTATCTGATATAGACACCTTGGTATCTGTCTAGCTGAGATTTAGTCTGAGATTTATGCCCTTTCTTAGAACAAAAGCTGGACTGAAATATATAATTACAGAAACAGCAGATAGGAAAGAGTTTCAGGCAGTAAATGTTAAAGAAATCAAGTGACAGGAATATAGCTGACTCAGCCCTTCATCTTTCAAAGGTGTGGAATATGAACCTGACACAAGAACTGTGGGGATTTTGTGATAAAGCTGCAAAACCAAAAAGAAAGAAAGAAAAAAGATACTGATTTTCAGAGATGTGAGAAAAAATCATGGCACCAAAAATGGAAAAATTGCTGATGGTTTCTTAAATATTCTTCCCTCAAAATGGAAATTTACTGCTTCCTTGCAACACAGAGAATGAATGTATCTGTTCATCCTTGTTAATCCCAAGCCTTTCGCTGACAATTTGTATCTGTATTAATACTGCTGTGGATGAAAGGTGCTATGCAAGCAAAA
>JACDJE010000582.1:354621-364917 GCA_016647715.1 Pavo muticus | reverse complement strand
GAAAGAAAGAAAAAGAAAGAAAGAAAAAGAGAAAAAGAGAAAAAGATACAAAGAAAAAAAGAAAAAAAAGAAGATTGCCACAAACAGTTATTCATTACTAATTTCTGTAGGCTACAGCTGTGTTTTTTAAACCTCCAGTAAAATTTGACTCCCAGCATATTCCCTCCTTGTTTTTGGTATTTTAAGAAAATCTGCTGGTGCTTACAGAGGGTATAGTGGGAATGGTTTGTTTTCCACGTTAATGTTTCCGTCAGCAGGAAAAGGAAAAATAAAAATATAAGAGCCATTCAAAAGACTACGGATACATCTTCAGACATTTGAAATTGTCATCTGGAAGACATCTTGAATACAAGTGTATGTATGTGTATGCCAACATTACCTAGTTTCTGTGTGATTATTTATTTCTACAGCATCTTTTGCTAGCAATTCTAGCTGATTCAAAGAGAATTAGTACACATGGAAACTTTCTTATCTAGCAAAGAGTTCTGTTGATTCAAGACTGAGGCTTTCATTTAATGATATCCTAGGTTCACCTTTATTCTCAGAGAATAAAACCTCATAATCTGAGCACCAGAGCTGGCACGTAGCATAGAAAGATGTGAGAATTTATTTTTTTTCTTTAATCTGCTTCATATCCTCATGAAGAAAAGAGGTTAGTTTGTGAAGTCGTTATTCTGTATTAAGGCTGAACGTTTTGGCAGCTTAACAATATCACTAGCATCACAATTCAGTTACTACTAAAATATTTATAAAGCAGGAAAATGCAAATTTGTAGTTTTCTAAGATCTGAAAAATTAGCAGAAAGTTTTTTCCTCTGTTTTTGTTCTTAATCATCTGTGTGTTAAAAATAATCACATTCTTAAACACAATTATAGCGGCCATCATACAGGGAGAAATAGGGAAAGACAAAACTGTCATCTTGAACTTTCTCTGAACAATAAACAAATAAACTAAGCTCACTTGGAGAACCATGCAAAGCTGGTGAGGACACAATATGTTTCTGTCTCTCTGGACAGATAACAGCAAGAGATGGTTAAGTTGAAATACTTAAAAAAAAATTCTGAATAAAAATACTATTTTTAGTCCTAATCTTTACGATGTTTATGTTCTTTTGTTTTTGTTTTCCATTGCTTATCAATTTCTCCATTTCATTTTACTTATTACTCTACATTTATTTTCTTTTGTCATCTGTTTCTTGTTTTTGTTTCTTTAAAATGTATTTTATCACCCAGGAAACTCAAGCATTATAATGTCTTGTCCAACTGTAAAGCAAGTTTCAACATATTTTGTGCCAATTGCTCTCTTTTTAAAAATCCTCATTTAACAAAAAAATTCTATGCTGTTTAAGGGCTGCCATACTATGACCCTTAGCCAGAAGATGATGATTATGAACATATGGTATAACAATTTAATATCTTTCTTATTTCAAAGTCTTCCTTATTACATCTATGGTAAAGTACTGCTGGATGATCAGGCAATAAATCACTTGACCTGTAATTTATCTTTTCATGTGTTTTCAATTCAAACTATGTAATATTTTACAGGGTGGGTGAAAGCTAGGGAGTTAGGATCAGACAGGATGCCAGTAAAAGAACTCAGAAAATTTGGAAGATATTTCAGGACAGCGTCATCCAAGTGCATGAAGTTCATTTCTGTATTGAGGAAGCTGAGAAGATGTATCAAGAGACAGACTTGGCTAAGTGGCGAACAGCATGCTCATGCCCTTGAGAAAGGATTCTTTTCAAATTCTATTATTTTATTAAAATATATATAGGTTTTAAATAAGTGAAAGACATCATATACACAAATTGAATGAATATGTTGCTATTTGTTCCACATTGCTGACATGAATGAATGGATGGCTTTGTTTTCATTCCTGGAGATACTGATCAGAAATTGGATTGCTGGATATCTTTCTGCCTAGCATTTTGAAGTATCTATTGATAATTTGAAAATTAATTTAATGATAAATATAGAAAAGTACTATCTCATCTTTTAAGTTTAGCAACATATCAAGAAGATAAAAGGATAGAAAGACTACAATTACAGAAGCCCGGTAGAAAATTCTTGCTAACTCCAAAGTTCGGAACTATTCTGAGGCTGATTTTTTGCCATGAACTGTTGAATATATAAGACATAGCTTTGGCTGTGAACTGCTGATCATAGTTGTTGTTAAAATGCCTCAAACATGATATGTATGAACTTAAGTTTAACAACGTGAACAAAATTTTACTTTTTATCCTTTGTCTACCAACTCAAAATCAAACCAAAACAAAAATTAAATCTCAGACACAAGAGAAACAAACAAACAAAATCTTTTTCAGTCTTTACAGAAGTATACAGAATAATATTTATTTTGTTTATTCTTTATTCATGCTTTTTGTTATCAAATGACCTCATGACACACCTGCTATTATTTTGAATTTGCATTTTAAGAAGGGTTTTTACCACAAGATTATTCTTGCTAACATATTGTTACACAGAATCATAGAATCATAGAATCACCAAAGTTGGAAAAGACCTCCAAGATCATCCAGTCCAACCATCCACCTACCACCAGTATTTTCCCACTAAATCATGTCCCTTAGTACAACATATAAATGTTTCTTGAATATCTCCAGGGATGGTGAGTCTGCCACCTCCCTGGGCAGCCCATTCCAGTGCCTGACCATTCTTTCAGGCAAGAAATTTTTCCTAATATCCAATCTGAACCTTCCTTGATGCAACTTGAGGCTATTCCTTCTAGTTCTATTACTAGTTGCACAGGAGAAGAGGCAGACTTCAGCTCACCAGCTCCTTTCAGGCAGGTGTAGAGAGCTATAAAGTCTTCTCCCGAGCCTCCTGTTCTCCAGACTAAACAATTCCAGTTCCCTCAGCTGCTCCTCATAAGACTTGTGCTCCAGACCCTTCACCAACTTCATTGCCCTCCTCTGGATATGCTTCAGGGCCTCAACATCTTTCCTCTAGTGAGGGGCCCAAAACTGAATGTAGTACTTGAGGTGAGGCTTCATCAGAGCAGAGTACAGGGGGAAGAGCACCTCTCAGCTCCTGCTCACAACTCTATTTCCTAGCAGAAGTTCAGCTGTGATTGATATTCTGTGTTTTTATTTCCCCAAACCCTAAAGATATGTATCTATGTGCTGTATCATAATTGGTGCTGTCTGCTAAATTCAAAATACTAAAAGTTGTATATTACAGAGATTTGACTTTAAAAAGACAGACTGCACTCATCATTTTCTACTATTTGAAATTCAATTGTTTTAGCACTGTTTTCTCAAGAAAGCCAGAGGGTATTCTTTTTCATATGTTCCTACTTAATTAGTAGATGTTGTTATTTTTCATGTCTCCAAGGTCATAAAATCATTTGATGTGTGATTCAGTCATTGATTGTATATTGCTTCAATCAGTAATCAAATAATCACTTAAAAGATTTTTTTTCTAACACCAGAATTTGCTGAATCATTAAATTTATTGATAAATACTTTGAAAATATTCTGAAATATGCCAAAAATATATTTCAGAGACTTAGTGAAAATAGATTTCATTGTATAAACCGTTCTTTTCACAAAAGCTGTTGAAATATATTTATGAAAAATCTTTGTGAGTTACGCAGATGTTTGCATACATAGCAGAATCGGAATCAGATGAACCTGTGTATTGAATGCCTTCTTTCAACATACTGTATCCTTTTATTTGATACATAGACTGGTGATATTTATCAATTTATCAATACAGTTTGAAAAAATGTTACAGAACACAAAATTATGTAGTACAATTCCAGAGAACTTGCTATCACTATGATTCCCACATAATTTAATAGTTCAAAGTGCACATCATTAGCTAGATTTAAACATCAATGTTTATCGGATACATCAATTGTAACACAGAACAAAAGATTGTAATACCTGTTGCACGGTATTCTGATATTTTCAAAAGGCTTTGATAAGTTTTATAAATTTGAGGACCACATCTATACATTTTAACTGAGGGAAAAAAAGCACAAGATGTACAAAATTTTGCTCATACTGTTTTGAAGAATCTGGAAAATCTATGGATAAGATAAGGAGAGTCACTTCCAGAAAGAAATATAAGGAAGTTCTATAATTTAAGGACTCATCCTTCAGTAAGAGAAAAAGAAGGGAAAGGGGCAGGAGAAGGGGGAAGGGAAGTGGAAGCGGAAGTGGAAGTGGAAGGGAAGGGAAGGCAAATACCTTTTCTCTTAAAGCAGAATATTTTTTATTGCAACTATGATAGTAATTGTAAATGAATTGTTATTGGAGTTAGTGCACATTTGAGAAAAGATTTCCTTCTGGCTTTTGTCAGAATTCAGTTGTAATTTAAGATTATTTATTGTCTACGATGTCTTACATCTGATTCCAGAATTGTTCCTATTTTAATTTCATTATTAGTGTTTTCCAAACTATGCAGATTTATCTTGTTTTTTAATTCACTGAAGACCTTCATTTAACTTCTTTTTTGATTCTTTTAAGCAGGATCCTAAAGCCTTCTGAATGTGCAAACCTCTTTATTACCTAGTTGTCAATCACAGCAAAAAACATTAATCCAAACCATAGGATTAATTTATACTGAATATGACTCATGTGCTTTCAATCTAGTATGAACAGATGTCACTGTCATCTGAGATGAATCAATCCTACCTTTGCTATCTCACAGTGACCTAAAAAAAAAGATGTTTCTTCTCTCTCCATCTAAAGTCTCTGAAGTCAGGAGTCACTCTAAGGACATACAGACTCACTTTGACTGGACACAGTAGCTTTTGGCATAGACCTCAGGGCACTTTCTGTCCATAATGTGTGAATATAACCCTATCTAAACATAATCTTTTTACACTGTGCCTAAATAGTAGTTTGTCAAAGAAAAATACAGGAATCTCACTTTAGATGAGAGAAGCACTATTTTGAATTAAGCTTGCAGTATCCATGAATTGTGTTTGAAAGCTATGTCTGAATGTATCAGCTCTTGTTAGTTGCTGCTGAAATAAAAAGTTATAGATACAGCTTTTGTCTTGTTATAGTCCTTGTTTCTGAATTGCTGCAACAGATATTGCTTCTGAAGACCATTTGAAAAATTCACAAAGTATATAGCTAATTGTTACTTAAGGACAACAGTGATACATTCACCATTATCTGCCATCATGTGCCATTTCATTCTAACATGTTGTCAAAGTGTTAACATAGAATTTCCCTGAAAGTCCTGGATATGCTGTATAATATTAGAGAAGCTACAATCACGTGAAAGTCACAAAAAATCGTCAGCATTTTTCACCTATTTCCTGTGTTCCTGCTGGTAGTTCTGAATCGTAACTCTGTTGAAGTTAAATCACTACTTGTGCATGATTGGAATTTTTACAAAGAAACGTCACCTAAATACTTTCAGGATTTTTTTGTGCTTTTCCATAAGAGATATAAAAAAATCATGTATGGTCATATTTAACAAAGATGTAGAATTAGAACAGAAATCACAAACAATTTAGAACATATATTATTTACAGTATACAGATTTTCCTGTCTTAAAATTTATCATTCTTCACAGGTTTTTAACAACATGAAGAACATTTTCAACATCACTGAGATCAACAGAAAACAGAATTAACTAAAATAACTCTACTGACATATCCAAGGCAGTGGAATAGATAAGACCAAGATATGCAAGACTGGAACAAGAAAGTAAATATGTTAGGGAAAAAAAGAAAAGCTAAAAAGTAAAGTAGCATTATCTGAATCAGAACTTCTATAAATCACCAGAATAACTCAGCTACCATCCCAGTATAAGATGAAATTTTAACTTATAAAAAGTCAGAACAAATCTATAATGGAACTCATATGTATTTGTGAGTGCCTTTGATATTACTCAAGTTTACTCAAATCACTGAAATTTACTGAAGAAAGCCATGTTTTCTAGTAATTTTTATTTACACATAGGCAGGGATTTTCACAGATTGTTTTGAATTTTCACAGAAAATCAGAATTTATTTTATTTTTTGATCTTGAGTTCTTATAGCGAAATAGTAGTAAATTTTCCAGAAGTGTCACACTCAGCAAAATAAAGTGTTTTGTTTTGTTTTGCTTTTTGAAAATAAACAAACAAACAAAACATCATTTGTTTTGAAGTCTACAAACGTATTTTTAAAAATGCGTATTGGATACGATACTGATGTTTTTACCCCAACAAAAATATCTGAACTTCAATTAATTTCCTTAGGTTTTTACTTGCCAAGATTTATTTTATTTGCCAAAGATAAAGATATGGCAACAAATACAATGAATATACAGTATATTTATCCATATGATGTGTATTAATTGATGTAGGCATCTTACTTTAACAGTACATGATTTAAAATGGTCAAGAAAGATATAGGTACTAAACAAAGATGAAACACAAAATGAATGCTAAAATCATGATATACTGAAGGACCAAAAGAAACAGAACAGTGTGGAAGTAAAATAAATAAATTCAGAATCTATATTTTTACTTTAATCTGCCATCTTTCAAAAGTCTAAAATGACTGATATTTTTTAAAATAATCAATGTGATTTATTTGTAGATTTTATGTCTCTAATAATACTCGGCTCTAGTGAAGCCCCATCTGGAGTACTGCGTCCAGGCCTGGGGCCCCCAGTACAGGAAGGATGTGGAGCTCTTACCGTGGGTCCAGAGGAGGGCCACTAAGACGATCAGAAGGCTGGAGCACCTCTCCTATAAAGAAAGGCTGAGGGAACTGGGCTTGTTTAGCTTGGAGAAGAGAAGTCTCCAGGAAGATCTCATTGTGGCCATCCAGTACTTGAAGGGAGTATACAAACAAGGGGGGGAACAGCTGTTTATGAAGGTGGATAGTGATAGGACAAGGGGGACGGTTTTAAACGGAGACAAGGGAGGTTTAGGTTAGATATTAAGAGGAAATTTTTCACTCAGAGGGTGGTGATGCACTGGAACAGGTTGCCCAAGGAGGCTGTGGATGCCCCATCCCTGGAGACATTCAAGGCCATGCTGGATGTGGCTCTGGGCAGCCTGGTCTAGTGGTTGGCGACCCTGCACATAGCAGGGAGCTTGAAACTAGATGATCATCCCTTTCAACCCAGGCCATTCTATGATTCTATGATTCTATGATTCTTTTTCACAATCTGACTATATTAAAATGCTTCACTTCTCTCTTTCAAAATGGTAACTTCTGTTGTTTTCGAGATTTCAGTTTAAGACTTCAAGCAAGAGGGCTTTAATTCAGCTTTGACTTTTATCTTACAAAGCCATGAAGACCAAGACAATCAAGATACTAATGTTACATACTCTTTTCCAAGCTGCCAATGATAACGCAAAGTTCAAGGCAAATGAATCAGACTTTAAGAAGCAGGCTATGAGTCATCCTTGAAGAGACTTTATATTAAGTAAAATAAAAGCTGTACAGTCCTTCCAGGATTGTCCTGTAAGGCAGCCACAAAAAAATCTTTTTATTGGAGGTGATATGTCATTTTCTTTCCACCTACAACTCACAATCTGTTCATCCAGAGCATACTTCAGCAACTTCTCTATGAGGATCTTACTGAAGATCAAGAAAACTATATCAGTTTCTTCCCCTTCATCCATTAAGCTGGTGATTTCATTGAAGAAACTTATCAGGTTAGTCAGGCATGACTTCTCCTTGGTCAGTTAATGCTGGCTACTCCTGATGATTTCCTCCTCCATGATGTACCTGAAAATTTTTTCCAAGATTAGCTGTTCCATTATCTTTTCAGGGATTGTGCAGGTAGGAGTGACATTTGCTTTCCTCCAGACTTTGTGCCCTTCTTTCAGTTGCTATCACTAATGATTTTAAGTGAATTGAATTATGGGTATCATACACCTAAGTTTTTTTGTTTATTTGTTCCATTTGATTACTAGTTCCATTAGAAAGACCAAGTAAATACAATGTTTTTCCAAAGTTAGAATATTTTTATATCAATTTTTATTTTGGTTTGTAATATTAATGTTACCCTTGATTTATACTGAAGAAATCCCATTACTGTGCTAATTTTTTTATGTGATTATTATTAATTAGTTTCAACAAAAGTCACATATCATTTTGCTAAAGCTGATTTCAAGCTTAATAGTCAACATTTATTGTTATAGGACCTGGATTTCTACTGATTGTATTTTTTAAAGCATCTAAGAATTTGGGAAAAAATTAGTCTACACTTGATATCTGTATTAAGACTTCTGTCAAATTTCAGTTAAAATGGTTTATTATTTTCTAGAACAGAGAAAAAAAAGAAAGTGCATAGTTGTCTATGTGAGTAACATAAGTACAACATGTGCATTTTCTCTATGTCAAGCTCTACTTCTGGAAGTTTCCAAAAACTTCTGTTCAGTTTCCTTACAATATCATCTTTTCTGTCCTTTTGAAAATGCACACAGATTAGGCAAAGAAGTAATCCTTTGGAAAATTGCAATGAATATATCCATTCAGGAGAGACTTCCTCAATGTCAGAAATTATTATCTCTGAGTTTTACCCCAGTGAATTTTTCAAGGCTTGTATTTCAAGCCAAACTATGCAAGTGCTATCCCCAAAGAATAACCAAGCTGGATTCTCCTGGAAAGAACTAATAAGTATTTGTATAAATAAAATATGTATCTAGTGAATATGTGCACACTGGAAATGAATTTCCTAATTTTTAAGGCATTTATGCACAAACCTTAAAATGTTCTCTTTACTATGTTTTTTTAATGAATATTTCTAGTCCAACTCAATAGTAAATCTGTCCCTGACTGCTAACCAGTCCACTCAGATTTGATTCAAAGTCATAGTTAGGCTATTTTTTCAACGGAGCATGAATGTAGAATATTACATTTAGATTTTTTTTTTTTCCCTTCAGGTGATTCAAACTGATCGTTACTGTTTATGTTGTGCTCCATCTCATTGGAGTATGATGTTGCACTTTATTAAATTCATTACAGCCTTTGTCTCTGGTTAAACAGATTTTATTAAATCTGAGTTCTTATGTTATAATTTCCTCAAAAAGGAAGGAAGGAAGGAAGGAAGGAAGGAAGGAAGGAAGGAAGGAAGGAAGGAAGGAAGGAAGGAAGGAAGGAAGGAAGGAAGGAAGGAAGGAAGGAAGGAAGGAAGGAAGGAAGGAAGGAAGGAAGGAAGGAAGGAAGGAAGGAAGGAACTATGACCTCACTATCAAAGGTTTTACTTGTAAGATACTTTGTACACTTACTCCGCCTTTAAACTACAGCACCCCCCCCAAAACAAATACAAAAACAAAAACAAAAACAAAAATAAACAAAGCAAAGCCAATCATAAGACCTTCTGACTTCACCTAATAGCTAAAATGCTTTCACTATCACTGAAGATACTCAGGGACTTCTTGCTGGACATCATTAGACTTTGTACAAAGCACACATACAAGGAAGAAATTCAAGGGTCTAGTCATCAAGTGTAAAAGAGTAGTTAATAGCAAAGGAATTAAAAAATATACTACGTAGAATTCTTAAAGTAGCTATTCTAAAATTATCAAGATTAAAAAGAACAGGAAAATCTTTTTAAAAACCCATTTAAGTTGTAGTTCAAAAATCTTTAAATTTCACAATTAAATATATTTAAAATTAAAAAAAATAAAAAGCACTTTGGTTATCTTTTTTTCAAATTTCTAGTGCAGATTTCTTCAATAAGCTTGCATACAGAAGATGCAGTGTATTTGGAAGAATGAAGGATTTTTCTCTTTTCCTTTGCTTAGGGTTGTGCTTAGACAAACTTATGAATCAATGGCAAAAGCATTTATTTATAACACTACGGTTTTTGGTGCATCTAAGTATAAGGATTCTGTATGTTTTCCTCTACAAGAAGTAATAAATGATAAATTACTAAAAGACATTGAGTAATTTTTTTAGAAGAGAACTTTGAAGAAATGTATGGAAGAAATCAGAAGATAGAATGGAATAGAAGATAGAAAGCATGGAATTCAGAAAGCGGTGTTTTTCGTTAATCCACTTTCAAAGTCTGTGTGATCCCCACCACAGAAGATGGAGATAAATTACTTAAGGGCTTTTGATAGAAAGTTTTGATAAGGACATTAGGAAGCTGTAAATCCCCTAAGCACATCTTATTTGTTTTCATAGCTAAGGAACTCTAGTATGTGTGGTTTTGTAAATATGTGCCTCTGGATTACACCAGGGAACCTTTACTTCTTAAGTTCCGGATATTAAATCTGTCTGAATTTCTATGTCAGCCCTGGAGCTCTTCTAAATCTAATGCTAAAATCTATACTCTTATTCATTTTTTCCTTTTTTTTTTTTTTTTT
>JACDJE010000582.1:307846-345139 GCA_016647715.1 Pavo muticus | reverse complement strand
TTACTTTTTTTTTTTTTTTTAATACCCTCATTAAAATCTCTTATTAGTCAAGAACTTCGTATGCTTTGAAAGCAATATGCAAAAGGACACAGTTCAGTCTTATGTGATGCTCTTTTGTTATTTCAGAAATTCCTTTGAGTTGTTAGCAGCTGGTTTTTACTAAAATGGGCAAGATGCAAAGGATGTGAAGGTAGAATTAGAAATCCTTATCTTTTCTACTGTATCTATTTTTTTTTCACACATACTATTGCTACTGTTTTACCTCTTCCTTACATGAGAGTTACTGCTGTCAGTTTATATATTTCCCAAATATTTGTACTCTTAATGATTTTAATGCTGTCCTCACTGACTTCAACTAAATCTTTCTTGCTGGTGGAGAACAGTGGTCCACGGTCACTGGTATCTTGGTACCAGTACTGTTTTGATCAAAGAAGACTAGCAGCTTCCTAAAAGTAGCCAGAGCCACAGTCAGCACTGGCAATGGCAAGGAGCACTTCCAGCTACTCCAAATGTGTATTTTGGTAATCTTGAGAATGAGACTGTCTCAAATTTGAGAGGAAGACCTGCTATCCCATGAAAAATTAATATATATATATATATGTATATATAAACCAGTTGTTTTAAGTGATATTCTTTTTCCCCAGAAAACTGAAGAAACAAGCAGACTAAATGTAACAATAATTAGCCTTGAATAATCAGTAACTCTTCAGAAAATGATGTCGTGTATGCAAGAATAAATGCACTTTAGCTTCAATGGAAATTTTATGGCCAGAATATACTGTACCAAAAAAACTTTAAATATTCAAAAACAATCTTAGCAGAAGTTACATGGAAGGAGATTCCAGAAGACTAAGCAATAACAAGGAAACTGGGACATTCTGCTTCAAACCATATTTTATTTATTTATTTATTTATTTATTTATTTTCAAACTACAGCAGGGAAGGGAAAGCAAAGCTGACTTCAAAAGTAAACCAGGGAGTGCAACAGCTGTAGAAGCAAATATGCATGGACTGAGAATCCAGTGTTTACAGAAGGACAAATGAAAATTCATAGAATTTTCTATCCTTGTTATTCATTTTTCTTTCCAGATTTTTAAGATGTAAGTATGCTCCAAACAGGCTTCTCCAATCAAGAGATTTCTGTTCATTTTCAATCTTAACTATTATTTTGAATGATCTAAATCACTGAAGACACTCAATGCAAAGATAAATATTTGGAATCCTGGGAGAAATACTTCTCTTTGAATTATATAGGAGTTTTACATCAGTGGGAAACTTCTGTAGTTACTGCTGTTTTAAAGCATATGCAAACAAATATCAATTGGTCAAAATATTAATATAATCTGTTAGTCTTTTCCTCATACCTAAAGGCATGATGACCCTGCGCACCATTTTTACAAAGCACGTTTGTCCTGTTTTGCCCAAAATCATTTTTCTTTTTGACTACACCTTCTCATCATTTGGTGAACTATGAATGGCATGTCACTTGCTGCAATAAACATTATTTCACAAAGCAATTTGCATTACAAACATGACAGTAACACTATGCCTCACCATCTATTATTCCAGTTATATTTTTTATTCACTATATTTTTTATGGCACTAGCTACTACATCTCACTTTGCTTCTTTATAGACCATTTGGATATCATAAAAAAAAAAAAATAAATAATAATATATGTTAAATTCTTATAGCTTCCACAGCAGTTCATGAAGCACTTACTAGCATTCAGTAAGTTTATCTTTCTGCCTCTACAAATGTTTAATGAAAGATTTAGCAGAGGAAGAGTAGAGAAAAACAGAAAAAGCTATTCAGGATAAATATATAATAAATACATAATTACATCAGTATTACAGATATTCTTGTGATTTGCAAAAATAAGAGAGGCCTTTGTTTGCTTACTTGTTTTCTGGAATGAGGGCAGTTGCTTTGCTTTAGTACTAGAAATTTTCTTATTATCTGTTCATTCCTTTTATGCCATAGAGCTCACTTAGAAATTGCAATTTTTTTAAAGTGAAATAATTAAAAAAAAAATAAAAATAAAAAAAAATATTTAAAAATAAGAGATAAAAAAAAAAAAAAAAAAAAGCCTAAGGTATAATAATGTTATTTTAAAGGGAGCTTAGAGAAAAATGGTATTTCTGTAAGTAATGAAATGTAGGAAAAAATTTCTGATACTTTTATGTAAGTTAAAAACTGCCAAAGAATATTCAAATCTCCTCCTCTCATGCCACATAAATAATGGAACACTTAATGAAATTTTATGATGAGTTCTAAAGATATGCATGGGGCCACTTTTCTTGTAACGGACATAACTGTACATTAGAATTGTTTCTTTACAGGATACTTCCAGTGCCATGAGTTCAGTAAGTTGGAAAAAAGAGATTTCCTTATGTACAGATGCCTGTGGTAAATACAATTAATACTTAAATCAATTTTTGCAAACAATTTACATTTCAGTCTCCCAGGCTTTAACTAAAATCCAAATATAAAGTTCATGAGGTGTCCTCATGTTGCAAAAGATGACTGCTTATCTACTCAGTGCCAGTCTTTCCTCTTGACATGACATTGTGGATGCTAGCTTTTTTTTCAGACACTGCCAAGAAGTATCCACCTTTCAGTTACTTTAGGGAATTAGCAATAAGTGGTATTGACAAGTTCACCTGCAGTTTTCATGCACAGTGCTTTCATTTTGTTGAAAGAGTACAATAGAGCATCATCATTGGAGGTGTGCTGTCTCTAAAGGCAATTGACCATGTTTATCTGGTGAAAGTTTGTAGTGGTTACTAGATATGTAAAGAAAAGCTGATGAGAATTATATACTAATGATTCTGAAGCATAGTTAAGTTTGGGAGTCTTGCGAAAAAGTATAACTTCAGAAATTATGGAAAAAGGCTTTCCTAGAAACCTGAACAGGACTAAATAGATTCTGTTACAACTCAACAAGTCATTGAAAATGCTTGAATTCATCAGATCTGGAAGGAAAAAGAACATCTCTATAAATATTTTCTGTGTTTTGTTTAATATGCTCACTTATCAAATTTAGACACAGATAAAATCAGTCTCTGACTGTGTGTTCCTGTCATATCTTCAATTTTACTTCGTTGTGTTTGTATTAACTTCACAGAGTTTTACAACAAAAGGAGGCTGTCAGTCTCTTTTCTTAGGTGAGGAAATTGTGAGGAAATTGTGTTATATAGCACCAAAAGAGTATTAAATTGAATATTGGGGAGAATTTCTTTATGGAGAAGTGGTTAAGCATTGGAATGGGCTGCCTAGGAAAGTGGTGAAGTCTCCAGCCCTGGAGGTATGTGAGAGTCTTGTGGACGTTGCACTAAAAATGTGATCTAAAATCTCAGTAGGCCAGGCTGATATTTGGATGTAATGTTCGTAAAGATTTTTTACAACATAATTGATTCTGTGATTCTACGATTCTGTTTTTAAAAATTACTTTTTTAATTTTAACTAGTCTGCTTCTAGCAAAATGGTGCCCTTTTTACAGTTAGTTAACAATAGCTTACTCCTCATTTCTTACACTTAAAAAGTTGCTTTTATTTGCTAATTTAAAAAGTAATGATAATTTGAATTTTCTGTTTTAGTCCTTTTCTTCTAGCATTTAAAAAAAAAAAAATAGGTAAGATTATACTTTTGTTACTATTACTGGTGGGACAAGCAACAGAACTTCTCCTGAGGGCCAAAAAATGTGTGATCAATCAACTCAAAGAAATGGGGTGAGATAAACACTATCACATTCTTTATAGAATTAAATCAGAAAGCTCAATGTTTTCCAGCTTCCTAACTGCATTTCTACCAAGCTTCATCACTTGCAGCATCATCCTGAAGTCCCAAGACCAAACCTTTAGCAGTATTTACTAATTCTCAAGAACTCAGGATCAAAGAAAAATGCAGATGTAAAGATGCAAATCTAAATAGCCTTGACACCATTTTTTGGTGTCTGAATAGCTGAAATAAGCAGGCAAACTGCTAAATGTTTCTCTAGAGTAGTTATTTCTCTTTCAGTTATGTAGTTTTGACTTACATGAAATCATCAGTACTTGAAAGTTGTTCTTGCCCATCAGCGTTGTTTATTTCCTATATCCCTAATGTGCTCTAAAATATATCAACTCTATCAACTCAACTTGATTGGTTGAACAAATATAATCGAGTCAAATACATGCTGTTCAGACTGAGTGTCTCAAGTTCCTCATATTGCTGAACTGACCAAAGTCCAGCCATTAGAGATCAACTCATGTCAGGCATAACTACATTACACTGAACCAGTTTTGTATTATAGTCTACTGAGTAACAAAAACTGAGCTGTATGCAACTGTGTGTAAGAGATTATTATTTTATACCATTGCCTCAAAGCTTGCTGAGGAACACTGATGGACAAGTCCAGGCAAGTCCTGGGCAAAGGCTGAGAAATCTTTTGTCTGAGGGGCACAGATGGACAAGGCCAGGGGCAACAAGAGAGAGATAAGCTGCAGATTAATGGCCGGGAAGCAGTCTTTTGTGTGGGCTTATCTCGAAGGAGATGGCCCTCTCAGGCGATGCTGCACGTGACTCTTACCCAAGCGCCCAGGAATGTCACGTAGGCAGAAGAAGGATAAAAAAGGGACAAACAACCATGGTTTTTAGGTTTTCTGACAAACAGATTCCTCATGAAGAACAAGGAGGTTTTCTGACAACAGAAGCCTCATGAAGAACAACAAGGAGGTTTTCTGACATGAGAAGCCTCACGACCTGCCTTTCTCCCTCCTGGACTTGCTCTGCGCTCTACCTGCTTGCTTCCTAAGGCCGGCCATGCTGCTGCTGCTGCTCTCTCCCAAAGAAGAAAGGTGTCTGCCATCAGATTCCTCCCTACGGAATGCCTGCATGCTGACGGACTCTCCTGGTCCTGCTACCGGAGACCTGCTGCTTTCTCCAGGACTTGCACCGCGGCTTCTTCCTGGACCTACCTGGTACCTGCACTGTCTTGCTGCCTGAGACCGGCCACGCTGCTGCTGCTCTCCTCCCCTGAGCCTCTGCCCCGGACCATCGAACAACGGGACCTCTGCTGGATCCTGGTGGTGACTATCCCCGCTTTACGCAATTCTTGCCTCTTTCCTATCTTTTCTATCGCCCGCCTTCCCTTCCTCATCACCTTAATTCGTAATAGTATTCGTCCTCCACTTCCCCATCTCCCTAATTAAGATTGGTAATAAACCTGGTCGGACCAACATTTGAACCGTTACTTCTTAATCTCACGTCGGGTATACATACATTAAAAGAACCTCATCTCCCTCCTATAAATTGGAGCGAGACACCATAATCTGTAGTCAGGAGCATAATTTAACAAGGTATTTTCCTTATGCTATGCTATCAGTAAAATATTTGTTCATATAAGGATTAGCTAATAATGTCTTACCTGTCATTTTGTTGAAAGTCTAGTGACGAAAAATGTTGCTAGAACCTTGTTTTTTTTCTTTCAGAAGATCAGAGAAAAGAAGCTAAGTAAATTTGCAAAGGTAGCTTCTAATTTTACTAGAAATAAATATTAGAATCTAGTTTAAAATAGCTTATTAAATGCTCCAAATTAATTTCAATTTAAATTAATAATCATTTTACAAAATCTGTGAAATAGATCAAGCAAAATTCTGTGAAAAGTTTCTATGTTCATCTTATGGAATTATTTATTGACTAGTGTAATGTATAAATAAATGTGCCTTCATATCTGAAATTTCAGCTTTCTCTAACAATATAAATACATATACTAGAAAATGTAATATTATTAGTTCTTGTCAAGCAAAAAAATTACCTTTAGAATTTGAAATATCTGGAGCTTCCTGGTATGGTATAATCTGGATATTGGTAAATTAGTATAAAATGTCTAAGTTGTCAAAAGACAATATTTAGCAATAATGTCTCAGTCTAAAGACATCTATACTAACGCAGACTGCTATATTTTTTTTCAGTGTCAAAGTCAAGAGATTTGGCTTTCAGCTACAGGATATTAGTGTGACAAGAGAACATTCAGTTATTCCAGGACCTTTATAACGATACATAAAGTGTACTTCTTTTTAGTTCATTTTATAAGTTTTAGAAGAAGGAAAAGATAAATCCTTCTGAATTGTGAACTCTGCCAAGAAAAAGCACTAAAAATGTGGCATCAGCTTCATCTGTTTCGCTTCTCATTTCCTTCCATAAGTATTTCAGGAAATTTTTTTAAAAGTTCAGATATTCTAAAGTTCTTTGAAATTGTCATTTTGTTAAATATGAAAAACATCTTTGAAAAACTGACTTCAGATTTTAGGTAATAAGGCTAATAGATATTAACCCTGTCATGTCTCTTCAGATGTTTCTGTTCTACTGAGTACAACAGCAACAATACTGGAAAACATAACCACATGATGTGTTGGTACAAGATAAAGACAAAATCCAAACATGCCTCAGATGTTTATTCCACATTTTAAATGCAAAATAATCTCATTCAGGAAATCTCTTCTTGCTCTTCACTATGTGATTTTTTATTTTAATTCACCTATACAATCCATTTTACATAGCACAGAACATAAATCCAATTGACACTAAATTTGAAGTAGCAAGGAGTATGCAGCTCAGATGAATGTTGTTGATTTATTATATTAAAGTAGTGGAGGAAAAAAAAACTATCCTAAGAGAGAATATATACAAAACTTCACAAGTAAGTGCCACACTTTTTGCTCTTTAATATTTAAATTAAAATATTAAACAAAATATAAACGTGTAAGAGACACGAACACCTTCTTGGCGGTTGTACATTCAGTCACCCTGAAAGTAATGCCTCATATTTATTTCCATGAAAACTACAACAGATACAAAGAGTACCATAACACTATTTGATAGAGCATATTATCAGCTACAAAGCACTGTTTTGCAACAGGCACTCCATTCGCTGTGCATTTTCACCAGTGATGAATAACAGCCTGCATGCCGCACTTGTAAAAATCTGCACCAGCAGAGGAGATCCACTGCTGAAACACACCACCTACCACCTCACTGCGATAACATCCACTGTTTGGTCTATGTAAGTGTTAATCAAGCATCAATGAATGTCAATGGGTGTAACCTTTTCTGTATGGAGGATGTCAGTGACACACCCTTTTTTCATACACATTTCAGTATCAGACACCATTTTGTCAGATTGTCCCTCCGCTGCCATCTGTTGCACAGCAAAAAAGATTGAATGGAATATTGGTGGGAAACTTCAATCTTCTCTACCATACCACCAACATCCACCCCTGACATCATGGGCCAACATGCCCAGAAGAGTTCAAAGCAAGGTGGTATGGGGCTTTGAGCAACGTGAGTAGTGGAAGGGGGTCCCTGCCCATAACAAGTGGAGACGGGACTAGATTATCTTTAAGGTTCCTTCTATGGCTCTGATTATAATTGTGGAAGCTTATAAGGAGATGGAATCCTGAAAGTAAAAAAGTCATACGCGCAGTGCAAAACTTTAATTTAGAAGACAAGCTGGGGAAAAAGGTAATTGGCTTTATTAGTTGTAGATGTCAAAGCTTGTTGCCTGTTGTCTCAAACTATTATGCCACTTCTTTGTTTTGCTTTGTTTCATTGTTGTTTTTCCCTGTCTGCAGAGTTTTTACCTGTTGCAGTGTATTTCCCCAGTATTTCGTGGATCTATGCCAAGACTTATTTACTTATTTATCAGCTTCACTGGCTTTAAAAATTAGGCATGAATGGTGGATTTCTAATTCCTCATTCAATCACAGCTATATAAAAGCCTGTTCTCAAATGCCTTCTATTCAAAATATAAAAATGTGAGGGTTTCTGAATGGGTATAAGTGCAGAAACTCTCCACACTCTCATAATTTGAAGATATAATGAGTCTTGAAAAATTAATGTTGCAGAAATTGAGTTCCATTATTTTTTCTTTTAGCAAGACTGAAGTTTGTTAGTAGTTTCCTCAGATACTATTACTTCCTTGAGAAGTAGAAAACTTATCCCATTTACTTAGAAGATTCAATTTGAAATTTATTCCATGGAACTCCACAAGGGTATTTAGCTCCAGAAAAGGAGTTTTGCTCATTTGCACTGCATCAGTTATTCAGACGGCATTGCATAATTAACAATTTATGAAATGTATCTCCCTCAAAAGTTACAGATACAAGACTTTGCAGAGGGTAAAGAACACAAACCAATCTGACATGAGACAGTTTCACCACCCTCAATAATTTGAAGACATCTAATTAATGTTTTGTATATACCCTTTTGTGATTATATGAAAGTTAATATATAATCAGTCTGTGAAAAAGAATGTAATATTTATGTATATGTATAAACTGTTATCAGTGTTAACTTTCATGGCTCTGCTTATAAAACAAATTTTTGCACAAATTGAACAACCAAATGGAAAATCTGACAGTTCTTATAACATTTTTATGTCTTTTCAGTAAGCCCCTGTAACAAAAAACATAATTTTGTGTTTGTTTGTTTGTTTTGCAGAAAATCAGTCCTATTTTATACCATAACACTACCTAGAGTGGTAAAATCTAGCATGGCAAATACCTAAAAATAAATTGTTACAGAATTGCATGAAAATAATGTGTGTTGGAAAGCAGAAGAAAAGAAGACCTGTAGTTAAAATCTTGTGGTCATAACTGTTCATAGAAATACCATTTAAAAATGAATTCACAGTACTCCATAAGATTCATAATATGACTTATGTTCCAAGTCAAGGCTTTCTGTGCCCCCAGATCACCTACTGTTTTGTAATTCAATTATACAGAGAAAAGTCTGGAGTGTAGATTAAATATCAGTTTATTTTGTTTTTATCTTAAACCAATTAACTTCTTTTTTTCAGAAGACAGGAGCTCTGATGTTAACTCATGGTACATCTCCTTATTTTTCCCTCCTTCTCTCTCTTGCTCTTCATCTTTCTCTCCTCATTTATTTATATTTTTATTTTTAATTCCATAAATATCAGTTCCATGCTTCCTTTATCAGCATGTAGACTAATGAGTAAAAGGGAAACTAATGTTTCAGGATATTTTGTGGTCTTAAAATTTTGTGTTAATAGTTAAAAAACAAATCTAGTTTCCAATTGAATACAAATGCCAGTTCCGAAGTAACTTATGTAACTTCAACAAGGATAATCTGACATAGCATGCATCAATAATAAAGTATTTTACAGGGAATTGTGTCATTGACAGTGATATGAACAGCAGAATACAGTCAGAGATAGTTGTTTTCAAACTTAATCGTAGAACTAACAAAAGTAGAACGAATAGACCACTGCATTTATTAAAAGCAAACAAGATTGGGTAGAGGTGAAGTCATTAGGATTCTAGAGTTCATATTTCTAATACATGAAGCTAAAAAGAAAGAAATGACTTACTTCAATGCCACTGCTAAAAGCAGTGGTAGTATTCTCATAGTACATACGAAAAGAAAAACCAAACCAAACCAAAACAAAAAACAAAAAACAAAACAAAAAAAAATCCGACGTTATTCCTAGAATTTAAAAAATAGAGAAAAATAAACCTGATTGCATCCCAATCCAAACATGCTTTTTATCTGCCTCTAAATCCCATCTGGACATGCAGAGATGGGATCAGGAAAGACAAGGCACAGATGGAACTACACTTGATGAGAGATGTGAAAAATAACAAGGGATTCTACAGGTACAACGGTCAGTGGAGACAGGTCAAACAGAGTGTACCCCCTTTGAATTCTTTGCCTTAGTCTTCACTGGCAGCCAGGCCATGTTGTCCCATGCCACATCCTTATCTCTAAATGGAGAGAAATGGCTTTGAAGTGTGGACTATATGGTGGATAAGGAATTGGTTGGAAGGTTGCAGCCAGAGATCCATAATTAGCAGCTCTATGTACAGATGGAGGCTGGTGATAAGTAATATTCATCTCCCAAAGGTCCATCTTGGGACCAGTGCTTTTTAACATCTTTATTAATGGCATAGTTGATGGATCGAATGCCCCCTCAGCAAGATTGTGGATAACATCAACCTGAGCGCTGCAGTTGACACTACAGAAGGAAGAGATGCCATTCAGAGGGATCTGGACAGACTTGAAAGATGGGCCCATGTGAAACTAAATGAGGTTCAACAAAGCCAAGTGAAAGGTGTTCATCTTGGGTTGGGGCAATCCCAGATATGTGTACAGACAGGGAAAATAACTCCTTGAGAGCAGCCCTGCTGAGAAGGACTTACAGGTCTTGGTAGATGAAAAACTTAACATGAGCCAGCAGTGTGCACTTGCAGCCCAGAAGGCCAACTGTATCCTGAGTTGCATCAAAAGAAGGGTGGACAGAATGGCAAGGGAGGTGATTATGCAGTTTTGCTCTGCCCTTGTGAGGCCCAATCTGGAGTACTGCATCCAGGTATAGGGCCCCCAGTGCAAGAAAGGTGTGAAGATTTTGGAATGGGTCCAGAAGAGAGCCATGAAAATTATCAGAGGGCTGGAGCATCTCTCCTGCAAAGGCTGAATGAAGAAGTTGGGCTTGATCATCCTGGAAAAGGGAAGGCTCAGGAAAAAACCGATAGCGGCCTTCCAATTCTTAAAGGGAGCATGGGTACAGGACAAGGGGGGATGGTTTTAAACTAAAAGAGTGGAGAAGTGCTGGAACAGGCTGCTCAGAGAAGCTGTGGATGCTCCACCCCTGGATGCATTCAAGGCCAGATTGGCTGGGGCTCCGGGCAACCTGATCTAGTGACCAATTTAGTGACTGGCAACTCTGACCACAGCAGGAGGATTGGAACTAGATGATTTTGAGATCCCTTCCAACCCAAGCTATTCCATGATTCAATGATTCTATGATATTGTGATTCTAAATTCTATACTGACGTCTTCCTTACATATTTCTTCAACTGAGACTAAAATAAGAATAATTGTGCACTGCAATAATATTCCTATATCTTAAAGAAAATAAAAGAAATGTAGATAAATAAATCCTACATACAAAAATCTTTAAATTACCTGATTTGCTTTGAATTTCATTGCAGTTTCTATGCTTATACTTTATGTTTTAGGCAGAAGAAGAAATGAAATAATACAGTGGCTGCATACAGAATGTACATAATTTCTCAGGATTCAGTGCTATAATATGAAAATCTTTAAGGAATAAATTTTACATGTTTAATCCCCATGATCTTCAACTGTACCCCTAGGGGTTTAAATGCACATTATCTATTTCTAATTTTATGTTAGGCAATCTTTGATCCCTAGTAGTCACTTAGATTTTTTCCCCGATTCTGCAAATGCCAACATTCCCTTGTGCTGTACAGATAAACCATGGAACCAGTGTACTTTGGTGAAAAGGAATATGTACTGAGAAATGGAAGCATTCTTACAGTATCACTGAGATCTAGTGTATATATATATATATATATGCACTACATTACTGGGTGGAGAAAAAAATGTAAGAGTCATATTTTATGTGTGTCCAGTTGGGTAAAGTAGAAAAGCAAATTTTATGCATTATACTTTATTATGCAACTAATATAAACCTATAACCAGGAATAAATGAAAAACTAAACCTAACCTACCTGCCTAAGAAGACAGGTCTTAGCCTCTTTCCTTCATTCAGCTGACTAGCAGTTTCTTTCCTCAGAAGAGAGAAGTCAGTATTTCAAACCTTATGATGACCTCCGTTTCTGATGAGTATGTCAGCTGTTATGGCCAAACATTCTTTGTAAGATAACTAGAGGATGTAGACCAATTTAATCTTTCACTCTAAAACGTGCCATATTTTCTGTTTAAATAGAAGATATTCATGTCTCTGGCTTAATTAGAAGAGAAGTTATTTTTTTTCTATGGATAGTGCTATAGCTACTCAGTTAAGAGGTATCATTTATGTTCACCTGTTCAGTAAAAAATTCTTCGCTACAGTAAGCTGAGAAATTCTCTTTCTACTTTTGGCGATTTCTGTCTGTTCCAAAAAGAAATGTCTTCAAATGCACCTTACATGTTATATAAATACTTCCCTTCATAACTGCTTCAAACACAAACTATTTACATTTTGTTATTGGTAATTTTTCTAAATCAGATGTGGAATAATCAACCAATTCCTGTGACAAGAGTAGAATTTAGAAACATCCTCTTTTTCATAAGCAGAAGAACAGTGACATTTATTGAAGTCGTAATAAATTTAAGTAAATTTTCATTGATGTTGTGGTTTGGTGATTTTTCTTTTGTGATCAGTATTCCACATCAGAACATCATGTGAAACAGTAGGAGTTAAAGAGTTAATGTTCTGGTTCCGTTTACTGCCCCTTATGGGCATGTGGAGTATCCTGATGGGAGGAGAGGTGCGGCTTCCCTGGGGAGGACTTGGCGCGAAGAGGAAGCGGGGGTGGAGCTCCGGACCGGACCGAGCGCCTGGCTTCCCCCGCTGCCCGGCTCAGCCTTCTCAGCTCGCCGCGGAGAACAGCACGTGGTTCCCTCGCGGTATTGTGTTTTGAGCTCGCGTTTTGGATACTCTTTTCTCTCTCATTTTGTTTGATTTAGTTAAATTTAGTAAATTACCGTTCCTTCTCAGATCTAGTGCTGGTGCATTCCTTTTTTGTTAAAACCATCCACTAGCTCCCTGCCCTTCCCCCTCTCCCGGAGCGCGTGGCCCGGGGCCGGCCGGATCGCGCGGCAAACCGTTCGTACCCCTTTCTTTTTTTTTTTTTTTTCCTCGCTCTTCCGTTTTTTTTTCCCGGGGCCTGTGCCCCCCTGTCACGGACTTGTATCCAGAGATAACCCGTGACAATTGAAGATCCATAACTGTTTTAATTATATTGTCCTGAAAGCCTCAGTTTGTAAGCTATTGATATTCAAACTAATAAATAATAATAAAATGGTTTTTTTTTAATCTAATTGGAATTTAATTTATATTACAATAAAAACCAGGCAGGAATACTTCTCTATTTACTACCACTCAGAATATTTCATGACAGATAAATGTGATAATTTAAAATCAAAATATAAGCTTAGATATTTCAATTACATAGAAGTGTGAAATTACTCAGAAATATTTCTCTTGAATAATGCAAAGCAGATACTGAAGTCTGTAAGGATGTCTGAATGTTGGAACAAAATTTAAGTGCACAAACATAAACACTGGAATAAACAATTCAAGAAAACATTAAAAAAATAAAATTTTCTTTAATCAGCTCTTCCCCTATCACCAGATCTATCATTGTTGTGCAACGGCATAAACATATTTAAATACATCCTTCAGAACCACTGTTTAATGTTAAAGGAAAATCCTCCAAAGCCACTGTTTTTATTAGGTATCCATCCAAGAATTATTTTTCTCATTCAGCATTAAAAACTGTAATGTATTCCTTCCCCTCCTAGAATGTTTAATCATGGATTTTACCATGTATAGCAAATCAAATTTCTTCTACTGCCTAACTGTGTAAGCTGGTACTTGGCATTAGAAAGTGACTGTCTTCTTTCTATTGATTTACAATAATGGTAAAAAGAGGAAAAAAATTGCATAGTTATCAGCCTAGTCTACACACAGATCTACACCTGCATGGTTGTTAACATAACTCGATGATCGTTATGGGTCCCTTCCAACTCAGGTGATTCTATGAGTCTATGATTCTATGAAATAAGCAATGTAAATTCTGAACTAGGCCTGCATTGGAATAAAATTTCCCTCAGATTTCTATAAGCCTTTGAAATAATATTCCTCTACATATGGCTGTACCTTCTTTGTAAACTTATGAGTTTCAACTTTCCCTAGAAGACAGGTACTTTTTTACTGAAAAACATTCATGGATGGAAGGCAAGTTGAAAGCAAGCTGAAGTTAAACAAGACATTGTAATTTTTATTGTGTTGGTCATTTTTTAAAGAAGTTCCTCTTAAATTATCTGAGGTCTGAAACAAAGCCCATGGGTGTACATGGGGATTAATTTTTTCCCTCATTCCGGAGGGTTCTACACTTCCCCTCATCACACACAAGCCTGAAGATGAAGTTAATAGTAAGTATATATAGCAGTTTCTCTCTTCTAGTCCTTCTTACTCATGTTTCTCACCTGTTTTGACATAGGTTCTCCCATGGACTGCAACATTTGGGGAATATCTGCTAGCATAGGGTCTTCAACAGGCTACTGGAAATGTTCTCCTCTTCTTCTGACCTTGATGTCCCCCATGCATTCCTCTCTTTTTTTGTTCTTTCCTCCACTCTCTCTGTGGTACTTTCTGCCTTTTCTTAAAAAAAAATGATTCTTGTGTGACTGGTAGATAGTAACTTATAAAAAATGAATCAAAATTTAAAAACTGCATCTCCACATATATTCCATTTTATGGCACTCAGAGATCCATGCCTTGCCTCCAGGAATCAGGCTTGTGGTGTTCAAAGACCACAGTTTTGACTTTGAATTTAGTCATAATTCAGATTGCAATGAAAATGCCGTGAAAGATAGAGATAATATATGTTACTTCACGATTGAAGGAGGCTAAAAACTTGTACATGGTTACTCAGAGGAGGTCAATGGCCATGCATTTTCTCATCCACTACTATAAATTGTTCACATTTAATCTAGAATATTGAGGTAATGCATTTTTGTTGTTGTTTTGTTTGTTTGTTATATAAGTAACAAAATCATAAAATAGGAGTGGCCAGCAGGGCAAGAGAAGTGTTCGCCTCCACTCTGCCCTCATGAGGCCCCATCTAGAGGACTGTATCCAGATCTGGGCCTGCAAAACGAGAAAGACATAGAGCTGATGGAGCAATTCCAGAGGACGGCCGTGAGGATGATCTGAGGTCTGTAGCACCTCTCTAATGAAGAAAGGTTGAGAAAAGTGGGATTGTTTAGTTTGGAGAAGAGAAGGCTCCAGGGAAACATCATCACAGCCTTTCAGTACTTGAGAGGACCAATTTTTACATGTCTGATAGTGATAGGACAGGGGGGAATGGCTTTAAACTAAAAGTGTCCTGGTTTCAGCTGTGACAAAGATGATTTTCTTTGTAGTGCCTTGTATAATGCAGTGTTTTGGCTTCAGGAGAAAAACAACATTGACAACAGACTGATTTCAGTTGATTTAGTTGTTTCTGAGCAGTGTTGTACAGAGTCAAGGACATTTCAGTTTCTAAGCTTCTCATGCTGTCCTGCCAGCAAGGAAGATGGGGGACACAAGAAGCTGGGAGAGGACAGAATTAGGACAGCTGACCTAAACTGGCCAAAGAGATATTCCATATCATATGACATCATGTGAAAAAACTGTAAAACAGGGGAGTTGACGTGGGGAGCTGCCAGTGCTCAGGGACTGTCTGGGCATTATAGCGGGTGGTGAGCAATTGCTTTGTGCATCACTTGTTTTGTATATATACTATTATTATCATTTATGTTATTTCTCTCTTCCTTTTCTGTCCTAGTAAATAGTTTTTTTCTCAACCTATGATTTCTACTGTTTGATTCTCTCCCCCATCCCACTGGGAGAAGGGGGGAGTGAGCAAAGAGTTGTGTGGTTCAGCTGCTTGCTAGGTTAAAATACAACAAAGAAAGGAGAATTAAGTTAGATACTAGGTGGAAATTCTTTATTCAGAGAGTGGTGAGGCACTGGAACAGATTGTTCAGAGAAGTTGTGGATGCCCCATCCCTGGAGAAGCTCAAGACCAGATTGGTGGGGCCCTGGGCAGCTTGACTTAGTGAGTGGCAACCCAGCACACAGCAGGGCATTGGAACTAGATGATCTTTGAGATCCCTTCCAACACAAGCTATTATATTATTCTATGATTCTATGATTATGCAGTCCATTACATCCAGTCTCATGGATTATCTTCTACATGTCTTCTTGTACAAATTTGGTTTAAAATGAAAGTTATTTAGTTGACATTCTGAATAAGACAACAGAAAATATCTGTTTTATGTTACCCACACTTAACTTCCTATACAACTGTCTATAACCATTTCAGAATCTGATGTCTGCAAAGATGAACTAGAAAACAGAGGCAATATTACCCTCAGAAAGCTGCAGATTTCTGTGGAAACAGAACACCAATGAATTAAACTACCCTGCATATTTTTGATCTGTAGTGCATTTAAACTAGCAATCACATTTAAGATCTGTAGTTCTGTGACAATATTATGGGAAGCACTGCTGATTAAATATCATTGCACAGCTGAAGAGCCAAATTATTCCACTAGATACTCTATTCTTTTATCTAAAGTGATACTGATTGCATATCATGAGAACTACCTTTAACAAAATATGCAAAAAGTTCTTTGTAAAAGTCCAGTGCATATGGGAGCTGTATTACTTATTCTAGGCATTCCTTGTCTTTATTTCACCATCTGGTTTATCATGTCTGAGCTTAATAAGAAATTTTGCAGTTTGTTAAGTCCTGTAATTCAAAGAAGTTAACCTTTAAAGTAGATAATTTGGAATGTAAAGCGGCAGAAATGTATGGAAGGAAAGGAGAAGGAATTGACTATATTATTTTCTTATCATCTGATGTCCGAGTACTGAGTTACTGTGAGGAAATTCTTAATTGGAAAGAGCTCAAAAAATAAAGTGAAGGTAAGTTAAAATAGCTGATAGACTTTGCTCTTAATCTAGTGATATTTCTAGCCATCTGGGTTGATGAAAATACAATAATTTTAACAATGGAAAAGTTTTTTGATGAAGATCTCAATAATATCTAAATTCTTCCCCAAAATGTATGATCTGATAAATAAGAATGGGTCAGCACGGGCAGTCAACATCAGTAATATTGTGTTAGCTTATTCTAGTTCTCTTTGGGATCAGTTCTTCAGCTAGGTTTCTCAAAACAAAACCCTGAATCTACCCTTATGTAGCAGAGATGTGAACTAGTTTGTGAAATTTTGTCTTTGTTCTGGATAACAGTTTTTGGGCATTTTTTATGTGGCTATATAAAGGCATTCTAAAATATCTCTTTTCTAACTTAGCTGAAACACTGAAACAGAGAAGGAAGACCTAAAATCATAACCTAGCATTGAACTGTGTTATGCTTTAGTGGGCTATTTCTATTATATCAAACATACTATAACTTTAGCTAAATACAACAAAACACTCTTTAATTCATAGTTGGCTGTTAATAATTAGGAAGAGTCTACATGGTCTAAGCAATGCTATATGTTGATACTTGGAGCTTGCAAAGGTACATTACCAATGTGTAATTCGTATATGATTAGAAATACTCATGAGCCAAAGGAGAATTCTTCCTCTAAGATTTCATGGTTTTTTTATATCCTGGTATAGTGAGATTATGGAGAGAAATCTTCCTTGGAAAATGGAAACCGGAATTTCCTTGGCAAGAATAGAGTAATAGTTAAAGCAAACTTCAAAACTGTTCTTCCAGACAATTTAGAAGTAGTAGGGTCACCAACTAAAAACAACGTACTTATTCTGTTAAATTTATCAAACTAATATAAGATACCTGAATGTTTTTTTTGCTGTCAGAGACTCAGTTTTTTTGCCTTGGACACTTGAAACTTTAATTGTAAATCTAATAGATGGAAGAACAAAGGAGCTCAATCTTTTTCTGGATGAGTTCATGCAAGTACTGCCAGAATAAAAAGAATGCTCTAGGAAGTTCCCTTGTCAATCCCTAGAAAGCCTTGTATTTAAATGTCATGATTCATTTACAATGAACTTTACACTAAAAATGAGGAAGAAGGCAAAATCATTACTGCTGTGAATCTACAGAAAGCACATTTGTGGAGAGAGAAAATACCAAGAACAGAATGCTGACCCTGTGCTCATCAGGGGTCCACAGCTAAAAGCGAAATCAGCAGTGAAGCCAAACAAGAGAGGGCTTATTAAAAAGGGCAGGAGAAAATGCTGACACACATGTGTCATTACTGAAAAATTCATTCAAGAACGTAAATGTGTCCTGCAGCTCCCAAAGATTTCCTGTGAGAAGTCACAGCAGCAAGCCAGCACACTGAGCAAAAAGTAGTGAATGCATTGTATATGGTCAGAAACAAAACAGTTTAAAGCAAATATTCAAAAGTACACAGCAGGATGCCTGTGCCAAATTGCTCAGGGACTAAACAGCTATTTTCATCAATGCGGAGTAGTTCCAGCAGTTGGCAGGTAGATTTGTCAAGGCACATCTGCTTTTTGTTAACAAAACAGTATTTGCAAAAAAATCCAAGGGGACTCTTTGGCAACATATCATAAAATCTTATTGTTTTATAGATCCTGATACAATTTCAGAAGATTATACTTTTATGGGCAATGGACAGAGTGGTCAGAATTTCAAGTCATGATAAAACATAAGTGTATATCTGGTAAAATTATAATATTGACAGTATTTATAGGACACAAACCTAGGATATTATGATTTAATAATGTATTATAATCTAAGTATACTTTGGTTTTCTGCCAGCTGAATTGAATACTCTGTGTCCTCTCACAATGAGATAACATTCTTTCATGCTAGAAAAACTTGGCTTATCTTCAAACACAAAAAGAAGTGCTGGTTAAGAATACTTTTGATTTAATAGCCAGTCATTCCAAAATATTGAATGTCACAAAAATGTTGGAAAAAATTACATCTTGTCGAAGATATTTTTTTTTCTTTTCCTACAACTTTAGGTGAGTATATATGTCATAATGAAAAAATCTCAGTCTTGACCATAACAACAAATGGTTCTAAACTTAATTTGTCCTTGAGGAAAAGATGGAAACTTATTATACTGTCTCCCAGGTAAAAGCCCTAATCGCAAATGCTATGCTATACATAGTTACACTTTCTTTTAAATGCAGTATGACAAAGTAGAAAAGTTTCATTAGGATTTGTTATTTTCCCTACATAACAATGAAAAGCCTGATTAGTTTTCATATAAGGTGGAAGGAGGAGGCTTCAGAAAAAACTAGACCACTACATCATGGTGAATGCTATAACATACTGACCATATCATAACTACTTGCTGTGCTTTGATTAAAAAAAAAAGCAGTCGTCCTTTCCTGACCTAAAAAAAAAAAAAAAGACTTTTGAAATGAAAACAGGTGATGTAACTGCAGCTAAATACTTAAGTATGACTACATTTTGCAACATATTTAATTACTGAAGACTCACTGGGTAGGATTTTCGACATTAGAATAGTTGCAGTTATGCACATACAGAGATCAATATGCATGCTAATTATCTAGGCCCCTGTTTAGGCAGTGAAGAAGACAACAGAGATCACTGAAACAGTAAAACTTAACAGCGGGTATTCACTCGTATCCTCAGCTGTTTTAGATAGCTCTCCAAAACTGCGCAACACAATGAATTCAGTACTGAAGCATCCAGTTCTTTCCATGAATTGCACAAAGAATTTTAGTGACCTATTTTGAGATACCATACCACTTAAATCCTTTTATGTACTGAAGATGCTGGAAGACTGTGTGGAGGAAACAGACCTGGGGGTGCTGGTCAATACTTGGCTGAACATGAGCAAGCAGTGTGCCCAGGTGGCCAAGAGGGCCAACAGCATCCTGGCTCGTATCAGAAATAGTGTTGCCAGCAGGACCAGGGAAGTGATCATCCCTCTGTATTCAGCACAGGTGAGGCCATACCTTTACTACTGTCTACAGTTTGGTGCCCCTCACTACAAGAAAGACATCAAGGTCCTGGAGTGTGTTCAGAAAAGGGCAATGAAGCTGGTGAGGGATTAGGAGAACAAACTTTAGAAGGATCAGCTGAGGGAACTGGGGTTATTTAGTCTGGAGAAGAGGAGGCTTAGGGGAAAACTTAGCTTTCTCTGTAACTACATGAAAGGAGGTTGTGGCAAGGTGGGGGTCAGCCTCTTTTCCCTTGTCACTAGCAATAGGACTAGAGTGAATGACCTCAAGTTGCAGCAGAGGAGATTCAGTTTGGACATTAGGAAATACTTCTTCTACAAGAGAGTGGTCAGGCACTGGAACGGGCTGCCCAGGGAAGTGGTGGAGTCATCATCACTTGAAAGTGTTCAAGAAATGTTTAGATGTTGCACTGAGGCACATGGTTTAGTGGGAAATATTGGTGATATAAGGATTGTTGGACTGGATAATCTTGGAGATCTTTTCCAATCTTGGTGATTCTATAATTCTATGATTCTTGGTAAGTTGAATCTTACCACAGTATTCCATTACATTTTGTTGCCATGAGACAGATGACTACAGAAAGAAAATTGCACCCATTGACAGTCATTGGCACTCGCTGAATGTTTAAGGAGCCCAAACAGCAGATGTGAGCACAGTGAGGCAGTGAGTGGTGCTTTTCAGCATTAGCAACAGCTACATTGTTTTACCTCTCCTGGTGCCTACTTTTATGGGCGTAGCATGCGTGCCCTTATTGATTGCTGGTGAAAATGCATAGTGGTGTCGGCTATGTTGCAAAATAGTGTTTTGTAGCTGAAAATTTGCTCTATTAAAGAATGTCATTGTGCTTTTTGTATCTGTTGTAGTTTCCATGGAAACAATTAGAAGGCATTACTTTCAGAGTGACCTATATAAAACCTGAGAAAGTAAAACAGTAGGAAAATATTATATATATTTTCTTAAATGGTTAAACAATTGAAAACATAGATCTACAAACTGGAAAATGGAGGCAATCTGGTAGACAGAAAGGAGCATGGAGATCTCCATGAATATTTTGTAAGAGCAGCGATAAGAGAGCAGATGTGTGTGCGAACAGAAAGGCAGGATCATATATATATACTAATGGCAGCTAATATAGATGTATTTATTTATTTATTCATTAATATATATATTACAATATAGCATTCTTTTTAATTTTTTATAGTAATTAGTTTCTTAAGCAGCGGAACTTGGAATACATTGTGAAAAATATCTCAATTTTTCTAAATTTAAACAATGTTTGATAATAAAGATAATCAGCCACTAAGACTCTGTAAATGACTCTCACTGAATTCAGTTATTTAATAAGATTTCTGTTCATAGTATTTATGAAGTTAACTTTTGATTTTATATTTAAACCATATCATTCACTGCTTAAGAGCAAGCATTATTATTAATTCTCATAATCATAAGACAAAAAAAAACTGGAACCAAAACATAAGATCTTTCGTACAATCAGATATCTGGCATGGCACTGTATTGTTCTTCATATTGTTTTTGACTTCATATTGTTTTTTATGAATATTCCTCAAAACACCTTGCTGCATCTTTGTACAAGTTAATTTGACACTGAAATTAGAGTTTTCTACACCTGGCACTACAGTGGTTACTTGAGAGTCATGGAGCTGCTTCTTAGTATTTCCTATTATTTTCATTTATTTCATGTCCCTTTCATCTTCGTTGTTCCTCGGTATAAACTGGTACTGCTTAAAAATGCTGTGCATGTGTAATTGTTAAAAAAAAATAGTATAAGGGCAATGGAGAATAACTGGTTTCTTTTGTAAATGGTAAATGTAATTTTTTTCAATGCAGACCTTCAGCTGTTATGGCAACCTTCAATTAATAAAAGTGTAATCAAAGCCATATATCTCCACTACTAACAGTTATCTCCGTTAACGGTGTCGAAATTTCCCTTTCTGCAACCAGTGACCTAGTTGCGCTTGGGAACTATATTTATTATAATAAATTTAAACAACTGTTACATTCTGTGGTAAGAAAACCCCTCATAAAACCTCATTATAAATTAATGGTTTTCAAGCATATTCTTAAACCAAGTGATAATTAAGTAATATTCCACAATTATTCATAAATTGGTCTACAACAATTAAGATGGTATTTATTTGTTGGTACCAAGACCATACAATATGTTTTATAGGAAAAAAGTTACCTTAATTTGTTGAATCAAATTATGACAGATTATTAAAATAATGTCATGCATTATAAGGCATGGATTTCTACTGGGCATGTCATCTTTTATGCTAGATTAGAACTTTCTTGTCACACATACAACAACAAAACAAATTATTTTCTAACATCCATTACTTAATGGAATATAGAAAGTGTGTGAATGTACCTCTTGATATGAAAATAAAATACAGAACTATGAGTTTGTAACACGTCTCCAGATAGCATGTTGAAATCTTATACAAATGTAATGCCTTTTATAAGTCTACAAAATAGCTGATTACTGGTCAGCAGCCCTTGTGCTGGCTGCTTCCTGGGACAGAATGAATGTCAGTTCATATATATATATATATACACCTGTGTTCATACATACATATATATATATATATAGGTATATATATATATACATATACCTGTGTGATAATTCCCCTTCAGCTTTAATATTTATTACAGTGGATGTCATCTTGGAATCATGTAAAAGATGATAGGTTTCAAAAAAGAAAAAAAAAACAAGTGGTGGCTCATTCTCTAGTGTTTATATGTCTTTCATTCAGATCTGAACATTAGTAAAGATATTAAAAGCTCTTGTATCTTATAATCATGGAACAATAGAATTGCTAAAGTTGGAAAAGACCATCAAGATCATCAAGTCCAAACACAGCCTAACCGTACTACCTAACTCTAACAACCCTCTGCTAAATCATGTCCCTGAGCACCACATCCAAATGGTTTTTAAACACATCCAGGAATGGTGACTCAACCACCTCCCTGGGGAGCCTATTCCAGTGCTTAACAATCCTTTCTGTAAAGAAGTTTTTCCTGATATCCAAACTAAACCTCCCCTGGTGCAATTTGAGGCCACTTCCCCTCATCCTGTCACCTGTCACCAGTGAGAAGAGACCAAGTTTACTCTCACTGCAATCACCTTTCAGGTATTTGAAAAAAACAGTAATGTCTCCCCTCAGCCTCCTCTTCCCCAGAATATATAGCCCCAGTTCCTTTACTCGTTCCTCATAGGATGTATTCTCCAAGCCCCTTACAAGCCTTGTTGCCCTTCTTTGGACCTGCTCCAGCACCTCAATGTCCTTCCTGTACAGAGGTGCCCAAAACCAAACACAGTACTTGGGATGGGGCCACACCAGTGCTGAGTACAGGGGCAGGATTACTTCCCTGCTCACCACACCATTCCTGACACAAACCAGGATGCCATTGGCCCTCTTGGCATCCTGGGCACACTGCTGGCTGATATTGTCCATCTATACACAAGGTCCCTTTCCATCAGGCAGCTTTCCAGCCACTCCTCCACAAGCCTGTTGGTTGCCTGGGGTTGTTGTGACCAAAATACAGGCCCTGACACTTGGCCCTACTGAAACTCTTGCTGTTTACCCTGGCCCATCTATCCAGTCTGTCCAGGTCCCTCTGTACTGCCTTTCTCCTCTCTGGCAGATCAACACTCCCTCCCAGTGTGGTGTCATCTGCAAACTTACTGAGTGTGCACTCAATCCCCTCATCAAGATCATTAATAAAGATGTTGAATACGAGTGGCCCCAGTACCGAGCCCTGGGGGACACCACTCATGACTGGCCGCCAACTGGATTTAACTCCACTGACCACAACTCTTCGGGCTCGGCCATCCAGCCAGTGTTTCACCCAGCAGAGCATATTCCCAAAATAACAATAATAGATGATATCTAATAGTAATAGATGAAACCTAACTGGTGTGATAATATCATAAGCTGTAAAAGAAGCAAGTGTATCATATTTCTATGTAATCTCATAAAATAGAATATAAAATATTTGTTTGTGTTTGTTTTATGAGAGATTAGCAAGAATAAAGAGAAACCAATGTGGTTAAAATAATCAACTGCCACCACACTTTTGTAAATAGAAATATCCTTTCATCACTAACATTTTCAAAATATAACAGGATGAATATGCGCTTTGGAAAACATTAAGAAGAAATTCCTTTCTACTCATTTTCATCGACTGAAACTTAAATTATATGGAGATGTTGAAAACAAATTTCTAGCTTGTATTTTTCATTTTTTTCCCACGTACTTTGAATATTCATCTGCTAGAAGAGACAGATAAAATCTAGAGTTTAAATTAAGCCTTAGATATTGGCAAATAACAAGCATACAATTTAATTCTTTTTTGTTTTCTCTTGCTCACTAGATTGAGAATCTTAATCAATCTTTCTGATTCTATAACCAGAACAAATTCTTTCTGAGTTATTAATTCACCCATCTTCAGTATCTTTTCTTCTGGACTCATTCCTTGCTTTCCAATAAAAAAAATGAGTTTTAGCGATCACTCTTTACTTTTTCTAGAGTCAACAGTTTATCTAGAATCTTTCTGGAAAGAAAGAAGAAAAGTAAAAATAAGAAAAAAAAGAAATTGAACAACTAGAAATATCTGAGATTTGTGTAGCTATAATACTGAGCAAATATTATAAAATTTATTGATAGTTGATATTAGATCTGGATTAGGCACATCAGATCAGAATCAGCTGACAGCTGACTAACAGTAGTATTGCCATCAAATACTCACAGTAAATGTTCCTTGCTTATCATTTGGCCAGAACTTTTTTGATAAAAAATCTCTTCCCTATAGCAGTATTCAACTCCCATCTTCAGAAAAGTTTTCTCAAAACCGAATTTCTTGGAACTTATAAAAGGTTACAAATATTTTCAGAAAATTTGTGTTTTTCCCACTGTCATGTCCAGTGCAATTTTCTGATTTTGCTCTCTTCTTTCAAATTATCTATGCGCTCCAAGCGTAAGTTAAAGGAACAGATGTAAGAAAAGGAATAAAATAATCCAGAGCCTGATTTATATAGTATTTTTTTCGTTAACTAAATGTGACTGGACATGATGACTCAATCAATGTTATTCCTTGGATGCAGATCCTGTATTTATAGAACATTGTAGAATCAATCAACATGGTATACTGGTGTAGGAAAATGTCACCAATTCCTACCAAAAAAGAGAAAATTTTGTAAACAGAATCTTTTCTATGTATTGGACATAATATTTTATATTAAATACTTGCTTCATTTTCATTGCAAGTATCTGCTACTTCATCAGATTTGTTAGGTTGAAGTATGAAAATCATTTTAAATGTTTCTATTGTAAAAGCAAAACTTGATTTTGCCTATTTAGGATTTTTCTGAAGCGGTAAGTTGTAAAGACAGCTCCAGTGGTAAATATTGCAAACACTTTTTAAAAGGCAGTAAATACTCTATCTGCTCACAGAGATAAAATTTGTGATACATGTTAAAGGTAAAGATCTAGCAATAGATAAAATAGAACCCTAAGCAAACAAAAATGTAGAGAGAAAAAATAGAAGCAAAGCAAGGGCAAGGGGAAGAGCAAGGAAAGAAGGAAGGAAAAGGAAGAATAAAAGTGTAGATGAGTGGAGGGGAGGTGAGAGGAAAGGAGAAGGAAGGAAGATGATAGATGTTCAGAGGATGGATTTCCTTTGATGACCTTAAATAACGCAAAATGTACCGTCAATGACTATGAATACCAAAGTTCCTCTTATCTATAAAGGAGCAAAAATTCTTAAAAGAGACTCTTTTAAAGAATCTCATATTACACATTATTACACAATAATTTGTGATTTGTTCTAATAATTTATAAAAGAATATTTAGCTACATGTCTTCCTCATACTTGCAAGAAGTTTACATATACAGACTTGTGTTTTTCCTTTATTCTGCATAGTACAGATACAGTATGATCCTTTCTTATTATATTTTATACCATTCACCATTGAGTTTGGTCCACATTGCTTGGTTACAATTCTAAATATTGGATGAGGTGAGGAACACCATTTTCTAATGCTCACCTGACTTGCATTCAGTGTTTTTTTGTAGTTTATATCTGCACACAGCTTTGAATAAATCATTTGAGACTTAAGCAGTGCTTTTGTTTTTCCACCTGCAATACAAAAACAATGTTCAAATCCCAAGAATGACACAAGAATTAATATTTGCATTAAGATTGTTGTACATCAGATGTTGTACATCCTACTTAACTAAGAAATGTATACTGCTTGATTTTTTCTAATTATTCTGTATTTCTTTTCATAGTTTTAAAATCAATACATTTTTCTTACAGATCACAGACACGTGAACATCCTTGGCACAGTACAGAAGTGAGTTGTACTGAATTGAAATATGAGCAGTGCAAGTACAAGCCAACAATTTTGTATTATTCTATTGTACATTTCAGATCATAAATAGATGCGGCTCTGGAAATGCTCTTTGTAAGTATTTTCAGATTGTAAGTAGTATAGGGCTGATAATATTGGATTCTAATACATAAACCAGTGACATTTTTAGTGCATGTTCCACTGTTACAAAAAGCTACTACTATATAATAAATACATCTAGTTTTATTGTAATGCTGGGAGCAATTTTATCATTGTAACAAGTACTAAATAGAACTTTTATTTCTATTATGCCAAATAAATGAAGTGAAGCAACAAAGAGGTGTTTTAAATGAAGTGTATTACAGGGATGAGGTATACAGAGGATTAGATCAGAAGACAAATCAGAATGATGTTTTCGTATGAAGTCCATTCATTCATTCATAAAGTTGAAATTTGAAAGACATTGACTGTATTAAATTCAAAGGCATTTTTTTGTTCCCTAGGATGTAATATATGCCCAACCTCCACAAGGAAAACACATGAAAAAAACAACATGTTAAGACACTGTACTAATGCAACATTTGAGTACATTGAGTAGAATCTAACTTTGCAAACAACAAAGCAATTGAGGCAGCCATGTCGTTATAATTGCCATTAACTTTGACAGGATTTCTATACAGAGATTAATCGCTGGGTTGAGACTCTAATATTGTAAACTATATCTTGCTAATTTTGATGAGTTATTTTCCTGATTATACTTGTTTTCTGAAGGCCTTTCAATTCTATTTTACCATTTTCTTTTGCAATAGTAGTTTCTATGGAAACTGCAATGACAAGTACATGGGTGGAGTTCAATGATGTCAGCTAGTGTTGTTTTAAATCTGTTTATATAATAGATTGAAATCTATGCTACTATATACAAATTACTTTTCCTCGTAAGATAATACAAATGCTAGGAACTTTGGCTTAACACAAATGGTGCTCTGTTTGTACAGCCTACAAAAATCCATATAGCGTTATCTACTTATACTACAGCTATCTTTTTCTGTAGAACAGAGTTCCATGTCCTGTGAAATGCCTTAATACTACACTGAGCTGTAGCTGCTGTGGGGAAAAAAACAAACAAACAAACAAACAAACAAACTTTGCAGCACTCTCTCCCTTCTAAAATGTTGAGTGTTTTTTTCCCCAGTAATTTTATTTTTCCCTATTTGAGCTGATAAGATATTCAGAATTATGTATTTCAGAGAAACATGTCATGTTCCTACAGTCTTCAGTAAGATACAAGTCCTTCATCTTCAACACTTGGAGATGCATTTTGGCCTATAGAGATAACCGATTTATTACATTTCTTTCTATTTTTAATGAGGTAGAATAATTTTATTAGTCTTCCACTGGGGAATTATAATTTTTCAATCTTTTTTCCTTCACCACTGCAGACAATATAAGAATTTTTCAAGATCTCCTCCTCTAAATGTATCAGTTTGATGTTGTGGATCAAATGTTAAGTCATACAAGATTTAACAAAGGTTGACAATGAATTTGCCATAATTTGCTTTTAGAATAATCATGTTATTGGAATGAGAGAAGTAGTTAATACTGCCCAGAGTGCTTCTGCTCTATAGGTCTGCAAATCCTGTCCCCACATACCTGAGCACATTATCCTGCTGTGCCTTCCTGTTTGCCAGTACTAAGTGTTTATGGTAACATACCCAACTGCAAGAGTGAAGTAATTTTGACAGACTGAGTCCTCAGTTAGGGATCACTTGGAATGCTTCACCACACGTACTGCCAGTAGGGGATTTCTCTGCTGTTGGCAGCATTCAAATCTAAAGAGAGGGAAGCTAGGAACACACAAAGAGACAAAGGTGACCCAGGAGATGAGTGCCAGAAGGGAATGGGGTGGGAAATTACTAAGAGCATTCAGGGCAAAAATCCAAGAAAGGAAGAAAAAGAGAATAAGGAGTATTTTGGAGGAGTTCTAACTGATTGGTGAGAATCCACAGTATGTAGGAGTATGGGAAGGCACGGGAAGGCAAGCTCTATTTGTTGGGGGGCAGAAGACCAAGCACTGGAACTTCAAAAAAGCTCCCATCTGCTATGTTCATCCTATCTGTTCCCATCTGCTCCAAATCTCTATCTCACCTACAATAGTTAATTTCTTTTCTAATGCTTCCCATTCAGAAAATTTAGCCTCCCTTCTTGTTGTACACATGTAGATATTAATAATTTTGCCTCTTGCCTAAAAACTAAAATGAATCAGGATTCTTCTGATTCTTCAAAGTAAATCTATACTTCCTATGAAACTATCCACAAATTTTGCAAGTCATATTATCATTTTTAATGTAGCTCATTGGTGAAAATATTAAATACTATATTGGTCAAATATGGCCATAGATTCCAACCTTATTATTATTATTATTAATTTCATTGGTCATTAATTTGACTAAATGTTATATGTCAGCTCTGCTTACTTTAGTCATGTTGTTATTCTAAAAGACTTAAATACCTACTTTTTAGCGAACAACAGGTTTATTAAAGATGAATGTCACTAGGCTTGAAATTGCAATATGCCTGTATTTATGATGCATTGCAAGTTACCAAACTATTGGTTTTGTTAACCAAACTATTTCTGATTTTTTTTTCTCCTTGTTATTTTTCCCCCCAGGTATTACTTTACCTCCTTCTACTTGTTTCCTAGTAAACTGTAAAGATTCTATCAGCATTGTATTTTATAAACATATGTACTAAGTTATTTTTCAATGTAGTCCAAATGTTGATTAAAGCATCTGTCTTTACTGTTTCAAAACCAGTTTATACCAGTACCTAATAATACGCTAGTGCCTTTACTGACACAATTTGAAAGAAAAAAAATAATAATTCAGGAATGTATTAGATAGTAAAGTCAGTTTAATTCCTAGGTTCACTGGAGCTCAATTCAGTTATCCATTCACCTCAGGCTTGATGGCGAAGTGCTATTGTTTTTAAATAATAAAAAGTCTCTAAAACAAGACTTTATTGTTTTAAAGACTTGTGCAGGGATGCTTAGAGATGCAAACCTGAGAGACATCATCTTTTATGAATTGTTAACTGAGTTTAGTGAAAATGCTGGTTTTTAAAGAAATTCCAATTGCATCATTTAAGATAATGAATTACTATTTATCCTGTGCCTCTTATCCACAGTCTTTTGTTCTTCCTTGGAGTGCTGATGTTGAACATTTAGGTTGAATAACTGGAATCTATTCAAAGTATGAAACGTCTAAGTGAAAGTGAGAAGTTCTCCTAGTAATTTCAGATTTGATGCATCCAACTAGAGTATGTGTGAGAATTCAATGAAACACATCAACAGAGCAACAGGGGAAAAAAAAAAAAAGAAAAAAAGAAAAAAGAAAAAAAGCAATACTAAACAGATCACAAAAAATTATGGAACAAAGTATGTGGAAAAGAAAACCAACGAAAAGAGAAAATTATCCACCTACACAGAAGATTTGTTGTTGTATTGAACAGCTGAAAGTGAGGAGGATGTTGATACTTCCAATTGCATTTAAATTTGCTTCTTTCTGTTTTTTCTTGATCTACTCAAGACTCTGAGGAGTGATTCTGGTCCTAACTCATCATTTTCTGAGATAAATGCAGATCACAACTTCTTTTTAAGAAAGTTCAATTTTTATGTACATATCTGAAGACTTTTGCAAAAATATTAAAGTTAAGTAAAGTTCTGATCAAAACCTAAAAAAAACTTGAAGCTAGAAAAGGTAAATAAAAAGAGTAATTTTTATCTGTCTATTTATTTATTTGTATGAACAAATACCGATATAAGCAACATATTATAAAAAAAATTTTCATGTACTATTTAGAACTTAACATTAATTGAGATATTTTGGAGTTTACTTTTCCACTTGTCTGGATATATTTAGATTAGTTTTCCATCTGTCTTCAATTAACAGTAGTCCAGTCTAACATTTGTTATCAAAAATATTTTCTCACAAGACTGCAAAACTTTAGTTCCATTCTCACTTCAAAAATTAGAGAGAAAGAGAAGGAGAGAGGAAGGGAAAAGAAAGAAGAAAGGGAAGGAGGTGGGAAGGAGAAAAAGTGATCTCGTGGTCGTTAAGTTTAGGAAATTTATGTTAGAAGACTTTACTGATCTAGCTGTACAAAGTTTCCATGCCATCCTTTCCTGTCAGGAAAGGATATGCCAATTTGGATATGGATAGTTAGAAATGTAATTATTAATTACATCATGTCTGATTATAGTAAATGTCCCCTCTGTTTTATTTTTCCAGTTTTCAATGTTCGGATATTCTTGTGCAATATCTGATCTTCCTTTATGCCATCAATCCCTGCAAAAATACTGTTTTTCAGGAATTGAATTCTCGTGGTGGGAATTTCTTCATTTGTGGGGAAGGCTGCATATGATGTTTGTTTATTTGTTTTCTAATTTTAATTTTTTGCTAGATCACCTCAGGTAAGAAAAATGCCATTTTATTTTTTTCTTTCCTTACATAATGACTATCAAGTTTTTTTCAGACCTTTACTTTCAGAACTTAAGCTAAAACTGGTCTAGCAATAACCTTTGATTCACAGCTGAAACTAATTCCAACTATGGCCACAGTAAGGTCAGTGAAGTCAAGAGATCTGTGTATGACACATTTACTGGGGCATAATATTAATGGGCAGTGTGTATGGAGACTAGAAAAATACATTTTGATATGGGAGAAATAGTTTTTTCCAAAGGATGGTGATTCTAGAAAATTTCCAATAATGTTTTGCTGAGTTGCTTGTAAATACTTTTTTCACTCATAGCATGTTTTCCAGAGTTTTTCTTTAAAAGATTTTTTATCATTCTACTTGATTTGCTTTTAGGGTTGTGAATTCTTCAGTACAGGGATATTTTTTTAAAAAAAAGTTGAGAAATCAGATGGGACATAGCTCATCCTGTCTTGGGATAGTTAAAATACCCATTCTCACACTGTCTACATAACTATTTACCTGCCTACCTATCTTCCTACTTTTTTTTTCTCTGTTAAATTTTCTCTCTACTATTTCTTGGAGTTTCTAGTCCTAGTTTAACTAGGACATAAATTTGAATATATATCCACTGTTACAACTAAAATTAAATATATAAATATCTACATACATATAATTAGTGTATTACATAGTATTCCCAAATGGTTGTAATTGAGAATATGCTCTTTTCCCAAGGGCACACTTTAAACTGTTTTTATCATTTTTGTTTTCAGAATTCTATATTATAAGATATATAGAGAGAGATAGAAAAAGTAGAGAGGTAAATTTATAAACATATTTATGTTCACTCATCTAAACTCTCCTATGCTTATATTTGTGTTTCTATTAAATATTCTTCATCAACATGTATTATTGCAAATATTCACAGCCTCCTTTTCACATTAAAAATCTTTTATTTCTTTTCATTTGAGTACCAATCCTATTTGGATTTCACTTAATCATCATGAAAATAGAGTTCTTAAGACCCAATATTTTATACTAAGACTACAAAATAAAATTATTCTTGATATTAATTTACAATTAAAATATAGAAAAATAATTACAATATGATTTATTAAGTGGTTGTGAAATAACAAAGAACACAAAAAACTTACATTTAGATGTATATTTTCCCTTACTCTATCAATTTCTTAGAATTAAGAATATATAATTAGACAAAGATATACAATATGACTTGAATACAATGGCCACACAAAACTGGCACATATTAAAGTTACATTTTTTTAATACATCTTCTTTATCTAATATAGAAATCTCTTCTTAAGACTTTGATCCAAGATCAAGTGTCACACAAGGTGCAGTAAATAAAAAAATGCACATAATGTTGAAAGCATCCACCATTTATTAGGAAGCAGATCTTCTATTAGAAGCACAGTAAATACATTAAGAGAACAGCAAAAGTATGATTTTTTGTTTGCTTATTTGTTGTTTTTTTTCCAGTTCTAAGTGTAGAGAGGTTGTCACCATGATAAGTATCTGCCTAAATCTATGAAAGGAAAAGAGATGATGACTGAACACAGTCCTCCCTGCTGAAAGTAACCTAAGAAGAAACTTCAAAATTTTCTAACACTTTTTTGGAAGAATCAACTAAGACTGTTTTCCACTTTGGATGTTTTGTTAGAAAAGTTTTCAAAATAATCCTACAAAATATATTTGTACTTGAAGTACTGTTTTGGTTTCTATAGATTAGGAGAAAAAGCAGATTGACAAATTGTAGAGGAACTGTTAGGTCACAGATTGAACTGGTGATTGAGCACTTCCTGGCCCAGGGAGCACAGACAAACGGTTTGCACCTGTGCTCTCCATGTGACCAGAAGGCATGGACCAAGAGTGGAGCCACCTTGGGCTCATATAAGGGCCAGCCACTAAAAGGAGAGCATCTGTTGAACTTAAGATGCTTTGTGTGAAGGGGTACTGCGTAGCTAGAGAGTCCCTTCACTTGCTGAGTGAGTCAGTTCTTTTTTCTGTGGATGACTATTGGCCTACCTGTGAATACTTTACGTGGTATTGCCAAGATCCTGTCAGAAGGAATTTTGTTTCTCTGTGAGCAGAACATAAGTATGTAACAATGGAGCATCAAAATGAAAGATCTTCTGAAGTGCTGAAATTTATTTATTCAGTGGTAGTGTAATATTAAGAGCTACTGAGAAACAGCTAAGAGGTATATTGCTAAGGCTTTGCGAAAGTGTAGTGAATGATTTTGCACACACTCATGAGCAAGTATAAAATTTGTATGTAGGCAAAATCGCCATAAAACAGCCTACTAAAGATTCAATTTGCAGGTACATCCAAATAAATAAAAACTAAAAATAAATCTGACTTAAGTTTATCAGCTTCTGGAAAAACATATCACAAATGCAGAGCAATTAATTTGTTCTTTTTACATCATAACCAAAATTTCCTTGGAAAAAAAAAAAAAAAAAAAGAGTCCAGTAATCATAGAATCCTTAGAGTTGGAAGAGACCTTTAAAGGTCAGATAGTCTAGCTCTTCTGCAATAAGCAAGGACATACACAGCTAGATCAGGTTGCCCTCATCCAGCCTCACCTTGAAAGTCTCCAGGGAAAGGAAAGGGCATCAATCACATCACTTGGTAACCTGTTCCAGTGCGTCACCACCCTCACTGCGAAAGATTTTTTCCTTATATCTAACCTAAATCTATCCTCTTTAAGCTTGAAACTATCTCCCCTTGTTCTATCAGAACAGACCCTGCTAAAGAGTCTGGCCCCTTCTTTCTTGTTGCTCCCCTCTAGATATTGAAAGGCCACTATCAGGTTACCTCACAGCCCTCTCTTCTCCATTCTGAACAGCCCCAGCTCTCTCAGCCTGTCCTCACAGGAGAGGTGTTCTATTCCATGAATCATTTTTGTGGCCCTCCTCTGAATGCACTCCAACAGGTCTATGTCTCTCCTGTACTGAGGACTCCACATCTGGACATAGTACTCCAGGTGATGCCTCACCAGCTCAGAGTAGAGGGGCAGGATCACCTCCCTCAACCTGCTGCCCACACTGTTTGCTGCAGCCCAGGATACATTTGGATTTCTTGGTTGCAAGAACACATTGCTGGCTCATGTCCAGCTTCCTATCCACCAGCACCCTCAGGTCTTTTCCAGCAAGGCTGCTTTCAATCCTTTCATCCCCCAGCTTGTATTGGTAGTGAGGGTTGCCTTGACCCAGGTGCAAGATCCTGCATTCAGATTTGTTGAACCTCATGAGGTTCACCTGGGCCCACTGCTCAAGCCTGTCTAGGTTTCTCTGAATGGCATCGCATCCTTCTTGTGTGTCAACTGCAGCCCACAGCTTGGTGTCATCAGCAAACTTGCTGAAGGCGTGCTTGACCTCACTGTCAATGTCACTGATTAAGACATTAAAGAGGATTGGTCCCAGCAATGACCCCTGGAGGACACCACTCGTCACAGTGTCACTTTGTGAGATTGACCACCACTCTTTGGACTTGATCTTGTATCCAGTTCTCCATCCATTTAACAGTCCACTCATCAAATCCATATCTTTCCAATTTGGAGAGAAGGATGTTGTGGGGTATTGTCTCGAAGGCCTTACTGAAGGCCAGATAGATCATATCAGTGGATCTTCCCTTGTCCATTGATGCAGTTAAACCATCATAAAAGGCCACCAAGTTGGTTAAGCAGGATTTTCCCTTGCTGAAGCCATGCCGTTTCTCTCATATCACCTCTCTTTCTTCCATGTGCCTTAGCATAGCTTCCAGGAGGGTCCGCTCCATGATCTTTCCCATCACAGAGGTAAGACTGGCAGGCTGGAGTTCCTGGGGTCACCCTCTTTACCCTTCTTAAAAAGGGGTGTGATGTTGCCTTTTATCCAGTCACCAGGGACTTCACCTTATTGCCATGACTTTTCGTATATCATTGAGCATGGCTTGGCAACTACATCAGCTAATTCTCTCAGGAAACTGGGATGCATCTCATTGGGACCCATAGACTTGTGGATGTTCAGGTTCCTCAGGTGGTCATGAACCTGATCTTTGCTTACAGTGGGAGGGATGTTGCTTCCTCGATCTCCTCCTACCAAACCAAATGTTTGAGGGCTGTTTGGCGAGCAGTTATCAGAGAAGACCGAGGCAAAGAAGCTGTTAAATACCTCAGCCTTCTCCTTGTCTGTTGCTACCAGCTTGCCTGGGTCACTCACTGGGGTAGGGTATGCCATCATAAACTTTCCTTTTCTGATTGAGGTACCTGTAGAAGCCTTTCTTGTTCTTCTTGGCATTCCTTGCTAAGTTCAGTTCAATCCGGGCCTTGGCTTTCCTGACCCCATCGCTACACAGCCTAGCAACTATACAGATCATCGCTAAGAAACAGCTCTTGCATTTAGAGGACGTATCCTCATATAGGAACAAATAACTAGAAAAGAGATCCCCAGTGAAGAAGTCCGTGCCTTGTAAGAGCAGTCATTCATGTAGTGGATGTTTAATTCTGAATGGTCTAGAGACTATGGTCCACTGTTTTTAGACCTTAATATATTTTATAATATGCCACAAAGACTTGGAGAAGTTGAGTACATCATAGGTCAAAATGATTTTTTCATTAGTTGGTATTTTAGAAGACTCCAAGTCAGATTTCTCGCAGAGAAGAAGAGAGATATGGTTTCCTATTAATACCACTTCATTGTCTGCTCCTACTTAAGAAACATATCAAAACAGAAGTAAGAGACCAAAACATGAATAACACTTCTGTATCCACAAAAACAAACAAACAAACAAAAAACCTCAGTAGCAGATTAAAAAAATAAAAATCAACAGTAACTATTGATATCTAGGGTTAGAGATTCAGGGGAGATTTGTGTATCATTATGACTATGTCAGTTATCTCTGATATATTTGAGTCCTCCTTATAACTCTGATGTGTTCTTGCAGTGACAGATAGAGTCAAGGTGGATACCTATACCTAGGAAAGTAAGAGTGCGTTGCCAGTTTCTGTGGGTTAACAGGCTGCAGCTGAAATGACAAACAATGGAGACTAGGATTTGTTGGGAACCTGTGGATTTTATCTGGACTATTTTAAGACTATTTATCTTTCCCAGTAGATGTTCAGGGCTGACAATCTTATAAAAACATATTTTACTACTCTAAATTTGAAAAAATGTATTGGAAAGTCAGATTAGATGAGGAATCATCTGAACCACGCTGTTCAATGCACTCCAGGGCACATACATGTTGTCCCATCTGTCTTTTGAAATAAGTGAAGACTTGAAACTAGCAATTAATTTCAAAACATAGTAATGTAACATTTGCAGATACTGAGAGTTCATACAATAGCCAATGTCATGATAATAACAGTGTCAGTTTAGGCAGAATACCAAGATACTAAAAAAGCTTATGTCAAGAGCCCAAGCAGAAATTATCACTGTCAATTCTATTAATTCAATTTATGGTAAAGAAAAGAAACATAAAAAAACAAACAGCCACATAGAAAAAACAAAACCAGCTGATAGAAATGTTGAAAATATTAACAGCATGGATACCATCTGCATCAGAGTCAAATGTACAGGTTGCTGATGCTATTGGACTCACAGATGAATTACGAGGTATACCAGCTACTGTGAAAATTTCTACTTGATAATATTATTCCATGAAGATTAAATGAACATGACAAGGCCCTACACCAGTAGGGTGCTCAATGACTCTCCACTAGTATTTCTCTGGTCTCAACAAACTGCATGTAATTCAGGCAAGTGTGCTGTATTTCAGATGTTCATCAACATAACTGAAAAAAAGAAAAAAGAAAAAAAGAGTTCTGCATCATAAACATCTATAATTCTCCAAAAAAAAAAAAATCAAAATAATTCTCATATTATGAAGAAACTACTGATTGTGGGAAAAGTCATTAATCATTAATTCTAAGCACATTTAGATCACAAGATTATCATAGAGATTTTCTCTTAACTACTCAAATACTGTTTCCAAACTACAATTGAGGCATCTATGAGGTGCATTTATGATGTGCAAATTTAAATATGCACTAGAATATACTTTAGAATCAAACTATGGAAGGATAGAGGTTGCATATTTACATTTCATAAAGTTTTTAAAACAAATTGAAGGACATGGAAAGATCCTGTAGTGTAAAATTTTCATAGATCATATCACAGTAGAATATCACAGAAAAAAACTTCAGCAGGGAAAGTAGTATACNGCATTGTATTTTATAAACATATGTACTAAGTTATTTTTCAATGTAGTCCAAATGTTGATTAAAGCATCTGTCTTTACTGTTTCAAAACCAGTTTATACCAGTACCTAATAATACGCTAGTGCCTTTACTGACACAATTTGAAAGAAAAAAAATAATAATTCAGGAATGTATTAGATAGTAAAGTCAGTTTAATTCCTAGGTTCACTGGAGCTCAATTCAGTTATCCATTCACCTCAGGCTTGATGGCGAAGTGCTATTGTTTTTAAATAATAAAAAGTCTCTAAAACAAGACTTTATTGTTTTAAAGACTTGTGCAGGGATGCTTAGAGATGCAAACCTGAGAGACATCATCTTTTATGAATTGTTAACTGAGTTTAGTGAAAATGCTGGTTTTTAAAGAAATTCCAATTGCATCATTTAAGATAATGAATTACTATTTATCCTGTGCCTCTTATCCACAGTCTTTTGTTCTTCCTTGGAGTGCTGATGTTGAACATTTAGGTTGAATAACTGGAATCTATTCAAAGTATGAAACGTCTAAGTGAAAGTGAGAAGTTCTCCTAGTAATTTCAGATTTGATGCATCCAACTAGAGTATGTGTGAGAATTCAATGAAACACATCAACAGAGCAACAGGGGAAAAAAAAAAAAAAGAAAAAAAGAAAAAAGAAAAAAAGCAATACTAAACAGATCACAAAAA
>JACDJE010000582.1:278428-307037 GCA_016647715.1 Pavo muticus | reverse complement strand
AAAAAAAAAAAAAAATCAAAATAATTCTCATATTATGAAGAAACTACTGATTGTGGGAAAAGTCATTAATCATTAATTCTAAGCACATTTAGATCACAAGATTATCATAGAGATTTTCTCTTAACTACTCAAATACTGTTTCCAAACTACAATTGAGGCATCTATGAGGTGCATTTATGATGTGCAAATTTAAATATGCACTAGAATATACTTTAGAATCAAACTATGGAAGGATAGAGGTTGCATATTTACATTTCATAAAGTTTTTAAAACAAATTGAAGGACATGGAAAGATCCTGTAGTGTAAAATTTTCATAGATCATATCACAGTAGAATATCACAGAAAAAAACTTCAGCAGGGAAAGTAGTATACCGGCAGGATATGATTTTACTTGACTTTCTCTTTTTTTTTCTGAATTCTGAAATTAAAAAAAAAAAAAAAGGCACATGGATTTATTTATTCTTTTAATAAGTTTTACATTTTCATATATTTCAAGCTGAACTCCCTATCTGAATTTTTCCATGGCAACTGGATATACACATAGTCTTACTGTGAACTTGTGTACAGAACCTGTTTTTCTAGTGTTTTTAACATACTTAAGTGTAAAAATTCATGGCACATGGGAATTACACAACTGAGCAGACTGTGGCATATGGAATGGATGTGAGGATTTATACTATAGGATAGATAAAATTGTTCACTTTGCTTCTGGAAGCAGAAAATGACAGCAGCTGCAGTGGTTTAATACTAGTTCAGATGCAAAAGAATCCTCTCAAGGTCATTCATATAAACACATAAATTAAGACAACAGCTTATGGTACAGAGAAATTTAGCTGGTAAAAATTTTTAAACAATGAAAATAATACAAAGGCTGCTGCAAAAGTAATGCCTCCTATTTTATTATCTTGATCCATTATATCAGAGGAGGATGTTAGTGGTATGGCAGTAGAGATTGAACCTTCCCAGTAACATTCCATTCAATTTTTTTGCTGTATGACAGATGACAGCAGAGGTGCAGTCAGACAAAATGGCATCTGACATCTGGAGGTGCATACGAAGCAAAGGTTTGTAATTGAATTCCTCCATATGAAAAAAATGGCATCCATTGACATTCATTTCCACTTGCTGAATACTTATGGAAACCAAACAGTGGATGTCAGCACATGTGCTGTGTGATGTGGGGCTGTGGGTTGTGCATTTCAGCAGTGGAAACAACAACTTGAAAGGTAAGCTGTGTTCCAGGCAGCCATTCAGATTTTTATGAGCCCAGCATGCAGACACTTGTTCATTGCTGGCAAAAATGCATAGCTAACGGTGACGACAATTTTGCAAAATAGTGTTTTATAGTTGAAAATTTGGTCTACCATATAGTATCATTGTGGGTTTTTTTGCTGTATTTTCCATGGAAATAGAAGGCATTACTTTTGGAGCAATCTACATATAAGTAATTTTTGCTTACGATTAGGAAATGCCAACATTTTCTTCTATGTTCAGCCTTCTAAGTTCAGTCTATGTGGTGACAGTTTTTAAATAAAACAGACTTGAAACTGAAGGCTGGCACCCTTTCCTGTACATTCATGTTTCTTTTCTAAGGGGAATTTTGACATGGAATTTTACTGTCTTCTCTCTAAATACTGTAGGAAAACTTTAGCAGTTCCCATATTACTGTTTGGTGATAAATATTTGCTCTGGTTAACCTCTGTTTTTTAATTAATATTCAACCACAGAATATGTTTGCAATTTTTATGTGGAAGAACATATGGAAGGACTTCTTTAAGGTAGGGGTGACTGAGAACTAGAACAGGTTGCCTAGAAAGGTTGTGGAGTCTCCTTTTATGGAGATAGTTAAGACCCATCTGGATATATATCTGTGTGACCTACTGTAGGGTACCTGCTTTAGCTGGGGATTGGACTTGATGACCTCTTGAGATCCCTTCCAATCCCTGCAGTTCTGTGATTTGATTGTAAAATTTATCACAACAATTAATTTAACCAAATTTAAGTATTGCACTTTTCCAGGTCAGAATGTTAACAAACTGAATAGTGTTGTATCATATTTTTGCCACTACTATAATAATAAAGCACAGTTAGGAAGTATTAATTTTTACTTCATACTTCTATAAGAGTGTGTTTTTAATGTGTTCTTTTTTTTCAGTAAAAAGCCCACCTGCTGCTATCTAGCAGCTTCCATGGGCTGCAGTGTAAATATCTGCCTCATTATGGTCTTCCACTGGGTTGCAGGGACACAATCTGCTTCACCATGATTCTCTCTATGGTCTGCAAGGATACCTCTGCTCTGGCTCGTTGAACACCTCCTCCCCTTCTTCTTCACTGACCTTGGTGTCTGCAGAGTTGTTTCTCTCATGTTTTATCCACTTCTCCCTCTCACATAACTTTTATTTTTTCTTAATATATTATAACAGAGGAAACATCATCATTTTTCATTGGCTCATTTTTTTACTTCTTTTGGAGCTGGGTGGAACTGGCTGTGACCAACATGGGTGGGGTAATTCACAGAAGTTACTTTTGCAGCTCTCACCTGTTTATCAAAATATTGCTACTAAAACCCAGTGCAGGTCTTCCTTGGGAGCTGTACACAGGATCAAATTCTGAAGTAAATCTCATGTGAACAGTTTACATTGACAAACAGAACTTGAAACAGCCCTCACCATTTTCCTGAGTATTAAATCTCTTGGGCTTTTCCTATATGATACCAAGGGCAGTATCTTTTCAAAAGATAGGAAATCACAGCATAGTATGTCTTGTAAAATCTCTGAATTTGTATTTTTTTCTTATGTAACCATAACTGAAGAGTTCTCCTATATAAGTTGTAGGCCATGATATTCAACTGGAGAACTCAGAGGTGTAAGATTAGTTGATCACTGCTCAATGAAATCGTAGAAGCAGAAGATGCATTTTCCATTTGTCCTAATTTCCCTGCAAAATAAACATACAGCACCCATAGCAGGAAAGTCTAAATATTTCAAAAGGGAAAGGAATTTAAAGAAAATTATGTTCAAATGTATCAAGTATCCTCTCCTTCACCATAACAGATTACTTTCTGAGAGACCCAAAGGCGTTTGTAAAGTTACCAATACAATTGCAAGTGAAGCTTGCCAAAGAAGAAGCTGCTGATACAGAAGTAGTTTCCTCAGCTTGTCATTTTGGGCACTCTGATCATAATGCAGGAGGAAAGAAACAGCATAATCTGGCATAATCAACAGAATGTAAATATATAGGTTTTTAAATGATTAAACGAAGTGTGACTGGTTTTCAATCAATATATGTTCTTTTCAAAAGCTATAACATTAAATATACCTACACATCTAAAATATATAGCTACATTTACTATCTAAAGTCAGAATAACTTTAAATAATGGAAGACTGTTTTTGAGAATATTTGTATTGGTGTCTGTGCTGTATGATTCCAGGCCTCTCAACTGTTATACTTATTATGACTAGAGCCTCTTCACAGGTGACAGTCAATGGCATCAGGATTATGCTGTTAACTAGAATACAATCTCTGTCAGCAATAGTTGAGTATCTTCACCATCACACTTCTCAGTACTTCAAATAAAATTGTATTTATCCTCATAACATCAATAGAAAATGTTATGAACCGCATTTTACAGAAAACTTGAGGTACAAATCATATAGGATATCTGTACCATGTCTGCAATAGTGCTTTAAGATGAGCACAGTAAATAAATAAGGGATTAATTTAATAACTTAGCAAACACATTACAGAGCCAGGTCTTTATGGATGAACTAACTTGTTCCAGAAATGAAAGGAAGTAGACTTAACTTTCCTCCAAGATAGATATCAAGTATGTGTTATTTTCTCTTTGTAACGCCATTAATAATCTTATAGAAATAGCAAAAGAAATGTCTTGTGGACATGCTGGCCTACTTAGTTTAGTCACAATGTCGTTGATTTTAAGATCCATTGTAAGCTCTGAAAATAATCTTAATGATAAACTACCAATATAAAAAACTACAATTGTACTCATAGTTATACCATAAGTACAGTATGGAAAATTCTTCATTTTCTGATAAGGTAACTGACATAACTGTGGACTCCATTTTCTGAATAAATTCTGAAAGATGAAAAATAATTCAGAAAATGCTAACAGAAAATAAGGAGGCTCATAAAAAAAAGTAGAGAGATTGCAAACACAGTTATTTTGAAAAGGAATTTTAATAAGTATATCCTACATATAGAATAAGAATATGAGTATGCAAGATAAAAACAAGACAATGAATTCCTTTATTAATGTGATTTTCCTGGATGATCATCTTACATTTTCTCTAAAAGTGGCTTAAAAACAGTCAGTTTTGTTGCTTTTGTATGAATATTAAAATTTCTACATAATTTCTTTTGTCCAATTTTCAATTTAATTCACTTCTTTTTAATATAATATTCTATAAGTGAATGATAATCTAATCAAAAGATGCTATTTTTTAGGGAGATGTAAAACAGCTGAATGTTTGTGTTAGTGGTATGCAAATGTGAAAAAATCCTCTAAGTTTAAATTTATGTAATCATAAATAAGCTGTTTCTACTGAAAAGATTCATTGAAAAACTGGCAATTGTTATGAGCTTTATCGACTTGGTAATCTTTTTCTCCAAAACATAAATCACATGAAGATATATTACAGTCAAAGCCAATTTATCAACCTCTTTAAAGAAGTAAGGAAAGAAAAGCTTAAGAATAATTCATTACTGTGCTATTCTAGATTTATACTAATGGAAGTCCATTGGCTTTTTTGCTTGTAGATTTTATGAAACAAGGTAATTTATTAACTATTCCAATAGACAAAGCATCATAAAATGCAATCATCACTAATTTCCCACAATGCCCATTCCCTGGAACACATAATAATTTAAGGTGTTAAAAGGCTTTAATAGCAACTTGCTAAGCTTCTGCGTCAAAAAGGCAGTGCATCACCACAAATTCCAGCACAATGAAAGTCAGCCTGTTCAAAAGGGGTTCCCTGTGTATTCTTCTCTTGTTATACCAAAATTGAGGTGGAAATCTGATGTATTGACCCTGATTTGTTGCCCATCAGAGTTGTTAGAGGAATTTTTTTTTGTATGTGAAAGCATCAAACTGTGATGCTTAACAAAATACTTTGCATTCAGCATATTCTTGGATTTGTATCTTTCCTCACAAACAAAGGTGTTGCACCAACATCTAATTTTATCAGGGCTCCCTCTGATTTACCTCTGTTTAGCTGAAGGAGAATAGTGCTGTATTGCTGGAAGATGTTGAGTCTAGTACTTATCATCTGGACAACTCATAAACTGCATGTGTTAGAAAGATTCTGAAATGTGCGTATGTATTATGAGTTTTATTTGTGATCTGCTTAATCTCAGCTGTCATCAGGTTCAGGTTTTGGGCACATAGACTGCAAATAGCTATGACTGAAACTAATAAAATTCTCCTTGACTCACTGGAAGAAAACTGTCACCCTTTTTTGCCATTCTTTCTTTGATTATCTATGAATTTTATACGTACTGAACTTTACTGTTTCCATCAATGACTGAATTCAGGGCATTATTATTAGAACAAAATATACAGTGGATAAATTCATTAAAAATTAACCAAGGTGACATATTAATTGAGGCAAAATTATTAACTAGACATTTAATAAGGATTGAATTAATTACATGAAAATAGAAAACATCTCAGTCTTATTGGAGATAAAAATTAATTCTATGCAAACACAAATTTAAGCCACATACTTTTTTTTTTTTTTTTTTTTTTTTTTTTTTTTTTTTTTTTTTGTGGATATCAGAACCTTACAGCTCAGAAGTTGTAATGTGCACAATAAGAGAGAGATGTTTTCCTCGATCATTGACTCTTCTTTTTTTTCTCACTTTGGAAATGATATACAGTGGTTAATTCCTAAAAGCAAGAGCATACTAACACAGCCTCTTCTGTGTTATTTTGAAAGATTTTTGCCTTAAACAATTCAGTTCTCACAAATAAGTTAGTTTGACATGTAAAATTAAATCTATGTCTTCCTTAATTGTTAACTCATTTATGAAAGATTCATGGTCCTTTTTTCTAGACTCTCTGTTGTGACATTCACAAGACAGGAAACAATCCTGTAAACAAACATTTTGATTGTATATCCTTCAGCTAACTACCGCATTTTTACTTGTTTGATTTGAATTTTGGAGTTCTCCTAATAGAAGCAAATCTATGTTAGCATACATAAACACACTCTGATGAAGGAATATTAATCAATAGTTATTCTTACACAGAAAGACATAGGATCATTCTGGGCTTAATTATTTCTTAAAGATGCATATCACTGCACTCAAAGGCATTCAACTTCTGTGTCTTTCTCTTAAACTCTTTTTTTGTTTGTAACATATTTGCTGAATATTAGCCTCACCTCTGTCCCTGGAAAGGTGATGGAACAGTTTGTGCTGGATGCCATCATCTCCAGACAATTGGAAGAAAAGGTTATCAGGAGTAGTCAGCATGGGTTCACCAGGGGGAGGTCATGCTTGACCAACCTGGTAGCCTTCTATGATGTTGTCACTGGCTGGGTGGATGGGGGGAGAGTGGATGTAGTCTACCTTGATTTCAGCAAGGCATTTGATACTGTCTCCCACAACATCCTTATAACAAAGCTGAGGAAGTGTGGGATAGATGAGTGGACTGTGAGGTGGGTTGAGAACTGGCCGACTGGCAGAGCACAGAGGGTCGTCACTGGTGGTGCGGAGTCCAGTTGGAGACCTGTAACTAGTGGTGTTCCTCAGGGGTCGGTGCTGGGTCCGGTCTTGTTCAACATCTTCATCAATGACCTTGATGAGGGGATAGTGGCCACCCTCAGCAAGTTTGCTGATGATATGAAGTTGGGAGGATTGGCTGACACACCTGAAGGCTGTGCTGCCATTCAGCGAGACCTGGACAGGCTGGAGATCTGGACGGTAAGAAACCAGATGAGGTTCAACAAAAGCAAGTGTAGAGTCTTGCACATAGGGAGGAATAATTGCATGCAGCGGTACAGGTTGGGGGATGACCTGCTGGAGAGGAGCTCTGCAGAGAGGGACCTGGGTGTCCTGGTGGATGACAGGTTGGCCATGAGCCAGCAGCGTGCCCTTGTGGCCCTTGTGGCCCTTGTGGCCAAAAAGGCCAATGGCATTCTGGGCTGCATTAAAAAGAGCATAGCCAGCAGGTCGAAGGAGGTGATCCTCCCCCTCTACTCTGCCCTGGTAAGGCCTCATCTGGAGTACTGTGTCCAGTTCTGGCTCCCCCGTACAAAAAAGACAGGGATCTCTTGGAAAGAGTCCAGCGCAGGGCCACAAAGATGGTGAAGGGCCTGGAGCATCTCCCCTATGAAGAAAGGCTAAGTGAACTGGGTCTGTTTAGCCTTGAGAAAAGAAGACTGAGAGGGGACCTGATCCAGGTCTATGAATATGTAAGGTGTGGGGGGCAAAGTGGCGAGGCCAGACTCTTTTCAGCAGTGTGTAGAGACAGGACAAGGGGAAACAGCCAGAAACTGGAGCATAGGATGTTCCACACAAATGTGCGCAAGAACTTCTTTACGGTGAGGGTGACGGAGCACTGGAACAGGCTGCCCAGGGAGGTTGTGGAGTGTCCTCTGGAGATATTCAAGACCCGCCTGGATGCCCACCTGTGCAACCTGGTGTAGGGAACCTGCTTTGTCAGAGGGATTGGACTCGATGGTCTCTGGAGGTCCCTTCCAACCCCTATGATTCTGTGATTCTGTGATTCTGTGATTCTGTGATTAATACTGTTACACACCTCTGACTAACTAATCAGATTGGTCACAGCATAACAAATTTTGTCATAAGGGTACGCGGGGTGGGAAATCATAGTCTTTCCAACCGGAGACATACAAGAAATTATATCAGTCACTGAGGCAGAATCCATGTCTTTCTGGGAAAAAAATTTCACACAAGTTCAAACTTCAGCATTTCCTTTGGAAGAAAATAAATTAGAACAAAACTTTCCTTGGGTAGCAAATTATCAGATACAACATCTTTCTTTCATGAAGTTATGCTTTGGAGAAAGACTTTTTTGGTTCTTCCATACCTTGAATTGCTGTGGGATAATTTGACAAGTGTTTTCAAAACTGTCAAAACTTTTAACAGGAGTGCTGTGGGAGCAGATGTTGTCAAAATTCTTTGTAAGAAATGTAAGTATTTTAAGCAAGTGAGTGTCTGTAGGCAAGTGTTTCACAAGGACTGCATGCAATTAAAAGCCAAAATTCTACCAATTACATATCATTGAATAATAAAAGCCCTTTAATTCCCCAGATACATGCTACTTAAAGTTCATTTATTTTAAGTTTCTGTTAAGATTTTATTTTGTTATAGATTGTATAATCATATCACTTATGTCCAATAACTTTATAGTTTAGATGGTCTACTTAAATACCAACAAAATATATATATATGTTCGAAGTATAAAAAGTGTAAAAAGCATAATTGGTCTTCCATTTTACGCTAAGAAATTGAACTATGCAGAACAATTCAAACTTGAAATTATGTGAGGAAATGTAACTGTATACATATTGGAAGAGAATGGTTGAATTGTTGGAGGAAAGAGGCAAATAAAAGAAGAATGAATGAGAGGAATAGTTTTCTATTTCTTTCTCTTTTTCTTTCTTTTATTTTCCTAAAAATCATATATGCTGTTTTTTATGCTACATCTGATTTCTGTGGGATTTTCTACTGCAATGCATCATGAAAACAAAGAAAAAAGAGTATTCTTCATATGCATCAGCAGCTCTCAATTTGGGGATAGTGCATCCAATTCATTCTAGAACTTTATAACTCTAAAATCATTATGTGTCTTTTCCCTTTATGCTAACTATGAACTGCACATTTACTAGAGCTATGCAGACCAGGAATTATACTTTTCTTGGGCAGTGGGAAACTTCTCTGGGGATAATCACCAAGTCAAAGCCTTTAGAGCATCCAGGACTGTTTCAGGAGTGGTGATGAAATTCTCAAGCCTCGTTTGGAAAGTACCAGATGTAATTCTTTAACTATAAGGGCGCTTTATTTGTTTCTTTGTTTATTTATCTATTTCCCTTGGATATATATAGATATTAATCTCTCCCAAAAGCAAATCCAAATTACTAAAATTCATTGGGGTGGATTACTACTGCAATTATTACTAGCAATGAAGTAATAGTAATAGTAGCATTTTGCCTTTTATAATCCAGTTAATACAATTTACTTGCACTTGTAAAATAAAAGCATATCTGCAGTCTTTCTTAAAAATACAATTTAGGAAATCAGTCACAGAAAAGTTGCCATTCTCATGATTTTTACAGCGTTTTTAGAGTATAACAACTGAATCACAGATATAATGCACATCTTGCTGAGATTTTACTTTACCATAGACATGAGGAGAAATGTGCGTATTGTGACAAAGTCTGCAAAATCACCCAATTTTACTTCTTCATTCTCATGCAATTTTATTAAATTTAATACATTTGTCTGCTATTTTTTTCTTTTTCTTTTTCTCTGAATAAATAGTAAGTAAACTGATTGTATTTTAAATGGAAAGTAGCTATTATCCCTGTTTAATTGCTAGAAGATAAACTGATGGTTTACAAGTATCTGTTTCACTGACTCCATACTTTTTTTTTTCTGTTATGAGAAGTAAATTAGATACTTAAAAGTAGCATAATCTTAGCCTAATAAAGCTAAATAACATAATTTCAACCTAATAAAGAAAAGCTTTTTTTTGCATTGTTGTGCTAGCATATAAAATCTAATAATCTCTCTTTGCTTTTATAACATATCTATATAATCATGGTAGATTAAAAGCTACAAGATCTCTTTGAAATCCCAAGGATAAATTTATAGATAAAAAATACCTCACTAATATGCAATATTTGGAGCTGATGTGGAATTAAAAAAAAAACAAAAACATTTTACTTTTTATTATGCTGATATGTCATCATTTGAGACAAATTAAGTAAGTAATGACAACTGATTTATTTTCTATAGTTTAGCTTTTCCTTACTATGGAAATTTAGAATTTGCCATAGTATATTTCAATTTATGCTAAAAACTACAATCCACTGTAACAAATATTCTTATTTTAAAATGAGATACTTAGTGACCTAAAATTTATGTTTTGAATGTTTCATTTTGAAATAACAAATTTGATATCTTTTTCAAGTTGAAAACTTGGAAACAACTGTGAGCAGTTCCAGGCTTTCCAATACAAAAAAAATGGTAGACTTTCTGGATTGAGCCCAACTCAAAGCCATTAAAATAATTAAAGAATTCAAGCACCTCTCATATGAAAAGAGGCAAAGAAGCCTGAGATTTTTCAGTCTGGAAGGAAGAAGGTTCCTTCTTGATGGGAAAGTGCTAGAGTGAAGACTCTTCTCTGCAGTGACAAAACAGGTGGCAATGAACAAAAAACATGAATTTCCTTCCGAACAATTTTTATAGTGAGGGTAGTCAAGAACTGGGAAAGGTAGCCTAAAGAGACTGTGGAATCTCAGTCCTTAGAAATACTCATCTGATTCAATCTTTCTCAGTACGACCTTGTGCAACCTGCTTTAGTTGTCCTTGTTCTAGCGGGAGGATTAGATTATACGTGCTGAAGACATCCCTTCCTCTCTGACAATCTGTGAATCACAGATTCACATAAAGAAGCCTAGATCCACCTTCTGGATCATGTTATTTAGTTTAATGCTTTAGTTTAGTTTAATTCTGAAAGATAAGTTTTTTTCCATTTAATGTAGAAGACTTTTGTAATGCAGAAAGAATTTTTTTTTAATAGATGCTTGTTTTTATTAATTTGAATGTGTATAACACATGTATATATCAGCCATAAACTCCCAAACTGGCAAGCAGCAAATTTCATGTTCTTAAATATATATATACACAATATATACATTTATGTTAATACCACGCAAAAAAACTTCAGCATGGGAAGCATGATAAAACCAAGGAAACTCATCACTGAATCTCGTGATTTCAGACAAAACATTAAACCAAACAATTTTTTTTGCTCAGAGAAGTCTTTTACATAGAGCTTATTAATTGAAAGTTGTACTGAACAAAGAAACTGGAATCTTGAGAGGAGAAAAATAAAACATTTTAAAAAGTTTTAAAAGTTTTCAAACTGAGCTGTAAGTAGAATTATTTACTTTTAAATAGGTAATTCCATTCTTCATGGAGATGTTTTCAAAATTGAATCTTTGTCAGCGTCTCAATCACAGTAGCAGAAAATGATGATGTTAGGGCCAATCCAGTTCCGAAAACATCTATTTCTGCATAGAAAATCTTTAATTGATCATCAAGCAGGTATGGTCTATACATTTTTTTTATCTGTCTATAAGCCATGGCTACACTTTTTCCCTTGAAAAAAAGCAAAGCTGTAGCATTTTGGTGTTAATAACAGCCTTCAGCCTTGTTTCATTTGAATACAATCTCCAACATGGAAGTCATGATGGCTAAGACATGAAAGAGTTTTTTGAACTGTGTTTGTACACTCATCCACTTCTCTGTGTGCATGAACATCCAACAGGAACTTTCAAATGAGGGAGGGAAACAATACGAAAGGATGTAATTTTCATTTAATTTTGCAATCCTTTTTTTTTGAAAATCTTACTTAGCAGCTGCATATTTGAAGAATGAGGTTAGTCAAAGAAATTAAGGAGATCAGAAGTAGGTAAATAATGGGTACTTTTTAATATAATTATCTGGGAAACAGGCAAAATTCACTTTTAGGATTTATTTTGTGAAAGAGGAGAATAGATTGGAAAGAAGTAGCCTGAATATTATGATGTGTTGGTTTCATAACATCATGCTCAAATCAGGTCGTATTATCTCGGGAAAGTCTGTTTTAGCTTGTTCTTAAAATCAGAAACAAGTATTTTAAATATTAACATCATTGCACAATGAAAAAAAGAAAAAAGTGTACAAACTAGCATGTTTTTAACCATTGCCCATTCTTTATCTGCACACCAGAAAACTCTGAAACTGTACTAAAAGAAAGCAGAGCAGAAAAATTGAAGAAAAGCAGACAGAGTAGAGAATAACAGAATTAAANAGCAAAGAAAGGAAAACAAACTGTATTAAAAATCAAAAACTATCACTTTTTTTTTCAGCCACACCTAGCTTTTCAGAAATAGATAAGCAGTTCCAGTTCAAAATTCAAGAATTAAAGGACAAATACTGCTATTATCTTTCAAGGACATCAAGAATCTGAGGAAGGACATTAATATCTCTTAGGATAAGGTGAAATCTCTGTGGTATAAGGTTTTGTAAATGGTCTGAGAACATCTTTATAAGTTTCTGAGACTCTTGTGAATGCTAGGGTATAACACGTAATGTCTGGAGAAAGATACATTATAGAAACCGATACTTCAATGCAGTTGAACCTATACACATATCAAAGAGACTGCAGCCTTGCTACCAATTTTGATAACAGAATTTGAGAACAGGTGACAAGATTGCTTAAAAAAGGAACAAGGAACTTTTTTTTTTTTTTTTTTATATTTGCAGATCCATTTTCAGTTTATATAAATACATTACCTGCAAATCTTCAAATGGAATGTGCAGAGTTGTAATCAGTCATTCAACTAAAAAATCTGACCATGTCTCTTTCTTTTATAAGCCCTCTCTTACCAGAGAAAAACATTCCTCACTTCACAATCAAACCTCATTCATGTCATCGCTTTTTTGCAGTATGCGCATTTGTGAACAGCTATTTTCAAGGATGAAGCACAGGAGGAGTAAAATTTCATTGAAAGTCTCTCATGAACACCTTGAGACCTCACTAAGAATTGCAGCCACTGCCATCAAACCAGACCGATGCATTAGTTTCACAAAAATAAGGTCAAATATCCCACTAGTTCTGCATTTTTGTTGCTGTCTTTTTTTGCTTTAATAAAAAATATTAAAGATTAAAATAAGTTTTGTTACTTATATACATGAACTATATTTTATATTTTATGAAGGCTGCTCTGGAAGTAATGCCTGCTATTTTAAAGCACGGTGTCAGAGGCAGATGTTGGTGGGAAGGCAGTAGATGTTGGACCTTCCCACCAACATTTCATTACGTTTTGTTGCCATGTAACAAATGACAGCAGAGGGTCACTTTGACAAAATGGCATCTGACACAGAAGTGCATATGAAGCAAAGGTGTGAAGTTGAATTCCTTCATGTGGAAAAAATTGCACCCATTGAATTTCATGGATACTTGCTAAACATTTATGGAGACCAAACAGTGGATGTTAGCACAGTGAGGATGTGGGTGGTGCGTTTCAACAGTGGCAACAGTGACAGTGGCTCACCTCTACTGCTGCAGTTTTTTTATGAGAGTGGCATGCAGGCTCTTGCTCATTAATGGCAAAAATGCAGAGCTAGTGGCATTGACTATGTTGGAAAATAGTGTTCTGTAGTTGTGATTTTTCTCTATCAAATAATATTGTGTTCTTTGTGTCTGTTGTAGTTTCCATGGAAATAGAGTCATTACTTTCGAAGTGACCTTTCTGTATGCAGTCCAAGACAATTCCTGTTCACTCAATGAAGCCCAGGCAAGCCAAAAGATTGGACACCCACGTGTTCTGTCATGGGAATGAGTGACTCCCTTGGGGCATCTGACTTCTGCATTAGGTTAACTATTCAAACAAAATGCAAGGATTTTTTAACGAAGAGACAAGCCTCAGAACCTGTATTTCTGAGAATCTGAAATACAAGGCTCAGTGCCAAGAGTGCTGAGAAGCATTTGGAGATCTTCACATAAGTGCCAAATGTCTTTATAACACATCACTTAAGTTACAATATTGTCACTTGTGCACTACAGTCAAGTAGGTAGATGACTTTTTATGTAGATTTACAGCATTAAAACGCAATTGAACAAAACTATGTGCTCCTCACTAATAAAAATACAGAAAGCAAAGAAGCACACTAGAAAATCTCAGCTAATTCAGTTAACTCTTCTCTTAGAAGTCAAAAGCCAGACAGTGCCTCTAAAAATTTATAGAAGATAAATCGTATGAGTGCTTATGCCCACCACTCTGACAGGTAGCCCATACAAAGAGGAGCAGAACTATTTGAATAAAAAGAAATGTTGAATTCTGAGATGAGGTAAGAACTCAGGATAAAAGGAAAATTATAATGACAGTACAATCATTATGTAAACAGTCAATGAATTTAAACACTAATTCTAAAATAACTGTCAGCAGATGTTATCTCAAAAATTCTCTGGAGATATACTGGAGCTGAAGCATATGAAAACCAGGAATTAAAGTTTTGTTAAATATAACCTCGGATATTACTGATACTATGATTACTTGTGTTCCAGAAACACTGTTTCTCATTTTTAACTATAATCTTCTCCAAATTTTACCAGTGCTGTTGATACTAAAGGAATAACCACACATTTACCTTCATTTCAATAATTTTACAGTTCTGTTTTCCCTGTTAGAAATCAAAATATCAAAACTATTATACTATTACACTATGGAAAGGGAGAATGTGGAGTGGTCAGTTTTCCTTAGTATTGCTGTAGTGCGTGTAATTGCCAACTCGTCTTTGCCTTTGGACTTGCTTTTGCTGTGGTGAGTTTATGATATGAATAAGTATCTATTTTTTTCAGGCTGTGTCGTTGTAGGCTGTAGGCTGTGGTACTCCTAGATCTATTCTGAACTTCATGTAGCCAGGGTACTGTTTTTCTTACTTTTTGGGGAGAATGATGTGGGGGGAGGGTGAGGGATTTTTAAAAAGCATTTCTTGCTTATAATTTAAATTTGTACCAACAAAGGAAAAAAACAAAATATTGCAAACTTTACACTGAAACCTTTTTTAGAGAAGGAAGTAGTCAAGCTTCTATCAGGAATGGTATAAGCATAGCTGATCATACTTCATTGTAAAAGCGATGCTATCTGGAAGTCTCTTTCAACCCTGTTTCTTTCAGTGTGGGAAGATCTGCAGAATAAATAGATCAACAGGTACCTCAGAAAATATCTGAGATGTAAGCACAGGGTCACCTATAATTTCTGAAAATAAAATAATCAGAAAATAAATTATTCTTCTGTTCTCAAAAAGGAAAAAAAAGGAAAAAGGCAGATCTGTCTCCTGATATTACTTCTAAATCTTTATCTCTCTAGGATGTTGTGCATACTGATATTCATAGAGTAAGAAAATGGAAAGAAAAAAAAGACTCACACATTATTGCTTTAGTGCTTCAGCTAATGAAACTTTGAAAGCTGATACTAAGTATATGCCAGGACTGTAAGCTGCTAGAAGCAGCTGGTAGCAAGAGTTATATCTAAATATAGAACAAAAGACAGTGGGCAGTCTTTGATCAGAATTAGAGGATCTGTACTTCCCTTAGGTCTACCGATAACAACAAGAAGTAACAGCTTTCCAACCATCTCTGAGGAAGAAGACAGATTGTATAGAAAGACTCTGAAGGAATTATCATTATGGATGCCTTTCAACTTGGGATATTCTATGATTCTATGAACTTCTGTATATTGTGGAAACCAGAACTGCATTCAGTATTCTAAGTGAGACCACAGGAATGCTAAATATAGTGAGAGAATGACTCCATTTGACCACTTGGGTATACTGTGTTTAATGCACCCCAAAACCTGGTGTACTTCCTTAGGTCCCATGGCACACTGTTGGTTCATATTAAACTACTACCAGCCAGTAATCCCACATTTTTCTCTGGTGAGCTGTTCTCCAGTCACTGGAATCTCGGTCAGTACCTATGTCCTACACTACTCTGTCCCAGGTGCAAAACCCAGCATTTTTCTTTGTTGCACTTCATGCTGTTAAAAGGCATGACTTAAAAAGATATAAGACTTTAAAAGCAGTCTTCAAAAAAGTGACCTCTCTTTCTCACTTTCAGGGAAGTAGCTTAAAATTTGCAAGGCATATAATCACTGCTGGAAGTCTATAACTTAATTAAATAATTGCAAATCTTCATAAAGGTATGCAATTCAGAGCTGAAAGGAAAGTTTTTCTACTGACAAAAAGACTAAGTTCCCCATATAACACAATTAAGCAAATATTTTTCCTTTTCTCATACCCATTTTGCCTTTACTTCTCCTAAACAGATAACAGGTTATTTCAAATCTGTTCAAGCCATCACAAGTTAAGTGAAACTACCATTTGTTTTGCTTCCAGTTGTTGATAAATATATAATTTTTTTCTTCCTCATTTTTTCTGTTAGTTGCTGATGTGTCTTTTTTCTTAAGTGGGAATTTTACTGTAGAATTCCTTTAAATGAAAGATCCAACCACTTCATTTACACCTCAATTGAATTTTTATCACCATTCCCTTCATGCCTGGTATATTTGCTCTTTTAATGTAGTCAGTTTCTGGTATATATCTTATGCACACCAGTGAATTTCATGGTCTTTTTGAAGAAATTTAGTGGAAGAGATTCCATTTTTTAATGTAGTGACTACATACTGACCAGCTATCTGACACATACAGAAGAGATATTGAATTGTCACCTGGCAGGCATTCATTCTTCTTGCCAATTTAATAGTTTTCTTCCCCCCAGAATCAAACGTAAGTGTATTTCAAAGAACTCCTTCCTGTGGATGACTAAAGTTCATTTTATCAAGTCGGATTGCATCAAATTACTTTCTAAATAGGTAATTTATACACTGAAAACAGCAAATAATCATTACTGGTGATGTCAGCTGGAATATGAGATGTAGGTAGCATTTTTTTTTTCCTGTTTTCATGTTATTAATGCTAAGACCAAATTTTTCACCACTTTCAGAAAAATTACCCAAGGAGACTTGGAGAGCAGTGTTCATGTTGAAAAAGATTTCCTGTAAGTAACTAGAAATAAAAATGATACTGATATTGATAAAGTTATTCAGAAGCCTAAAGTTATAATGTGAGTGGTGAATACTAAAACTTAACATTTATCCAAAGTTACAGATACATCTCTTTACCTACATAAGAAAAGAAAGTTACTGTTATTATAAATTAAAATTAAAACAGAACTCTTAATACGTCAGTGTGGTAACATGGTCCTTTAAAACTCATTAGGAAATTAACTACATGATTAAATATAAGATTAAATAATTTCCTAGACAAATTATTATCCTAACTAGTATTTGAATTTTGAGAATTAGCATTTTAAAGGACCTCTAAAAATTGAATAATTTTTGTAAGATGTTTCCTCTATTTTTGTTTGATGGGTATCAGTTTTGCTTGTTTACTCATTTTTCCTTTGGAAAGAGGGATTAAACATCTGTTTAATCATTTACTTATGGTATTTTGTAAGAAACTTCTAGTCCCACTACTTCATATTTTCATGTCTTCTAGCAACCACATTCAAGAATCAAGAAAGAAAGCATATCATTGCTTACAGACATTTTAAGCTTGGGCAATATAAAATGAATTGTCATACAAATAGCACAAAAGTGTTATTTTGGTCATCCTTGTCCATCTGTACATAACAGAAACTTCATTTTTTTTTCTTCCAAAATAAGGTGAAAATGTATTTTCAGTAAGAGCTTCTTGTCATAACTTGCCATTCAGGATGACTCAAATTATCCAAGATGTTACTCTGATTTCTCCCATATGGATTGTGTTCACAGGGACCAATGCTCATTAAGGATACAGAGAATATTGCCCATTTTAGATTATCTCTAGTTCTGAAGAGACTGAGGTTACAGAAACTGATTATAATTAATCTACAGCTGCTTGACAGCTCACTCACTCTGGGGAAAATCTTATCACAGGATTTATGAGAGATTTCAGGTTTTCCTCCACTGCCTGAACAGTCAAAAATAAACAGAGCATATATGAGAATCTAATGGACTGATTGTAGCCCTTTGTCCTTTTAAGTTTTGTATTTTCAGCAAACAAATAGGAAATGGTTGATATCACCATATTTAACAACCAAGTTAACCTAAAACTTAGCAACTCAGTATGTATAAATACTGCATAATTTAAAATATGTTCCTTTAATTAAATATAAAACAATAATCTATCTCTGGTCTTTAAGGAACAGAGTTAAAATAAGTGTTCTAACTATTTCACACTTTTGTACAAGGACTGTTGTGAAAGTAATAGTTCCTATTTTATTATCTCGGCCCATGACATTCTGGGCTGCATTAAAAAGAGCAAGGCCAGCAGGTCGAGGGAGGTGATCCTCCCCCTCTACTCTGCCCTGGTAAGGCCTCATCTGGAGTACTGTGTCCAGTTCTGGCTCCCCAGTACAAAAAAGACAGGGATCTCTTGGAAAGAGTCCAGCGCAGGGCCACAAAGATGGTGAAGGGCCTGGAGCATCTCCCCTATGAAGAAAGGCTAAGTGAACTGGGTCTGTTTAGCCTTGAGAAAAGAAGACTGAGAGGGGACCTGATCCAGGTCTATGAATATGTAAGGTGTGGGGGGCAAAGTGGCGAGGCCAGACTCTTTTCAGCAGTGTGTAGAGACAGGACAAGGGGAAACAGCCAGAAACTGGAGCATAGGATGTTCCGCACAAATGTGCGCAAGAACTTCTTTCGGTGAGGGTGACGGAGCACTGGAACAGGCTGCCCAGGGAGATTGTGGAGTCTCCTTCTCTGGAGATATTCAAGACCCACCTAGACGCGCACCTGTGCGACCCGGTGTAGGGAACCTGCTTTGTCAGGGGGGTTGGACTCGATGATCTCTGGAGGTCCCTTCCAACTCCTATGATTCTGTGATTCTGTGATTCTGTGATTCTGTGATAGTGGTATAGCAGTAAAGGTTGAGCCTTCCTGCCCATATTCCGTTACATTTTGTTGCTGTGTGACAGATGGATGCAGAGGGATAGTCAGACAAAATGGTGTCTGACATGAAGTGCGTATGAAGCAAAGGTGTCGTACTGAATTCCTCAATGTGGAAAAAATTACACCCACTGATATTCATCAACACTTGCTATACGTTTACAGAGAGCAACCATTGTCTGTTAGCACAGTGAGGTGGTAGATGACCTATTTCAGCAGTGGCAACAACTACACAAAATATAAACCACATTCTGGAGGGCCAGGCACGGAGATCATACCCCCAAATGAAGAGTTAATCAAGTCTTACATCCAAAACAATGGATTACAACTGTGGAACTGTACACCAAATTGTATATTGGCTTCACTGCGTTGGAAACAGAGGCAATGTTGGAATACCCCAAAGTCTGCACCAGGTGGGTCTCAGGAATGCTCACACAGGAATGGAAAGAACACCACATGCAAATTTGACAGTACCTGTTGAACAAATGCAAGGCTAAAGGTGACAGTTTCCTGGACTGCATCATTACTGATGATGAGATGTCATGATACACTGCAAGCCAAAATCAAAATGGCAGTCATGGAGGTGTGACATAAGAATTTCTCATCAGATAAAAAGTTCAAGACACATTCCTCAGCAGGTAAAGTGAAGCACTGTCTTTTGGGATAGGAAAGGGGTGATCCTTCTGGATTTTCCAGAACCCAGACAAACCACCAACTCTGAAGTCTACATTGTGATGCTAAGCTGAAGGTCAAAATTTCAGAGTCAAGCCAGAGAAGAAGACACTTTTTTTTTAATTGAAACGAGATAATGTCAGATGATGCTTTGATTTAAAAAGTTCTGTAGGCACTTGTCTCGCTCCAATTTATAGGAGGGAGATGAGGTTCTTTTATATATATGTATACCCAGCGTGAGATTAAGAAACAATGGCTCAAATGTTGGTCCAACCTGCTTATTACAAATCTTAATCAGGGAGATGGGGAAGGGAAGAAGGGCGATAGAAAAGATAGGAAATAGAAGCAAGGAGTCTTTATAGGAAGCAAGAGGGAGATAGTCACCACTTTGGTTCCAGCGTGGTTTGTAGTTCAGTCACTGATCTTCAGTAGAGGTGGGTCGTCAGGCATTGTCGCTCCATTGATGACGACGACAATGACAACGATGATGACGACTTTTGGATGGTAGTACAAACTTATTTATAAGTCCAAAGTGGTTGAGTCAGCTCTCTTTGGAGTGACAGCTTAAACCAAAGTGGTTGAGTCAGCTCTTCTTTGAGTGACAGCTCAAAACCAAAGTGGTTGAGTCAGCTCTCCTTGGAGTGACAGCTCAAAACCAAAGGTGGCTCTGGGATCTCAGATAAGAGGGAGCAGGGATACCCATCTGCATCCTGTTTTCACAGGACATGATTACATGATTCCCCATTTTTCCCATACCAAGCTGGAGCTATTTAGTCACAGGCCAGATCTTCCACAAGTAAACACTCCTGAACACTCTCTTCTGGAGGCAAACAGCTCTGGAGGAAGGTGTCCACAAAGAGATTTTGATTTTCACACAGTAGCACCCATCACTTGCCTTCTCAATAAATCAGTTTGGGTCTTATCACAAGAAACACCTCAGGAAGAAAGCTTTGAGCCAGGAAGCAAAGAAGGATTCTCACAGCACTCATGCACAGGATTTATTGTAGATTTCAGTCTTTGAGATAGAAATTACCAGAGGATATCAAAGAACCTAACAATAAGCACAAGACTAGTTTCATGAGCTAGATGTCTACCACAACCCCTCCTAGGATTTTGTGATTCAGATTTGTTATTACAGTGTGTCAGAGAGAATAGGTCTTTCAAAAATAACACAGAAGTCTTTTTCACCCATTGAAAAGTGTATTAAGTATCACACAATTAATGTTTCCTATCTTATCCTAGATATAAGTGCATTAATGTAGAATAATAAATAGCAACATTGTAGAAAAGTTTTGTACCGCTTTTAATGCCGGAATTATCAGTAATGTACATTTTGCAACACACCAGATCACAAATATGTGGTTGATCAGTAACCACAATGGGAGAAATGTGGTATAGTTGCAGAAACGGATAGAAGATGATTTGCAAGTAGTAATATCTGCTAGTTACAAAGGATAATGAATAGGTAGAAAAAGTGTCTGGAAAAAAAAAGACACATTCTGCAGAAAACATTCCTGGTTAAACCAGAACAGTTCTGGTCCAAAAAAATAAGGTGAAATATATTACAATAGATGAAGTAACATATTTTGTTTTAGAGAGCAAAGAGGAAAATAAAATACCAAGTACACTTTAGGTTAAATGAGGGAGAAAGAAGCTGCACAGCTGGACACCAGCTCCCCTTTCAAAGAGTCCTGAAGTCATAGAATTACTGTATGACAGAATCACAGAATGGCTTGGACTGGAAGGACCTTAAAGACCATCTAGGTCCAACCTCCTTGCTGTGGGCAGAGTTGCCACCCACTAGATCATGTTGCCCAAGGCCCCATCCAAACTGACCTTGAACACTTTCAGGGATAGGGCATACACAACTTCTTGAATAACACCTAACACCTAATCTAAATCTCTCTTCTTTTAGTTGAAAAACTTTTCCCTTGTCCAATCACTATCAGATGATGTAAAAAGCCAACTCAAACCAAGACCATCAACAGCCATTAATACATGATACATGATGTTATCTCTCTGATGCTGCGTATTCACAGCTAATGTAGTAAAGTTTATTAAGAACTAATAAAATACATAGTGATAATAGTGGATAATAATCAAGACCAACTTTATACATTGTTAATGAACTGACAATCCATTAATGTCTCATTTTGAAATATGAAAACAGAATGATTTATCAGTCTTTTGAAGACAGCAATTCAATCAATACATAAATATCACTGAGTTCCATATAAGTATATGTGAGAAGCTGAAAGAAAGCACTGTGTTGTCAGAGATTGTTCAGTGGCACCCTCTTGAGATCATGATAGGCCGATAAGAACTGTTGTGGTTGAGCGACCAGAAAGATTTAGCTCTTGGTGATTTTTGCAAGTCAGGCTGACTTTTGGGGTTGTTATGGAGAAAAAGACCACTATGGAGTCAGCACGCATGTCCACCGGCCTGCCAGATAGCAGGCACATGGTTGGCACATGATCATCTGCCAATCATCTGCCAAGGGGAGCAGGTGCTAATGCCCTGAGCAAACAGATGTGCACAAAAGCAGAACAAAGAGGATAAAACTGAAGTCTGGAAGTAGGGGGTGCCCCTTCCACTGAACTGCAGCTGTGCAGATCAGTGGGATGTCACTGACTGACCTACAGCCCCCTATGGATCAGAGTAGTCACAGAGTAGTCACAGAGTAGTCAGCCATGGCGCTGACTTTTCCCACTTTATGACCCATTCACTAGGATGCCTCTCTTTCATATCACTAACTTCCCCATCCTTCCCACATTCCCTAACTGCTTAGAATTTGTAATAAATTGGTTGGGCAACATCTTGGCCTCGTTTGCTGCCTTAATCTTGCTCCAGATATATATATATATTGAACCATCTCCTCCAGTAATTGGAGCGAGACAGTGTATTCAGTGCAATAGTGTGAAGATAGCTATTCATTCAGATATTTTGTAACAAATGACTACATGCACTTTTTTTTTAATGAAAATCGAAGTTGACACTATGGGTATGCCCAGTTATATGACAAAGCCTCCATAGTACCAAGAATTTTTAGTAAGTACATTGTTGAAATAAGTACGCAGCAAGCAGAGAATGTTTCCATTATTTATTTAATTGCTTGCAGAAGCCAGTGTACTATACAAGTTTTTTGTTTTTTTTTTCCCCCCTGAAAACAGAGGTGACATTCACAGAATTCATATTATCAAACTTCAATCGGAATTCCCTTTCTGGTTCAAAGAATCTTCTTCCCTACAAATGATTTTAACTATTAAACATTACTTTTCCAATATTTTCTAGGAATGACTAAAACTAGTAGTCTGTACAGTATCAAGGTCTCACAGAAGTAGAAGCAAGACTGAATAATTTCTGATTGAATGACTAAAATGCACTGCCACAGAAGGAACAAATGTTTCTATTTGGACAATGGATCCAAGAATGTAGAAGGGTTTAACACACATCATTTTTGTAGGTATCAAAAGCCTTGTTTTAGACAGCAAGTGATCTAGACTTTCATAAAAGTAGAAAGGGGACTCCTTTCACACATAGCATTCAAATTGTCAAGTGGGCAATAGAAAGTAATAGATGTAATGTGCCTGATTTGTCTACTATTCACCATGTGCTTTCCCAGGTTTGGATGACAAGGTGATGTCTCCCTGCTTTGTAAGAAAGATTTAACATAGAAAAAGTCTATCTAGATTCTTTTAAGTTGTTAAAGTGACTGAAATATTTGTTTGAATACAATCAAACAAGATTTAGTCCAGTGACTAAGTTTCAGAAGACACATACTGATTTCTCCTTGGTATCTGCTAGGAAGGAGTCCTGCTCTTCATTCAGAAAGGGAAAAGTAATTCACCCACCTCTGCAATAAATCAGCAAAAAATCAGACTTCTAGCTATATTATGTCACAAATTTGCAGTTAGAAATGCAGTGAGCCGAAATGTAAAGCATAAGAAGTGGCTTGGTAACTATGTTATGAATTATGAATAAAGTTAAATTACTTACAATATAATTCAATTCAAACGAAAATGTTTCAGTTATCCACTTCCAGTTAACTCAGATATCTTAATGGAGAAAGCTGGTATAGAGTTCTCTCTGTGTATTCATCTCCTATTCTGTAAAACTACATTAACTTCTCACATTCTCCTTTCTTTGTCATCTTTCACCTTCTTCTTTCAAACCTTTTTCCTTTCAGTTAAAAAAAAAATAATTTGGGAGTTAAGATCTGTATTAGAAATGCTTATTTACAGTATGTCTCTCAGATAAGCATTCAATTAAGAATTAATAAGGGAGTTTACATCTTAATTAAATGGCTTTAAAAAGACGTATTTATCTTAAGAAAGATACAGAGATAAATTAACATCTTTGTCTAACTAATCCAAACTTTAAAAAGCTGTAAATCATACGTCGTACAGGCATGTCCAACCTCCAAATTACAGGCCTCATGTGCCCAGCCCATCCTGTAGCCACCCCCTATCCCATGCCATCATGGTGGAAACTCTTCCCCATCAAGCAGCCCAGACCAGCTCAGAAACAGCCAAACCATCGGTGTGCTATTAATGTTGCCTGGTCTGAAATCAAGATGAGGGGAGAGCACGGTGCAGTGCTAATGCAAATTATGGCAAATAATTTTGTGCATTTTGATATATGGGCTAACCATTGTCCCACGAACAGCAAAAAATATGCAGCATAGTTTTCCATTCTGATAAATAAATTTGAAAATTGATTTCAAGATTGCTTAAAAATTCATCATTTGTTTAATATATTTGCACATTTGACATAAATTTCCTGCAAATTCTCAAATGGAATGCACTGAGTTACAATCAGATAATCAAAGAAAAATTTGATCATGTTTTTTTACAATACTTTCATAAGACCTATTCTGCCTGAGAAAAATATCCCTCACTTCACAATCACTTCTTATTCACATCATCACTTTTTGGCAGTACGTACATTTGTGCACAAATGTTTTCAAGTATGAAGCAAAGGAAAAGTAAAATTTCATAAAAAACTCTGGTGAACACTTTGAGAATTCACTAGGAATTGCAGCTACATCCACTGAACCAGTCTGATGTATTAATTTCACAAAAACAAGATCAAATATCACATTAGTTTTATGTTTTTGTTGCACTCTTTTTTGTTTGAATAAAAATAAAGATTAAAATAAATTTTGTTACTTATATACATGAACTGTGTTATATATTTCCATGGTAGTAGAGGTTGAACCTTCCCATCAATATTCCCTTAACATTTTGTTGCCATGCGGCTGGTGGCAGCAGAGGGGCAATGCGACAAATTGGTGTCTGACGTGGAAGTGAATATGAAGCAAAGGTGTGTCATTGAATTCCTTCATGAAGAAGCAGCGGCACACATTGACATTGACTGATGTTTGCTGAATGTTTATGGAGGCTAAACGGTGGATGTCAGCAGTGGCAACAGTAACAGCAGGTTACCTCCATTGATGCAGATTTTTAAGAGTGCAGCATGTATGCTCTTGTTCACTGCTGGCAAAAATGCATAGCTGGTGGTGGTGGCTATGATGGAAAGTGGTGTTTTGTAGCTGAGAATGTACACTATCAAATAGTGTCACCAGTGCTTTTTGCACTGGTTCTAATTTCCTTGGAAATAAACAGGAGGCATTACTTCCAGTGCAACCTACGTACACGTGGCCCAAGACAATTCCTCTTCACTTAGTGCAGCCCAGGCCAAGCCAAAGGGTTGGACATCCATGCAGTAGTAAATATGAGGGCTGCTCCAAAAGTATTTTTTCCTATTTTATTATATTGGCCCATGACATTAGAGGCAGATGTTGGTAGTATGGATGTAAAGATTGAATCTTTCTGGCAATATTCCATCCAATTTTGTTTGTATGTGACAGATGGCAGCACAGGGGCAGTCTGATACAATGGTGTCTGACATGGAAGTGCATATGAAGCAAAGGTGTTTAATTAAATTCCTACATATGTTAGAATTTTAAAACAATTTTTTTTTTTCTCAGATAATGCTTTATTTAGACCAATTAAAAGTTAAATCAGAAAGACCTTAGAGAATCTCATCAGCACAAGTAAAACATAATTACATGACATATACACAATATCTACATTTTTTTCTGAAAGGGAAAAACATGTAAGCCTGAATTTAGTGAACTGTCCAAGTAATGAGTTCAGCATGTGATTTAAGGTGATTATTTTCTTTTTGTACATTAAAATGGTGCATAATCTTCAAAGACGCATTATTGTTGTAGGAAATCTCTACTGATTTTAAATGTGCAAAACTAATATAAGTATACGAAATTCCTTTATTTATGAGGAAAGGAGTATCTGTTCTTAAATTTTACCAGGAAAATTTATGAAAGAATTGATTAAAGAGTTTTCTGCATCCTATTTAGTGTACATTAATAAAACTAAAAGATCATTTATCTTTTTACATGTGTAAGGTTCCTCACAACACCAAAGTCCACAGTTACCTTTCTCTCTTCTAATAATGAAGCCAGAAACTGTCTCTGCATCCATACTTTCATTCCTTGCCAACATATCTGTCAATGTCTTTGTATCATCCTTTGGAAAAATGCAGATGAAGGTATACAGCAAGATCAAGTGTGGAATTGACAACAGAGACCTCATATATTTTATGCCCTTAAGAAGGCATGAAAGTATGTGATAAATCTCAAGTTGCATTGTTCACTTTTTAAGTGTTATGTACAGGGTGACAGATATACTAATACTAACTTAAGAACATATGTATTTGAAACCCTGCACTTTAAAGAACAAATCAGCCTCCTTAATTAAATCTGGTTTTAGAGATGACATTTTTATACGCTTATGTGTATTTATTTATATATTTTCTTTAAAATACGTGATCTAAGGCATCATTAATCTCCACAGAGAGAATGCTACCTTTTCTCTTGCACTCAAAATTACTTGATATTTAATACAGAATTTATGTAGTTTAAAGGAGTAACATTTCTTTGTGGGTTTTTTTTTTTCCCTTCTTATCAACCAAATAATTTAATGTTTTGTTATTGGTAAGTAGCGAAAGAATTACTAACTGTTGGCAAAGGTATCCCTGACATTCAAAATTATGCTAAGGAATAAATCTTCCTGCTTTTCCTTCTCACTAGAGACTACCTTTTATACACACGCTTTGCAATATAAATCTTTTATCACATTCACATCAATAGAGAGGATTTAGCCCCTACTGAATGGCCAAATAGAAATTTGGAATATGAAATGAAAATCTTTCATGTCTTCAAACTTGCCGATCACTGTAAGCAGGCATTTATAGCAGTGTAAACTGTCATCTTAAACTGCTATCACTTTAAAGAGCTTCATATATACTCAATTTTGAATATTTTTAAGCAATTCTATTTAAAACATAAAGCTGCTGAATAGGAGTCAGTGATATTTACAATTGCATAAATATGTGGGGTCATTTTTAATAAGCATATTTAAATGCCTGTATATTGTAGCTTTTAGCATATAGGTTTTTTCAATGCTTTCTACCTTGAGGTAATTTGACAATCTTTATCCTGTCTATCTAAATTTCCACTGAGTAAGCAAAATCCTCTGTCATATTTCTATGAAAAACTTGGAAGATGCCTTAGTCTTCATTTAAATTTCAGATTGTAATCAGTGTCACTAATTGTAGATGAGCATGAATACGCAGTATTTCAGGCTGCAGGGGAACATGTTTGCTTTCAGAATTGTTTTCCATCATAATTATTCTGAAGGGAACAATTAAATCTAACAATCTGGAAAACCTTTCTAAAAGAACAGGTGGGTGAGCTGTCTGATCAAAAGTGAGACATTTTTAATAGAGCAAAAACAGTGTCTATTAAAGTCCAAAAGTGTTCCACAGATTTTGAGAAGTTATTTTCAGTGTCATTGCTTTCCTTTAACATTCTCAAAAGAAAGCTCGCAGAAAGCAGAATTCACCTTTTGGAATAATGTACACACATTGTGACCTATCAAGGAGATCTTTTGCTACACCTGTGTTTCTTCTTGTCTGTGGAGGGAGAAAACATTACATATGGCAAAGGAAAGACCAGAATCAGCTCGAAAATGTACAGTGTAGGTTTCCTTTTTTGTCTACAAATCTTCACATGATTGAACTTAACTCTTCTTCACTTTTTCATAGGTAGTAACTAATTTACATGTTAATCAGTCATCTACCTTCCAAAATTTTGATTCTGCAATATATATAAACTTTTTTGATGAAGCTTGTTTACAGATTTTGTATCCAGTATAGCCAAGGACTACCCTGGTGACATTGTATTATAAACCATACTGTGGCTTCATGGCACTAGATGAGTTATTTCAGCTGACTGTCCATCAGTACACCAAGGTCCCTTTCCATCAGGCAGTTTTCCAGCCACTCCAACCCCAAGCCTGGGGTTGTTCTGACCTAACACTTGGCCCTACTGAAACTCACAGTTTACCTTGGCCCATCTATCTGGTCTGTTCAGGTCCCTCTGTAGTGCCCTTCTACCCTCTGGCAGGTCAGCACTCCCTCCCAGCTTGGTGTCATCTGCAATTCTTGAATATCTCCGGAGAAGAAGACTCCACAACTCCCCTGGGCAGCTGGTTTCAGAGCTCTGTCACCCTCACAATAAAGCTCATCCTCATGTTTGTATGGAAATTCCTGTGGTTCACCTTTTGCCGGTTGCCTCTTATCCTGTCACGGCACACCACTGAAAAGAACTTGGCCCCATCCATTTGACTCTCCCCACTCAGTCTTCCTGCCTGGTATCCCAGATTGTTCAACAAAACATTTCTGACAATCAAATATTTTGATCTTTCTTTCTTTCTTGCCTTCATCTTACTTGGATTTTATACAAGAAAAATAGTAATGTTGGAAAAAAAAAAAAGATTTTAGTATTTAGCTTTAATACGACCAGTTTTACAGGGGAATAGGCCCTTGTGGACTTTCTGGCTAAATTTTGCCAACTTGGTGAAGTCAGCCCTTTGATAAATCTCCTAGATGACATTTAGGGCTTTCTTTTTCAATATATTTTCTAATGGTGAAATAAAATTGTAATTATTCTGCAACATCTACTTACAATTAACAAAGTAAGAAGTCCAAATAATTCTATCTGGCTTAGAGGAAGAAATAACATACCCAATAGCATTGTATAACAAGATGCCATTGACGTGAGTCACAAAACATTCACAACTCAATGAAAAGCGTTCTTTCAAT
>JACDJE010000582.1:180928-275928 GCA_016647715.1 Pavo muticus | reverse complement strand
GGAGGGGGAAAAAAACATCAGCATTCAAGTCAGAATAAAAACTGTTAACAGATAAATAATGTTTAAAATAATGGTAACATCCTGTTCTCTCACTTCCCCATTTCTCCCAACATCAAAAATAGATCATTTTCTCAGAACCCAAATAATGATTAGTTTTTTTAGGTTATAAATGTCATAATTAGCAGGAACATTGCCTGAGACTGTGAACTACAAAGAGGCTTAGGCAAGTCATTGACTACTATATATCTTATTATCTAGGTAGGTCACACATATGTCCACTTGAGCAACATCTCTAGGAGTGTATTAATAACTTGGATAGATTGGCCTGTGTCTATTTTCTGTTCCAGTTGCCATAATTTGCATAACCTGTGAAGACAAAGGGTGCTATAAAGGATGAGTTAAAACAGAACTTCAAAAATGGTTGGTTTTTTTTTTAAAGTATGGGATGTGGCTGGGTTTCTACAATAGAATTGTCTAAAATCTAGAAGAGTTGCTATAGATAATCTTATTTAGTGAAAGAATTAGTTGGCATGCAATTTTTTTCATCTTAGGATAAATATCTTTAGTTTGTATGCTGTAATATGCCTGCTCTTCATATAGTATAGACTTAGTTTTCATCTTAATTTTAGACTCATTTCATCATGCAAAGATGATTTCTATGGCAGTAATGTGCTAGCAATACTTAAGAGTGACTGCAACAGCTACAGTAATCTAATGAAATTATACAAGAATTAAAAAAAGTGAAGTGAGAGTACCAACTCTTTCTTATTAATATGCTTTCACGTAAAATAACAGGAATACTTCAAAATTATTTTATGACTAGTGGAATTATGACTTGCCCTGTGCAGTTTGAAATAATAATCTCTTAGTTCTAAACTACTCAAGTTTTTTTTATAGATGGCTCAAAAGCTAAAAGAAACTCACTAAGAACATAGTTACTACTGAAATTTGCTAATGATTATCAGGAATGAATCAAAAAAATGCAAACAAGCAATTGGTTATGCAATTGTATTTTGTGTTCCTGTCACCAGCTCAAAACTATATGTGTCACTTAATTGATTTTGTTTAACATACACATAGTTTGTTCAAATCATATAAATAATCTAGCACAGAAAAACAGTGATTATGATAGTTACTGTTATGTGACTTTGAAGCCTATCCAGACTAAAAGAGACAAATGCTACCTACATATACTCATGTAAAGTTTATTTGTAGATGAGTGGAGAGTGACTCTTCACCCAAACTGCCCATTAGTGGCACAAGCCACTGAGCAGGATAGATTTATTTAGTAAGGTTAAGGTCAGTGTGTACTTAAACTTAATTACAATCTTTGAAGAAGATTACAAATATATAGATGTGTGTGTATAAATGTAATATTAATTTCAATTTAACAGGATTTCTTTCCATCTGACCCAGTACGTGGCACCTAAAATTCAGTGTCATTCTTTCAGCCTGAAGAGTTTTGTAGAATATTTTTCATAAGGTAGTTCCAGTAGAAAAGTATCTGATTACAATCTGTAGGAATTTTAGTACTAAGCTGTGAAAATTGCTTAACTTGTATTAAAATGACAACATAATGATGAAATGATGTTCCCTTTTAATCCTCTTCAAAAAAGATTACCCAGTGTACATAGATGATTCCACTTTATGACAAAATTCTCAGTTGTTGTCACATACAGTAACAAAGTCTTAGGTAATGTAATCTTTTAAAGCTTGATGAAAACCAAAAGATGACATATTTGTGGTAAAACTTTAGCCCTACCATGAGTCTAAAAACTAACAGACTCATTTAAAAATCCTTATTTTCTAATTCTTAATAAGGTACCAAATTCTATCATAACATACCACAAAACATAACACAAATTGCTTTAAAGGTTTCATTTTTTCTATAACTTGTAATTAGCCTCCAATAGAGTTAATGGTATTTTTTGTTGTTGTTTTTGTTTTAAATGTTTTACAAGCTTTACAGTTTGTACCCCATTTCTTTATGTTTGGGGAAACTACAGGCTTTGCATCAAATAAGCTAAAAAAGAGCTTGCTCTCTTGATTAGCCCCTTCAACTCTTCATGTTTGTCTGTCTAGATTATAGTTCTATATTTCTTTTCACAGTCTGTAAAGATATTAGCATGCCTTGCTTGCTGAATAAAATATATTCAGTGCTATCTCAGTTTTATATCAATTGATGTTTCTTTTTTTTTTAACAACCTTCTTGAAGGATCACTAACTTAATATGTTGAAGTAGTAATCAGTCTTCTTCAAAAAGGTATAAGGAGCATTTTATTAGCAGTGTATACAGACTTATTTTCTTTAATCAAAAAATATACATAGGAGTTTCTCTACAAACCTCGATTTAGAGCCAGGTCTAAAACTTGCTGAATAATATAACCTGATTTTTTTTAATTTTTTTATTTTTTCCACTTGTACCTGTTTTGACAGGTTCTAGGCTTTTCAAATAGATTTACTTTTTTTCATAAAATGTTTCTCAGACACAAGCTAACTTTGTAATGATGCCACCATGTAGTCATTACTTCATCGTCACCTGTTAGCCACTAAATAGTGTTAAAAGGTCGTTTTCTATGCTAACTCTTTCTCTGAAAGTTGTCAGAATATATTAACATTACTGCCTCTACCCTAATGAATGGGAATGGAGATAATAAACATTAAACTGGTAGTTAGAAATCTGGGGAAGTTCACAATAGGAAACAAGATGGAATCCAAATTTCCAGCCTACAGGTTTCATAAGAAAACAGTTCTAGGGGAACTGTTAGGTCATGGCTTGAAGGGGTAATTGAGCACCTGGTGAAGGGGTGTGGCTGGCCCAGGAAGCACTGGCAAATTTTTTGTGTTTGTGCTCCCCATGTGACCAGGAGGGGTTGACTCAGGGTACAGCCTGCCTGAGCTTATGTAGGGGCCAGCATTAAAAAAAAAATCAAATTCTGGCAACTGTTGAGAGCAGAAGGAAGTTTCCTAAATAGGGATAGTTATCAGAATACATTTGCAATATTCAGGAAGGAAAATTAAAATCTCTTTCAGTCAGATTGTATAGGTTATTAAAATAATAACTAGATATTTCTTTCAAGAGATCATTAACAAATGCTGGATGGGGCACTCTTTACCAGTTGCAAATCTGGAAGTTTAGAAAAGGACCTCTCCTCAAGATCTGTCCTATTTACTGGAGAAAAGTCCAATACTTTAACTTCCTCCTTCTGTTCTGGTTTCTACTTGGCCATATATTCTTCCTTCTGCTTCTTTTGATGGAAAAAAAACCCATTATTGTTCTTGTTCTAAATCCATGGCACTGTATTTCAAAGGACAAACCAATATTAGGCTTGCGTGATATATTAATAAGGCCAAGGTTAAGTATGTTTAAAGAGATATTATCTATTAGCCTGAAGTGAATTACCATGGAAATACTGGATTTCTGCCCAGAGATAAAAAGTAGCTGAGATACCTCTTCAGCTATGCTGATTAATTATGTAGAAATCTTACTACTAATCATGCGATCTTGATCATTTGGTAAAATTGGGAAGCTACAGATGATCTTTTTTTGGTGTTGTTTTAGCAAATAATTAAGTAAATATTTAATCCTGGGTCTTGCTTTGAAACAGAAATGATGCAGAACGATCACTGACTATATTTTCAAAGTTGTTTATACTTTCTTGAAGAAATTTATTTATTTATTTATTTATTTATTGTATACACACAAAAGCTCTCTTGGAAATCCAAGGTGTCTAAGACAATGATCTCAGAAGTTCAGCTCCACTTCAGTCTTCTGGCTGATTATATCATTTTATGTCTTCTGTTGTTTTGTATAATGACAATCAGTGAATTACTTTAATTCACATACTCTGTGTTAATCTACGATTTATATTACTTTGACATTGTCAACACACCTATGGAATATCCTTTGTGTGACTGAGATGGACTGTTGAATTTCAGTGAAAAAAGAAAGAAGTTATCCAAGTTGCTTAAATGCAAATCATTGTCAGAAGCACTAGGGCTTAACTTAGAGCTTTGATCAAACTTGAGTGTATATGATAATCTTCAGGACCAGATCTCTGATCTTGTAGTGGAAATTGGTATTTAAGACAGAGATATGACTATGTAGATCTGAAAGAGAACTTCAGAACTTGCTTACTTTGGCAGTGTGAATATTTGAAAATTTAAGGCTATTCCTTCTGCCAGCAGAGCAGTTAGTTTGATGCTAAGTGTTATAGAACACATATTAGCATCATAGAATCATTAGAATTTCAAAGGACCTCTGAAGGCCATCTAGTCCACCTCCCCCGCAATGAACACAGATGCCACAGCTAGGTCAGGTTGCCCAGGGTCTTTTCCAGCCTCACCTTGAAAGTCTTCAGTGACAGGGCATCAACCACATCACTTGGCAACCTGTTCCAGTGCTTTGCCACCCTTACTGTAAAAGATTTTTTCCTTATATCTAACCTAAATCTAACCTCTTTAAGCTTGAAACTATCTATCTCCCCTTGTTCTATCACCACAAACCCTGCTAAAGAGTATGGCCCCTTCTTTCCTGTAGCTCCCCTCTAGATATTGAAAGGCCACTATCAGGTTACCTCACAGCCCTCTCTTCTCCATTCTGAACAGCCCCAGCTCTCTCAGCCTGTACTCGTAGGAGAGGTGTTCCATTCCACCGATCATTTTTGTGGCCCTTCTCTGAATGCGCTCCAACAGGTCTACCTCTCTCCTGTACTGAGGACTCCACATCTGGCATAGTACTCCAGGTGAGACCTCATCAGCTCAGAGTAGAGGGGCAGGATCATCTCCCTCGACCAGCTGGCCATACTTCTTTTGATGCAGCCCAGGATACATTTGGCTTTCTTGGCTGCAAGGGCACATTGCTGGCTCATGTCCAGATTCCCATAAACCACTACCAGCAGGGCTATGTTCAGTACTTTTATCCTACCTTGTATTGGTCATAGGGGTTGCCTCGACCCAGGTGCAAGATGAAATGAAATGAATGTAACGAAGACAGTCAATATCCAAACGCTCCCATGTCTCCACAACAGGCTGCCATCACTGAAATACTTACACTTATTTTCTTCTTTAGTCCCTTGCATTTTTTCCCTTGTTCACTTTCAAAAGATACAGGAAGGGGTTGCATTTATTCTTGATTGCTTAATCATTATAATTAGTCCTTCACCTCATCAACCAAAAGGTTATACAAATAACATCTAAAATGCTAAGCATGAAGTGGATGAATTCAGAATTTTTCTGTATTCCAATGGTATCAAATATTATTGTGTCATCATAATTTTTATTATTAAATTATAATTTACTTGTGGCAGACCCTAAGATTTTCCTAGGTATGGATTTGAAGAATGAGCAGTACTTGCTCTGAAGAACAGTTGCAGTCGTATTAAGCAGTACAGTGTATGAGCAAGTAATTCAGGATCAGAAATTTGGTTAGTGCTGAAGCCCTCACATCAATGCTCTTGGTTTTTTCAGTGTTCTCCCTCAGGCAGGATTTATCCTGCCCCCATGGACCAACAGTCCTCACTATGTATCTGCTTTGATGCTGTCAAAAAAACTAAACATATTACTCACACTGGAACACATTTATTGTCCACTTGAAACAAACATTCTGGTTCAGTTTCCTCTGTAAGGCATCTTGTATCCAACAAAGGTTAAGGTATCTACCAAACCAATATTAATATACATGATGCTTGGGGGATTTGCTGTAAAACAAACCAAAACCCTTATGTAAATACAGTTACAAGCTCCTGAATCATGCTGAAAAGAATATTATACACCATACTGCAACACCGGTGTTACTCATTTAAAGCTGTTTTAGAGTTAATTATAAAATGTTTAAAACTCTAGCTTATACATTGTGGTATAAGGTACATCTATGAAATACTGTATGCTTTAAAAAACCTTTAGGCACTGGGAGACATAATTTTATCTAGAAATTCCAGAGGAACTTAGTAGAATACAGATCTATCGTAGTTCTAAGTCTACAAAATTTTTTAAACCTTCCTTTTGGCTAACAGTCATTTTGTCATCATCATCACATTGTACACATGCTGAACTTTAATTATTGAATACTAGGATAGAAACATGGTCTCCATGAGAAAAATATGTTGGAAAAATATTTACATAATCATTAATTATTTGGTATCTTTGAATTAATCAGTAAAAAAAACCCAAAAATCTCCCACATCATACAGCAAACAATATCTGTTCACAAGAAATAATGGTGTGTGAACTTTCCATCTCAAAATTTTTCAAACACAAGATACATTAATTTTCAAAGCAGAGATGGCTTACAAAATAAGCTAATTAGTAACACTCTACAGTGATGAAAAAAAGTCGAGAAAGTTCTATATAAAGGAAGAAGGTGAATAAGAGGAAGCACTGAAAATCAGAAGACATTTTATCTACGTAAAAACTACACTAAAAAGTACAATTGCCGCCTTTTATCACTAGAGGGAGATAAGTCTTAGTACTCCTTATAAGTGCCCAGAAACTGCCGTGACTAGAGAAGAGACACCAAAGTAACACTTTCCATTCATATTTGGGTATGTATCTCCCAATTTTTTCAGGAATCTTTATGTACTCCCTAATGCTTAACAAATATTGGAAAAAGCAAAAGTAATAATCATGGAATGAGATGCAGCATAATGCAAAAGAAAATATGTTTATGTTGGTCATAGAATTACACTGGCATTTGTATCATGAGTAAATGAGGCCTTATACAATAGTTGCCTTCTTCCCATTATGGACTCATTTTTCTTAGGATGTAGATGCACCATAATCCATGCAGTCACTAACAACTATAACTACCAAGGAAGGAAAGAAGCTAGTACTCTACAAATGTGATTAGTTACTACAGCAAAATAAATAAATGTGTTTTATATGCAGTAAATCATTCATATTGTGTATTCCCACTAGTATTCTGCTTGAGAGACAGAAAATAAAGGCATCCTAGCAAATAATTAAATATCATTAATTAATTATGAAGAAAGTATGACAGTCTATCTCTGGAGTGCAAGTACTCTGCTTGTCTTGCTAATCTTGCTTTTCTTTATACTTTATACTCAGGTATGGATTTTCTAATAATTTTAATTGAATTGGTGAAAAATGATTAAACACCTCAGAAAACTTGGGATTACTAATTTACATGAAGGAAAAAAGTCTGATATTCAGGTGCAGAACACAGTGCTTCCCCTTATTACTACTGCTCCCTTCCTGTAAGGAAGTCTTTAAGGATACCACCACAAATTCCCATACCAACTAAGGCATATTTTTGGTTATTCACTTCAAATCCACTGTTCTTCCCAATGATAATCAGTGACCTTCAGATCCAGCATCTGGCAAGGAGGAACTGCATTCATTTGCCTTGAAAACAAATTTGTATACTTAATGGTTCTAAAGTTTCATATGCAAACCTCTATATGCCCAGAATAATTCAAACATTCTTTACGTCTACATTGCATAAATAAACTTTTCCTTTATAATATTACGGATGGCAAGGGTGGTCCTCAAACCTGGGAAAGTTTGAAGAATACCTTGAAAGAATATCAACGTATTAATTTGATCTCCTTCATTAAGGGAAGTGGTGGATTTAATTTTGTTGGATTTTTGTAAGGACTTTGATTCTACTCATCACAGCATCCTTCTGGACAAATTGTCCGACTATGAGTTGAACAGTTCCATACCATTATGGGTTAACTGGATCAATGGTAGAGCTTAAGCATTTAAGTGAATGGGGCTGCATCTGGCTGGCAGCTGGTGTTCCCAAGGCCTCAATTCTATTCAGTCTGTTCAACATCAATGATTTGGATGCAGAAATAGAATATATTCTTAGCATATTTGCAGAAGATACAAAACTGGAAGGTGCTGTTTACTTCCTGGAGGGAGGAGAGGTCTTGCAGAGGGTTCTAGATAGATTGGCATATTGGACAATCATGAACACAAAGTTCAGCAAAGGAAAATGTTGAGTTCTTCACCTGGACAGAATAATGCCAGACAAAGATACAGACTGGGAAATGAGTAGCTCAGCTAAAAAGGGATCTGGTCAGCAGTAGGCTCAACATGAGCCAGCAGCGTGCCCTGGTAAACAATGTGACAAACGACATTCTGGGGTGCATTAAATACAGAATATCCAGCCAGTTAAATGAGCTGTTTCTCACACTGTATTTAGCACTGCTGTGATCTCACCTTGACTATTGGGTGTTGCTCTATTTTTCACAGATATTACCATGCTTGAATGTGTCCAGAGGAGAGCAAAGAAGCTGATAAAAAGGCATGTTCTATGAAGAGAGGCTGAGGACACTTGGATTGTCTAGGCTGGAGAACAGAAGGCTAAGAAGTGACCCCATTGCTCTCCACAGCTTCCTAAGGGGAAAGTGGACAGTGAAGCACTGGTCTTTTGTCCCCAGGAACCAATAACAGGATGAGTGGGAATGGTAGAAAACTGCACCAGGTGAGGATCAGACTAGATATAAGGAAAGAAGTACTTACTGTGAAGGTGACCAAACACTGAAACAGGCTTCCTAGAGAGATGGTTGATGCTCTGTCAGTGTGCATGGGACATTTGGATAATGCCCTTACTAATATGATCTAACTTTCAGCTAGCACTGAAGTGGTCAGGCAGTTAGACTGACAGATCTTTGTAGGTCTGTCCCTTCCAAATATTCTACTTCTACTCTACTCTACTGTTTTCCACCTTTACATGAAAAATGTAGGGAGAAAAGAACCCAAATGGTAGAGCACATAGAAATTAACATTTCCTTTAATAGCCTAGGTATATAAACTAATACATTTCAGTGTAATATGCAAATCAATTTCAGAGGACTTCTGACTCTAATTCTGATACCAAGCAGCTGGTGTGGTGGTTTGACAAAGACACTAAATACTCTGTATTTTGACAAATACTCTGGATGCAGTGGTTTCTGAAAATGGAAATGGTTCTAACACAATAGCTTAGTTGAAGTGATACTACATGAATAGAAACTAGGTTAAGATTGAACAGACAAGGTACTAATAAGAATTCTTTTTTCAGTAACAAGAGAAGGATGAATAGCATGGCAGTAATGTAAATAGACACATCCAGTCAAGCATGAAAAACATGAAAAAGAGCAGTATGTAAGAAAGGGATAAATCACTTCCTGGCACTTCATATTTAACTAACAATTTCAAAATTATCAAGCTATTTCTTACCTTTGCATTTTAATATAATATACTTTTCTGCTTATACCTTGAAATATTAGAGATGATAAACGGATAATAATGGTATTCCAAATGAGCAATGGTACAAAACAGAAGGTTTTGTTCAGCATAAAATTATATCAATGTATTGACAGAAATCCTTAAGGCAATTTTTGCATAAGCAATAAATTTCTTAACAATCTCAAACCAGGCAGAGATCTTCAGATAAACTTCATACAGGTTTCTAAGCAGAGAATAATCTATTTCAATAATTACAGTGCAAGACTGAAACTTAGTCAGTATCCAGACCAGATTTCAATGTGTGGTTTGGGTCATTTTCTAAAACAAAGTAATTTTCATATTCAGTAATTTTTTATTAGCTTTTGAGTACCTTATAAAAATGGTTATAACTTTCTTATGGTATCAAATAATATTTCGCACAGTGAGGAATATTAATGAAAAAAAGAATGACCAGTATCTTCACAAAGTACCCAAATCTCCTCATTCATGGGCAAACCAAGCCTCCCTAATCTCTTGACTTTATATGATGGAGTGACACCATTAGTGGACAAGGGAAGAGCAACAGATGTCTTCTACATGGATTTCCGTAAAGTCTTTTTGTAGCGGAAATACTAAGTCACAGCTTGAAACAGCGATTGAGCATCCCGTGGGAAGGCAGGGTCAACCCAGGAGAGCTCAGGTACATGCAATGCACCAGAGTGACCAGAGGGGGTGGATCCTGACTCCACTCCTCCTCAGACCTCATTTAAGGGTTGGCAGCAGAGGAAAGAGGTTTTTGTTGTTTTTTTTTTTGGCTGGAGATCCTCGCATACTTAAGGCATTCTGAAGGTAGGCAGCTTCTTTCCTTTATGTCTGTGCCCACAGCTGTTGCAGTTGAGCAAATCATCACTTGCTGCAGCCTGCGACCTTGCTACTCTGCTGTTGTTGCTGTGCTTTCTATTGCATTACACTTCGATACAGTCCCTCACGGCATTTGTGCCTCTAAACTGGAGAGATTTGAAGGGTTGACTGTTAAGTGGATAAGAAATTGAATAGATAACCACACTTTAAGAATTCCAGCCAACAGTTCAATGTCTAAATAGAAGCCAGTAATGAGTGATGTCTTTCAAAATTCTGTAATAGAGACAATACTTTCTAATATCTTCATTATGATCTCCCACTATGGAGAGAGTGGGATTGATTGCACTCTCACAAAGTTTGTGGATGGCACTAAGCTAACTGGTACTGTTGCTATGCTAGAGAGAAAATACTTCATCCAGAGGGACTAGAACAGGCTTGTGGAGTGGGTATATGTTTACCTCATAAATTTCAGTGAGGTGAAGCATAAGGTCTTACACTTGAGTCAGAGCAATCCCTAATATCAGTGCAGACTGGATGATTAACTGATATAGAGCAGCCCTACAGAGAGGGACTTGAGGATACCAGTGGATGAAAAGCTAGTACAAGCCTTCTTGTAGCCTAGAGAGTTAATCATATTGTGGACTGCATGGAGGAAAAAAAAAAAAATCAAAAATTTGAGGTAGATGATTGTCCACTTACGAGGTTGTTTAAAAGGCTTCATGAAGACCCTTCATATTGTAACATTTTAATATTTAGAAGGAGCATTTAAGAAATATGTAGTTTTTATTAGGGCCTGTAGCATCAGGACACAGGATAGTTTTGAACTGAAAGAGTGTAGATTCAGACCGGATATAAGGAATAAAGTTTTTACAATAAGTGTGGTGAAACATCAGAACAGATTGCCTGGTGTAGGTGTGAATGTTCTCTCCCTCTAGGTGCTGGAAATTATGTCAGATGGGACTTTGAGCAACCTAGTCTAGGGAAAGATATCTCTGCTCATGGCAAGAGATTGGACTAGATGATCTTTAAAGATCCCTTCTAACTCAAAATATTCTGTGATTTTTATGTTGGTGCAGAGCAAAAAATTAAGGTTCAAAAAGGGTTCTGTTATAAAATGTTCTCTTAATTAAAATGCATTACTTAGATGTTCTGTTTTTCTAGTGATATAAAACATGTATAGAACTATCTGCAGTCTTAGAATCATTTTTTTCAAAAGTTTCGTCAAGTGCAGATAACACTGGGACCTATGAGCCTGTGAAAAATGTAGTGGGTTCTTTCTATAATTTTCAGTCTAATTACCTTTAAAAACACTTGACAATTATTTCCTCACTGCTTTTTTGAATACCATTCCTGTGTTTTTATTAATCCTTCTATTGCTATATAAACAGAAAGCGGAAAAAGAGAATTGCACCAGCATTTCTTCCAGGAACTCCTATGAATTTCAAGGCACTGCATACTTAGAAATCCAGCTAATTAGGCACTCAGATGATAAATTTCAGCACGCAAAACAAAAACAAACCTGTGAACTGAAACATATTTGCCTTTGTTCATCAGTGTGTCTTGTTTTCTTTTTCTTTTTCTACCTAACAAGCTGCTCTTTTTTTATTTTCCACATTTGACTGGAAGTTTCTACTCCATGTTGAAAGTATACTATCCACACTTACGTTGTTACTCACAAAACATAAACACTTTTTTTACTGCCTTGTCTACTTGGTCACAGCTTAACTTTTATCAGTCTTGTATCATTTCAACTAAGTTGGAAGTGTCTCTGCCTTCCAAAGCTAATATATCCAAAGTATTAGACAAAGCATGGAGCACCTGGATTTTTCCACTTAATTCTTTTGTGCCTTTTACCATTTTTTTATTTTTTATTTTTTGGCAGTGTCAATATTGCTACTTAGGAAAACAAACAAACAAAAAACAGTAAAGGTGAGTTTCCAACTCCTCCAACTTCCTTCTGTCTAGTGAGGTTTGCCAAAGGAGTTCCTGAATCTTTTCTCTTTATTACTGCTATTTCCGTGACAGGTGACAAAATTCTTCCTTCTAGAGAATCTGTCACAATTTCACAAATTTCCCAATTTAAAGTGAAGAAGTTACTTTGAAAGTTTTTATCCATTTACTTTTACATTACTTATGATCTGAACTATAGTTCTGATAAGTGAATTTGATGTTACATCTTTTATAATATAAGTAACTTCTTTCAGATTGACATAAAATTAGAGAATTCTCCACTACCTGAAAAGCTCTGAGAAGACATACTGTACACATTTGTAAAAGAAATGTTTCAAAACAGCTTGTGTAGAAAAAGCTCTTAAATAAAGATGCTGTCAGAGTGAAATTAAAAAACAAACAAACAAACAAACAAAAAAACGTAGAAAGTAAAAGTTAGAATGTATGCTATTCCTTCCAGAGGGTTTCATGATTGTACTGCAGTTCACTGATACAATTTTGGAGAACTGCATCCGAGTGGCACTCAAGAACAGGGCTATTCATTTCCTACTTTGAAAATTGTTTGAATTAGTGACATTATTTGGAATCTGATATCTTTACCATACAAAGTAACTTTTACACTTTTTTCTTCTTAAAAGCTCCCACTTGTCTTTGTTATTTTAGAAGGCATTCAGTTTTCTTGTTTGGATTGAGTATTTTAAAACTGGTTATTTTTCTTCTTCTTTTTCTTTTTTTTTTTTTTTTTTTTTTTTTTTTTGCAATTTTTATTTCCTGTTTGAACATTACTTGCATTGGTTTAAGGTGTGTTAACTCTCATATCCTTACATACAATTCTGTCTCTTAAATAAATAATGACATCTACAATTTATGAAATGCAATTTGTGATTAGATTTAAATTTTTAAAAGTAAATTAGGTTAATATATCTATGATTCTTAAAGTACATATAAATATTTTCATTTGATTATAGAAAGTAATTACGTTGACAAGCAATATATTTGAAAGTGAAAGTGGGGTTATGAAAAACTAATGCAATCATTGAACTGATAGGTTTTGAAAATGTGATAAGGTAAATCAAAGAGATGTCTCTTTTCAAAGCAGAAGAAGCAAGGACTGGACAAAAGTAAGTATGCTATGAACATCAAATAACATTATGGAAAAGGAAATGCTGTCATATTCAGCATCTTTAGACATTTATTTCTGACAGTCATACCACACAAAATTCCCATACCTATTTGCCTAGGAGATTTTACCACAATAAAATTGCTACAAAGTGATTAAGTGAAATATCTGATGACTTAAATGGGACTATTAATTCTTCTTAAATGTATGCTCTTCTATTAAACTGGACTTTCCTAAGTGGTCTAGTCAATGAGGTTCTTCGCTCCTTCTGAGAAGTCATGTTTACATAACATAGCCTCAGAAAATATTTGGAACTTCACACTAGACCCAAGAATGCATGGCATGTCATATACATGAAAAAAATAACCCAGTGTTATAACCCTAATGAGTAAATAGGTAAGTAAGTAAAGTAGAGAAATACTAATAGTAGAAGTAGGTGTTCAAGTTCTCTGCAATGGGTAATAGAATATATTAAGCAGCTCTGAATGGTACTACAAAAAGTAGCAAGAGGGTGGGAACCTTTGAGCAAGAACGGGAAAGGCAGTGAGCGCACTTAGCTAACAGGGAGTGCTAAGCATACATTTACGTTACAACTAAGTGTGTGGATCATTTCTCAGGGATGCATGCTGTTTCTGGTCATTAGCACCCAAAATAATTTGGGTCAATGCTTTACTCAAAACTGTAATTAAAAATAATAATAAAAAAACAATACTGCTCACTTATTGTTTAGAGATAAAAGAAAGGTTTGCCTGATGTAAACAATAACATGTATCTGCGTGCCCTGTATCTGAAACTGTACCTCCTGTTTATGATCTCTTGACACCCCTAAGGAAGATTTTAGAGAGTTTTGGGCCAGGGTGGCAGGATTATAACATTGCACTTCTTTCAATAAGTATTTACTTTTCTCTGTTTTATTAGGGAAAGATGATGATATTATCACACATAACAGTCATTCAGAATCAAAACATAACTTGCACTGCTCAGGAGAACATGTAAGTAGAAAGAAGATTGGAGAACATTCTTCCTATTTAGATAGAGAGATGGAGAAGACTGGAAGAGGAAGAAAAGCTGTTTGTTTGTTTGTTTGTTTAAAGTAGTTAAGGCAGTCAGAGGAAAATATAGCCCTGAGTTCTGTTGTCTGCTTTCATAAATGACTACTTTTAATACAATTATTTAGATTATATTACAAAACAGTGAAGGAACTGGAGTACAGTACTTGTCTCCATAGACAAACCCCAAATGCTAAACAAGAATTATCCTGTCTTTTTTTTTTTTTTTTTTTTTTACATATTCTGAAGAACTTCCTTTCTTATTCATCTTACAAGGCAAACTAGAGAAGATTTTCTATACTTAGGAAAGCAATCAGGACCTTTGATTAAGGACCAGCACTTCAGTTCTGAAGCCTGGGATAATTACATGGCTTAACGTCAGTCACAACAGAACACAGAAACTGTGTTTGCCTGTTATCAACCCTGCAAGCACAGAGGAAGGATGATGGGTCAGTGAGCTGTCTGCAAAGTTCTCTCTGCTCCTGGGTATGCTGACTAGTTTGGAGCTGACAGAGTGAGGGGAAATAAAAGATCAAGAAGAAGCTAAATATAAATTTATTTTGGTAGGCCTTACTAGAACAAAGGTAGCACAATACAAGCAATATGGGAATTTCAGGCCCTCAAATAAGTGTCCATGTTTCCCATACAAGATAACTGGTTACCTTTGTTCTTAGAAAAAGTGAAATAAGAATATCACATAATTGCCCATAATAGAAAAAGAATACTTCCCCAGATGGTGGCCTAAAACCACCATCTTGACCATGGAGGTCAAGATTTAAATACAGAAGGCAACAGTGGAATCAAATTAGCGAAAATTTGGAATCCTCATTAATTATGGAAATGTGAGGAATAGCAGAAGCAGCTCATTTTGCTATTATAGCTCAGACTATAGTCAGGGTGTTGCTGGAGTGAAAATTCTATATTTGTTTCCTTGTAATTTGAGAACATCTGCTAATATCGTATTTTAAATATGTATGTGATTATGCACTTGACAGAAAGTCAAAACTTTTAACTACAACATGTGTTTTGTATACTGTGTATCTTAGCCTATGTGCTATTAATTGACTACAGAAAGTCAGCAACTAATCAAGTTGCGTACTGCAGAAAGAAAAAATGTATATAACATTAGCTGTAGATGGTGAACAGACCAATGGGTAGTGTACTTTCAAAATGACTAGAGTATGTTCACGTTCTGGAAGACACAGCAAAAAGAGCGTGGGGATACTTGGTCTGTAAAATGGAAAAGAATGAAGAAGAAGCAGCACAGGGCAGAGTGGAGCTTAATAGACATGTAATCCAGAGAGCAGTAACTCCAAATCGGTTGAAGAAAATTAATCCTACTAAGCATATAGAAAGTACAACCTTTGATCTTTCAAGGGCTACATGAAAAAGAATAATGACAGATTTGTGGAAAGCATGCAGCAAAAATGTGTGCAATTTAGGCTAAGAAATACAGAATAAATAAATGCTGTGTTAGTTATGAATGTTAGGGAGCAATATTTCTAATACAAGTTCATTGACTCCATTTCAGATATGACTGAATGTTGGTTACTGCTTTTGATATCTCTAATAATTGCTTTAGACAGTACAAAGAGCTGAGACTAGAAAACAGATTAAAAAAATTAAAATATTCCTTTAACTAATACAAATAAAATATAGGAAATACATACTATTTTTAAAGAATGGTAGATATAAATCAGTCTGATACATAATATAACGTATACAAAGACAATCAGTATAATTAAAGGAATATTATTAAGACAATTCAAAAACAGAATCATAAAGTGATATTCTTGTTACTATCTAATGCTTAAACTTATAAATTCTCTGCTCTGCCAGAGTCCACAATTCTTATTTGTTCTAATTTTCTATTGCTTATTTTTAAGGTAAATATATTTTTTTCTAAGTGAAAACAGAATTAACAAAAAAATTATCCAGGATTTAAAAATACAGCATTGAAGTACTTTATCAAAGGCCTAATCAACTGGGAACTTAAATTGACCAAACTCAACTCATTCATGGATATCATAATACTTCTTATTTACCCTTTCATGTGAGGTGATTGAATGTCTTCTACGTTACCTACTTGAGATCCTAGGCTACAATTTTTGTCTTTGCACAATCTGATTTTCAATTAGTATGGTTCTAGGGTAACAGTATCATAAATTCATCAGCATGATGATAATCACATTTAACAGTTTTCCTTTTCCAGAGTTCAAAACATTTTGTTAAGAGAATAATCATCCCTTGTATTATTTTAAATGTGGGTTAAATACAGCGTAGAAAGTCAAAGTGACACGCTGAAAGTCAGTCCGCAGTAGAGCCATAGATAAAATCCAGGTACACTAAGCCTCAATTAAACCACAAGTACTGGCCTCGATTTCTTCCCAGGAACACTATACCATTTTATTAAAAGACTGCACTGTTTTTAGAAGTTTGCCTTTGAGAACAGAAGTGACTCATCATTGAACTAACTAGAGAGGAAGCTAATAGCTGAATAAAACTACTCAGTTCCAATGGAAAAGAGACACTAACCTAAACTCTAAAGCTAAACACAGATACACGTCTGTATTGATAGTTTCTGGTTTCTTTGATCCTCCACATGTTGCACAAAAAGTAATGCTATAGAAAAATAAATTCATAGTGCTGAATAAAATTGGTCATGTATTTAGAAAAACTATCTGTATGATTTAGAGCTATCTTTCAGCTTCACTAAGATGCAGTGTTGCGTAAGTAAAAAGTTTCTTAATGCCTCTGAAATAGAAATAGAGTTGTTAAAATATTTTGGACCAAGTAGTGTGTAGGCTTTGTGTAAGTGCATTTTTAGGAAAAGCAGTACTTGTGCATGAACAGAAATATTGCATCAATGCTATGTTGTCTGCTTATACATTTTTAGTGTATTATATAGAGACTTTGAATCCACTCTTCATTGTTTCGGTGCAGTTAATACAAACATACATTAGTAATATAGTTACGTCAAGATTTATTATGAAATATTTTTATGTGATTAACAATCTTCAAGTTTTACATACTATTAGAAATTTTAACAATTTTATATGATAATGTAAATGTTACTAATGTACCATGAATATCTGAGTGTCATCACTGCAATGATAGCAAAGGTCGAGCCTTTTTATCCACTGCAATAAATTAATTTGCCTATTTTATGTAATTATGGATTTTTCTTCAAAGAAAACTTCATTAGCCGTGAAGGGAAAGGAAGGAACATTTTAATGCAAGCTATGGCTGTAACTACTGACCTGTATGTAGGATATTGTATTGCTTGTCTCAGAAATACAGAGACATAATTTGTAATCACAGAATCATAGATATTGCTTTTAAAGTCTCTTTTAAATAATCACCAATACAAAAAAAAAAAAAAAAAAAAAAAAAGGTTTTGTTTTCATATTCCATTAAAATTGCCTTTATTTTCACAGTAAATGCACTAGTCTTTGAAATGGACTTTCTCTCATGTAGATGTAGTAGTAGTTTTTATAGCTTGAAACCGTGAAAGGGAGCAGATGCATACTACTTAATTTTACTTATTAATGTAATATTGATTACATTATAATGTACAGGATGGAGATTGATGGGAGGACAAAGGAAAGAAGGAAAGAGAGAAAGAGGAATTGGGAAAGAGAAAGAGGGGAAGGGAAGTGGTGTGGTATATGTAAAAAATAAAATAAATTGAGTTTCCAATGAGCAGAACTCTAAAAAAAACCAGCTCATTCATGGACATTTTTATATTTTATTGCTTTATTATATTGGTGCTTAGTTAAATAGAAAAAAAATAGCCTGTTTCAATATAAAATTTTAAAAAGAAAACATAACAAACTGCTGAAATTTTTTGAATATTTTGAGACTTAAAATCTTTATCACCCTAAGCTGATTTAGATTTTTAGTGAACCAGAAAACAAGATAGCTCACACTAAACCCAGAGAACACTAATTTAAAAAAAAAAAAACCAAACAGTATCTGAACTAGTTAATAAAGAAAAAATATTTATTTAAACTTCACTTTAGAGAACAATGATTGCCCACTATCCATAGGAAATATCCATAGATTATTTTTTCCCTGTTCAGAGCATATTAGGTTTGTGAGTTACTCAGTTTGCATAAGTTTAGGAAATCTGAATGCAATATCAAGTAAACTGTAATTTGAAGGTAGTTAGTGAAATAATATCGCCAATAATATGGCCTTGCTGACAGCTCAGTATGACTTACTTATACTTTCCCCTTACCAGCCCTCAGTAAGGTTGGCTAGCTAGTCTCAATTCCTAGGTACTACAAAGCATGAGAATTCTGCTTTAAGTATGCCAGGTACCAAATGAATAACTACTCTCCATCCTTAGCATTCCTTAATTTTCCAAATGAAAGGGATCACTGATCATACTGGACGTACTCCATGGAACGAAACAAGGCGTTTAAAACAAGTCATTTGTTTTCATTATATTGGTCTTAACAAATGGCCTCGTATTTTCAGTTACAGTTCAGACTTTGGAGGAGAAAATAAGTGGCTATCTTAAATGCTCTCAGCAACAAAATATAGTTCACTCAGATGGTCTATAATTAGATCTGCAAAGTGGACATGGATGTCAAAATACTAGACTGTGTCATCATTTGCCCCATCTAGAGCTTAGAATGGTGCTCAGAATGTACCTATGTTCCTACATTATTTTTTTAATATGAAATATCCCTGAGAGCTTTTCCAAATACATTGTTTAATCTTTCTAATGAAATAATTATTTTCAAACATTCTTTTCTAATATAAGTAGTAGTCTCATGATAAACAAAATATCAACTCTCCTTGTGATAATATCTGAAAGCCAAGTCTCCATCGGAAAGTACACTTAACAACAAGACATTCTTAAGTGATTTCATTAACTGCGGTGCAGACTACCTTGTTCCTTTTTCTCTGGGTGGCTTGGAGTACTGAAAAGATTGGATTCAGACAGTCTTGCAGTAGAGTGAATGGGCTTTGAGTTTTTTCAATTCCTTTGTGAATTCTATGTTGTATAAAAATGGGAATCTGTCTTTAATTAAAAAAAAAAATAAAACTCACAAAACAACAGTGACAGGGATTGAGGAAAAACTGGGTGAAAAAAAATCTTGATTCCCTAAATAATGTGATTTGGGTGAGTGAATATGTGTGTGTGTGTGTGTGTGTGTTTAAAAGCATAAAATTAAAAGTCAAATTATAATGTTCTTTTTCTTGGCTTTATTTTCATCAGAAAGTACAAAATAGAATAGTTCAGTTGGAAGAGACCTACAGAGATCATGGAGTCCATTTGTCTGAAGTCTTCAGGGCTAATCAAATGTTAAAGCATCTCAATGAAGGTATTGTCCAAACGTCTCTTGAACACTGAGCACAGGGAATCAAACATCTCACTAAGAAGCATGTTTTAGTATTAGACCACCCTTGCAGTAAAGACATTCCTAAGGTCCAGTCTAGCATAGCTTTGAGCTGTTCTCATGTATTCTGACATCAGTCACCAGGGATGAGGGAACAGCACCTCCCTCTCTGCTTCCATTTCTCAATCTCACTAAAAGATTTCACAAAAAAATTGACCTAGTAACCATCTTTCCCAACAAAGAAGGAAAAAACACCTATAACTATTCAAATATAACAATCTTCCTGTCTGTCATATTAATAAAGTACATTAAGAAATGATCACAAAAATGTATCATCTTCCTTTCAAAACAAGTTAAAAACTAATGCACGTTTTCTTGAAATTAAGCAGTGTATTCAGACAGAAGTCTGGGATGTCTCATTAGCTGTAATGATCACACAGTTTTAACTCTATTAACCAAACTGAAATAAAATTTTAAAGTAAGTCTTAAAAGTACTCCTTTCTTCTCACTTTATTTTACCAAAATACAGAGAGAACTCCAGGTAAGAAAAACAATCAGACAAACAGTAAGAATACACACACAAAAAAAAAAAAACACCAAAAGATCTGTGCTCAGTAAAATATATGTGCCAACATTGCTTAATTGTGATTTTCTCTATTGTCTTGTTAGCACTGTAAGAGAACAACAGGGAAATAAGGTTCCTGGTGTAGAAGTGATTTTCTCCTTTATAAAAAAATATTACTGGAGGAATTCTTTGCAAATATGAACAAGGGATATAAAATAAATCGGGTAATAAAAAGAGATCCACATCTTCAGATGGTAAAAATTAGCATAATTTCACTGAAGACAAAGAAGACTATTTGTATTAGCAGAAGATTTAGCTATTATTTGATATTCAGGGAGCTCAGTGATGAAAGAGCTGTAAGGCAAACAGTGAAATAGAAAGTGAGAAAAGGAGAAGTAAGGAATGAGAAGGGAAGCAGAATACGTATTGATTTTGACTGTGCAGATCATCTATCCGTCAGAAAGCATAGAGAAGCCTTATACTCACTAGAAATCCTATCATGTTTATTGAGAACTCACTCCACCTTATAGATCTTTTTGAATGTTGTCTGTCCTTCTCATTCCAAGTCTTATACTGGAACAATTATCTAAGAATATAACCACACTATGACCTTAGTCTTTCTTGAGGCTTTCTTGTGAATTCTATAAACTGTGGTAATTAACCTAATCTCAATTTTAAAAAAAATATGTGAAAAAAAATCTGAATTTTCTGAGTTTCTGCTTTATTGTTTCTGATTTTTTCATACAAACTAGTCTTCTGAAAGAACAATATTTACTAACTCACAGAAAAAATGTGCAGAGATTTTCACATTAAGAAGAAAAAAAGAAAAATAAAAAAAAATATATCCACATAATTACATATACTGTTTTTCAAATACTGACATGAATGAACCCATTAAAAACAACTAGTGTGCTATATAAAGTGATTATTTCCATTTACTGCAATGAGTCACTATATTGAGATTTAACATAGAATAGGATTTAACATACTCTCTAATGCAAATATGGGTTTGGTAGGTGCAGGTAGTCATGCCAGTTCTGCCCACAGCTGTATCCACACTCGAGGCTTATTGACACATCTCTGCTGCACATTACATTTCCTAAATGCAGATCAGAATGGACGTAGTTTATCTGCAAATTTTGATCAGTACTAGTATGAGGCAAGTACGATAGTCTCTACACAGTGTACGTAACATGTTTTCCTATGGTCACTGTATGTCTGAGTTCCATGTAATATAGTAGTGATATTTCTAACTTAATATTCCATTAAAAGCCTTCCTTAATATACCTGAGTTGGTTCTGACCAGGTATGAACAGCTGCTGATTCTGTCACACATCTGTTATTTCTATGGACAAATATGCTTTATTATTTATTTATTTATTTATTAAGATTGATATGGTCTTATGTTACCAGAAGTTGAATTAATGATCAAATGTTATTTAAACAAATTAAAGGTTATTATCTTCAACTCAGTTACTAAGTGGAGCTGTAGTGACATCTAGTATTATTTCCTGTTGGGTAGTAAAGTCTTAATCCTGTAGGATAATGCTGCTTAATATTTTTCTATATAAATATCACTACTTCAAAAGCAATAGTTCTTAGCTAATAGACACCAGCATGACACTTCGTCATTTGTTGCAATAAATTTGCAGCTAAACTGCCAAAACCATTTGCTGTTGATAGTTCCCTCATGTCCATGAGAACAAGTTTCACTGACAAGAGTCCTACTGTTCATGTTTGTTTTTCTCTAAGGTTGATACAAAATCAGACTTCAGCTATATGTCAGAAGAATCCATGATTCTAACCATTCAGGAAACAATCTACTCACAGGTGAAAAGTTAAAAATGGTTAAAATAAAAAATATAGAACAAAATCAGATCCTGTACTCAGATTTAAAATCCCCTTCTCTGCCTCATGCTGGTAGTATAGGGAGCCTTCTTCAGCAATAGCATTTCTCATTTCAACTCACTTCCCTTCAGAGTGTCAAAAAGAATTACATCCTTTCCTAGAGGAAGGACCTTTACAGTACTCTATTATTACAGAGTATATGTGAGTATTCTATTATTATATATATAATTATTTAGCAGCTTCACTCATTCAAACTTTCTCCCCTTAGACATTATCAAAGTCAAGATGATAAAGGAGAACTGAACAGAAGAAAGGATCTTAAATCAGTTGTTAAGGAGTTATGTTTTTGCTTATTTACCTATACATTACCTGTGTTTTTAAAGAGTGATTTTTTAAAAAGTGCATAAATTATAATATTGTATATTTATATGTCCACGATTTCTATATGTACCATATATATATAAAAACTGCTGTTACAAGAACAAAAGAGAGATCAAAATGAATAAGAAGCCTGTTTTCGTACCCTGTTGACTTCTTAGCACACACTTCACTGTGAATAAGAAACTTCTTACTATATTGTATCTGAACTGATAAAACAGTATTTGCTCCCCCCTAAAACATACAGTTAAGGGAGGTAAGGAAACCCTAATATTAATAAATAAATAAAATTTTGTTGGTTGTTTAAACTGCATTCTATTCTAAGTTTCCCTTTGTTCTGAGTATAAAAAGAAAATATAAATATTTATATGTTGTGATTACATTCCTATAAAATTATTTACCTTTAAAATATTTCTTTTGATGCAGTTTTGTCATTGAAAGATCATTCTAAAGTAAAAGTAATAGACTGAATTATGAGAGACCGAGGCACAGGTTAAATCTACTCCTAAAAAAGAAGACATACACTGTGAATTACGTAGTTTTTATATATATCTTCAATGTATTTCTTTTAACACCTTGCACAACTTTAGCAAGAAAGACTTTTAGATTAATATCTTCCCTTAGATAATAAATTGAAATCAATTGCTCATATGATCTAGAATGCATCAATGTCTATATAAATGATATGGAAATAATTATAGGGCCAGTTCTGTTCAACATTTTTATCAGTGATCTAGAATGGAATGTGTCCTTAGTTTGTTGATGACACCCAGCTGGAAAGTGCTGTTGACTCCGTGAAGAGATAGGAGGTTTTGTAGAGGGATCTAGATGGACTGGAGCATTGAGCAATCACTAACAGTTTGATGCTCAGCAAGGGAAAGTGCTGGGTTCTGCATCTGGGAAAGAGTAATGCCAGACATAGGTACAGACTGGCAAAAAAAAAGTATTTGGAGAGCACCTCAGCAGAAAGTGATCTAGGAGTGCTCATGACAGGCTCAATCAAGGGGGTAAAAAAATTTTTGGGGTGTATTAAACTCAGCATAGCCAACTGATTAAATGAGATATTTATCACAATATATTTAGCATTGCTGTGGCCTCACCTTGAATATTGGATGCATTTCTGCTTACCACAATATAAAAAAATATTTTCCATTATGATTCTATGCACAGAAATAGAAATTATTAATTAAAGATGATTTTGACTTGACACCATGGTTGAATAGCATAGATCACTGTAATATTCCAGAGTATTCTTTTTTAACTCCAAAACTCAATTTCCAAATGAATTTCAGTTTTTACTATAGCCCTGATGAAAATTCCTAGTAGTGCTTCTTCCAGAGAACTTAGAAACTCAAACTAATTACTTAGCATTTAAAAAGTTTTAAACTAAATATACAGCAGGAACAGATGCTGTGTTTATTTTGTTGTAACATGTTGTGCCTATAAGAAGCCATAGTTATGAAAATGCATAACATGACTTTCATTTTCCAGATGATTAGTCTGCCAGAGGACAGCAGAAAAAATTTTTTATCATTTCCTTTATTTCTGCATATATATGAGTTTGCTTGCTTTTGGGAGAAGGAGGAATCATAGTAGAAGTATTACATTTTGTCTATAGAAAGTATCCCACTGGAATTCTTAGCAAAAGTCATCATTATGACAAGGCCATGTCTGCCGTCTAAAAGCAGCGTTTTTGTTGTGAAGCTCAGGAAAATTCAGATGATATTAAATACTAATCACCAACTTCAAAATAGAATTACTATAATTGATATAAGAGGCCTATTCCCTTCACAGCGTCCTTTAATCAGAAGCATTCCCTAGACTTCTGAAGATCATGAGACATGTCAGATTTCTTTTAGCAGCATGAGTAATGTGATTTTCTTGAAATATAAATGAAAACTCACCTGTTCAGCAAATAAGGAGAACTTGTAATCTACAGATAAACTGACAGCAAGATGGTCTACAGGACATTTAATGACATTATAAACAGGCATTGGTGGATCCACAGAACAATGTATTAAAATATAGACATCTTCACTTCTGTAAATTAGAATATTTTAACAGGTGCAAGTTTGAAAAATGTGTATTTTCCTGGGAAGAATGAGAGGGTTCCATTCTATAAATCCTTTTAAAAGATAGTCTAGAAAACATGGCAAAAAATAAGGGCCTGCAGGAATATGCATTCCAGTTGAGATGATTTAGCATCCGTGCAGACATATATTGGCTTTTGAAAAAAACATTAGCTATAAAACCAATCATCCAATTTTCCAAGGAATTAAATGTATGCTAGGGGATGCTTTAATGGCTTGGGTCAAGAGAAAAAATCCTTAAAAAATTGAGAGAATAGATGAGGACAAGGATCCGTGAGCAGTCCAGGATACACTGGATGGTAATGGTTAAAGTATGAGACTTTTTCACTTTAAAGTATTAGGATAAAACAATCACATATTTTCAAAAAGGAGATAAATAAAGGAGACAAAAACAGGGTACATCCTGTATCTTAAACCATGGAAATATCAATCTGATGAGATCTGATCTGAAAATAGAAATTTGGCTGAGAATCTGTAAAACTTTCTTACAGGTATTAATATTAGATTATAACAACTTCTAAATCAATAAGGTACGAATGCAAGAGTGCTAGAAGAGGAAAGATGTAACAAGAAAGATTAGTTTCTAAGTTAACAATGAGAGGATGTTACAAGCATGTGAAAATCACTGTTTTAAGCACATATTTGAAAAACAGCTAAATACTAGTTTATTCTTTTTGCCTTTTAATAAGAGAAAGTTTAGCCTGCTACTCAGTTATATAGTATAAACAGGTAGCATGAACTAAATACCCAAACAAAATTTTTTACTTTTTAAAAAAAAAAAAAAATCAGTTTAAATCATGCCTGGAGAAAATCAGCTTACAAAATGGATCATACTGGGATTTTAAGACTGAATTAGGCTTCACCATTCCCTTGTAGTTACATAGTGTTGAATGCCTCAGTGAGAAGTTCAGGTTAGGGAATCACTCCCGAGTCCCTTCGTGGGCAAAAATTTATAAGACTGACACCTACAGAAGACAATTCAGATAAAAGTGGACTGGATCATGACCAGAAGGTGTTCGTCTTGTATTTAAACTTGATAATCTTTGAAGGGGCCTTACAGCCAAACTATTCTGTCTCTTTTCAGTGCCAGTATATGTAGCACACAGCTAATCCGCTTAAAACTTAGTATTTTAGTTCAGTGTCTAAGCTCAGATTGGATCAAAGCATTAATTCAGTACTAAGACTGATTTTATCATGAATTGATTCAAATATTTCAGTTAGAGTAAACGGCAAAAAATCCTTAGAGAGGCAGTTTGATTGTTATTTTTTCAATTATCTGAATCTCATGTAAAGTGTAAATGTAAAGTGAGTTTCTATGGGTTGGCTAAAATATTGTTCTGCTTATCTAGTAATTTTTTCAGCACAATATCCTTTTTCAGTAGGGAAAGCAGGAGGTGGGTGAATACCATGTGAGTCATGACTGGTTGTGAACTAAGATGTGTGGAATTTTAGTGGATTTCCTAAGAGATAAGAGGAAGGTCCTGTCTTCAATTGATGGGAAATACTCATTGAAAACAGCAGAGAAAAAAAATGGAGATATTTATTGGTAAGTGTATGTAAACATCCCATACAATATTTTTATATAGATATCATGTGCATATTGCAGAATATAATTTATGTATTCCATATATATTATACATATTATATGCTATACATAATGTTCTTTAATATATAGTACAATATATTTTATTAATTACAATTATTAATAAATTATTAATATATTGGTATGTACTGGTATATTAATAATCATATATTATTATATAATTTGTACATGTGGAATATGGATTACCTATTATGTATATATTATCCCTTTTATGAAATTTTTATTTATATATTTATATACATATATGTATAACTGAATTTCCACAACTGAATCTCTCCAGCAACAAGTAAAGTTATTAACAGTTACAGAAGGGAAGTTATAAAGGAATTAAAAATGCTGAAGTTACATAAAAGCTGTATTTTTGAATTATGACAAGTAAATAAAATTAGTTAACAATTTTTGCACAAGGACAGATCTAATATAACAATGATGAAAGATATCATATTTTATAAAAATAAATACTTCTTCTCCATGGTTTAAAATCATATAGTGGAGTTCACCAAAGAGCAAATCTAAATCAAATCAGCTCAAGCAATGAATATTTTGGATCATGAGTCCTTGAATACTTTAAGAGGCCCCTCAGTTCCTCCATAAAAGGCTGATGATTCTGAATGATTTCTGAGAAACAGGTTTCAGAACTAGGCTTACCTTTAAACAGTTACAGTAGGATAATTCTTCTGTTCTTAGGTTGTTTTAAGTATACTAGTGTATTGTGTTGCTCTAATAATCTTTATTCTATGAGATAAGTTCAATATTTGTTTAGTTTTACTGGATAGCTGATTTGCAAACTAGAAAACAAAATCGCTCCATCGCTTCAAAAGGACTGGAGAAAGAAGAGTTAATTACTCTCAGACTTCACTCTATATTCTGTAATACAAAGACAAATATGGGGAAAACTGTTTATTACTTAGGAAATTTAATTTCAGAATAAGTATGCTTATCCTGAACTTTTCACTCAGAAGATCCATCCAAATTTCTGAAGGTATTCATCTTGTTGGAGTCCTCTTATGTAATTTCAGTTGATGCATTCAAATGTAGCAGAAAAATAATTGCTTTTAGGAGTTATGCACAGTCTACAAATAGCAGAGCATACTTTAATTAAAGCACTTGATTTATTCTGGTCTGAATTTAGAATAAAACAGCATTTATTTTCTGAAACTGTGAAGTAAAACTATCAATTTTATTCAAATTATAAGTGTTTCAGATGCTGCAAGATGTGACAATGATCTAACTACATAAACATCCTTGAGACTGAATATGAAAAAAAAATGTTAACTTATTTTTTTTATGAAGTTGATAATATTACAATTGAATAAACTAATAAATGTGCTTCACAATTGTGTATGTGCTACACCTGCTTCTCAGGGCTCAGACATATCATTCTTGAGATTGTATATATCCTTCAGTGATTCCTTCTAGAGTCCACAACTGAAGAGTCACATTGAAAGCTAAGAAATCAGCTTTCTTCAGCATTTCCCAATCCAATTACCTGTGTCATTCTACTCTATAAAGGCTCTCTGATTAATTTTAAAGATACATTTAAGCACCACCTCCAGGAATGCTTAGTATTGTGACCAGTATGCAACATGTAGGTTTCTCTCTTCCGTTCCTCTGTCTAGAGAAGTGTGTCTGTCATAAAGCATCTCTCATTTGGATGTAATGGCATTTTTCTGGTTCATTTTAAGCATATATACTGGTATCTGTGTAAATTTAATGTGATTTTATGTGAACATAACACAAAACAAGATGAAAGCTTTTGGTTAGAAGGCCATACACCTTATCCTTGCAGAGTTATTTGCTAATGGCAACACAGACTGCAATCTTTCTTTAGCATGCCGATCTCCTGGCAGAAGCCTCTAGAAACAATGAAAGTAAATTAGCAGGATACTTTCACTACTTTATATTCCAAGCAAGCAGCAAATAATAGTAATAGTAATAATTTTATAAAAGAATATTAAATAAAGTGTTAAACATGAATCATAAAAGTACAAATTTCTGTTAATATTATTTTGTCCTTCATTTAAGAAATTTAGAGTTGTTATGAGTTACTTAAAAAGATCTTGGCATTATCCAGTGATTATACAGAATAATTTTACATTATATATAATATAAATTACATATTATATATACTAATATACATTGTATAAGATATAGTACATCATATAATACAATAATACAATTATATATTGTATAACATAATATATGATAATATAATATATGATATTATATCTAATAATATAATATAATAGTAAATTATTTTGCTTTTTCCATCCATAATTTCAGTGGATTTGTTAATTCACAACTCACCAAACTGTAAATTAAATGCACCAAAACAGTCATACCAGCTCTAAAAGATGTAAAGCATTCAATGGATTTTGACACCTGTAAGCTATACTTCATGGCTAACTGAAATGCAGACACCTAGCAGCAGGATGTAAATCTCCCAGTTAGAGGAAATGTTCCATGGGGCTCTAAAGAGATCAATAGTTGAACCAGGTTACACACTACTGCTGATTTACACAACTCAGACAGAGAGACCAACTAGAAAACTGATAATTTGTTCATGGTAGAATGAAGTAACCAGCAAGTTGAACTCTGAATAAATTGGATTGCTAATACATAAGACATGAATCTTCGGAATTGGCACTGTACAGATAGGGTTTATGACTTAAATTTAATAGCCTACTCCTCTCTAAATATTCCAGACAACATGAAATAATGGATGGACTAAAAAAATCAAGCACTCTTTTCAACTATGCACCCAGCTATATGAACGCAGTGGTGGTCCAGGTAACCAAAAAGCAAAACCAAAAAAATGTAATTACACTTACTAGATTCATTTTCTGCATTTCTTCTTCTCATCCATTTTCACTATACCTTTTTGTGTGTGTGTGCGCGTGTGTGTGCGTTAACTGAAATAATTTTGGCAAAATATCACATCCAGAGTTTTCTCAGAAATATATTGTTTAGTGTAAATTTTTGCTTCCCAATTCTGTAACACAGCAAAAGTACTAACGTGAATTTATCATGTAATAACATTTCCTGGAAGCACTCAGATATTATAACACAGTTGATTCACACTCAGGGGATCAAACAATTATAATGATTATAAGTCATATATAGAGATAATAAGAAAGATGAGAGTGAAAAGCATTTTTGCTTTCAGTGTATCTAAAAGTCAAAGAAAAATATTTTTTTTGCCTCACTGGAAAGAAAGATGGAAGATGAAAACAAAAAACAATGGAAACCTGATAGAAATAAATACTAACTACAGAGAAATGTCTTGACTTGAGCATCAGTTACATAAACAACTGTAATTCTCCCTTTCCTGAATATTATTTTAAGTGAAAATGGAAGATCATTAAAATAGCTGCCTCTTGGCAATGTGAGCCACAAACTAAATCCCTTTATTTTATCTTGGGAGGAGTTGAATACAATGCTCTGATCAGAAGCGAAAAGGTAGTGCAAAAATAGTGAAAATACAGGTCAGTCAGATACGTAAATCTGTAATTGAGAGAAGACATTAATATTTACAGTACAGACTTTCAATTACACTGCCAAACTGTGAAATCATATTCTTTGTCTGGCATTTAGACACCATTATAATATTTGAAACTTCAGAGACATTATGAAGTTGAACCTAATCACTTTGCTAATACTGTTGAATCATTAAATTTAAAGGTACAAAGATACTTAGCTTAGATTTAGCTTAGATATATTAGAAAAATCAAAACACCAGCTGTTTATGCATATAACTAACGATGGAGAACAGGAGAGGGGAGAAAGAGCGCTTTCTTCCTAATAAAAACCGTGGTAAGGAAGGCAGTCAGTGCCTTAGCCTTTTCACGCTCCTGTGTAACCAGGTACCCTGTTTTGGTCAGCAATGAGCCCACAGTTTCCTTACATTTTTGCAAGTAAATTTAAACTGTATTCATGAGACTTTTCTAAATTAGTTCAGTAATATAGACTTCTTAAAAATCAACAGTAGTTTTAGTTTAATATGAATCGCTTTCTTTTGCCCAGAACAAGATTTTTTAAGTATAAGTCAGCTATTAAATTAACTGTACGTTCTCAGTAGTCCTTTAGGCTTACTTCAGTATCATTCTTTACATTAAAAATAATGTCCTAGCATCTTACAAAAATGATAGAAAATAAAGAAACTATGTCTAAATAATGTACAAAGTTTGAATTCACTTGAAAACTACCAGTGTACAAAAATCAGGAAAGATTAATTTTATTAATCTTGAACTTATTCATTTTCATTTTCTCACCAAGGCAGTCTAGTAGCCTCTAGGACTGCTTGTATAAAGGTGTCTTTACCCTCTTAAGTAGGAGGCTTTGGTGATGCCCCATCTGCCCCTCTCATTCAGGCCTGCCACTGGCTGCAGTAGATTAGTACCCCCTATTGCTCAGGTTATTCTTCATTCTTGACTTGACCTTGACCTCACAAACAGCACACCCTTGATTATGAACTTCATAGTAGTATGCTTACACATGATACAGTAAAGTCACTGAAAAAAGATCTGTCATGTATTCACTGCACTTACAAATAAAATTCAGTTCTCAACTAACTGAATAGTTTTAAGAAGGAAGAAAGGCTGGCACAGCAAATTTCATACCCAGTAGAAAAATAAATAACTTGTAATTACAGAAAGAAAACTGCACAACTTTCTGTAGCTTGTCACAAAGCAAAATCAAACCTGCAATTTAAATAGAATAATTCCCTTTAAAAACAAACAAACAAAAAAACACTCTTCATTTCTCTTCCTGCACGGACATTAGAAAGGAAACCAAGGAAACCTACCTGTCTGAAATGGCAGGAATTGTTTCAGGAGAGACATATCTCACAGGGTTTGCTGATTCAGCAGCATCTAGGAAAAAGGAGCAGGTATCTACATTGCTTACCATGAAGTTCACTAGAGAAATAAATGTTGGAATGCATGTCTTTTCTGTAACTAGTAAACATATAAAATGTTAACTTGCAAATAAAAAATCAGTACTTTGGGGAAAGACCTTTCATCCACAATGAATATTATTTTAAATTGGAAGTGCTTTGGTATGAGATTTTTTTTTTTTAGACCTTTATTTCATTTTCTGTTTAAAGCACCGTTGGCATATGATTTATTTTAATATTAATCATGCTATTTGACTTTTTTTTTTTTCAATTATGTAGGAAAGATAGGTATTGCTACTGTTACTGTTTGTAAGGGAACTGATGATTGAGTGCTTAGTGAAGGGAGTGGCTGGCCCAGGAAGCACAGATGCAAACAATCTACTTTTTCTTCCCATGTGACCAGAGGAGGTGAACCTTGTGTCCTCACATCCCTGGACTCATTTAATGGCTTGCCTCTAACTGGAGGGTGTGTCGTGGATGAAAGCTACTTTCTGAGAAGGAAATTTCTATAGCCAGAGAGACTGTCACCAGTTGGGTGAGTCAACTTTTTCCCTTATGTGATTATTCATATCCCTAATGATGCTTTGCTTGGTAATGCAAAGAACTTGTCTAAAGCAGTTTTGTTGCTTCCTAGGACTGATGCTGTTGAACAAGAAATTGAGATATTGAGATATTCGGAAATCATGATTAATTATACACTGAAGTGTATTAACTTCAAAAAAAAAATAAATAAATAAAAGACTCGTGGGGGGATTTCATGCTGTTTCTGTGGAGATTCATTAGAGAGGAATAGATAAAGGAAGTAAGTAAGTAGCTCCTGGGTTTTTTTCCATTTTGATTAAGAAACAATTGGACCTTTTAGGGAATTCAGCTGTAAGTGTGATTAATAGATAAGGTGGTGTATGTTAATGAAGTATTATGACTAGCAAGCACTTTTAGGTCATGGGAGCATGCTTATGTTTAGGCATTCTGTAATCACAAATAACAAGAGAACAAGAAAAGTCTTCCTTAAGAATTATGGAGTCAATGTCAGACTGCAAGTTGTAACCCTCAGTTTTATCTTAAAAAAAAAACCAACAAAAAAAAAACAAACAAAAAAAAAAAAAAAAAAAAAACTTTGATATCAGTAGTTCCTCATTGTCTTTACTTCACTAAATCAATTTATGTGAAAGAATAAATGTTTGTCCTGAAACTTGATATTAGATTCTTTTTGTATTTGTCTGAGAGTGCTGACAATGCATTTGATTCTATTAATGATAATAAATTCTCTGCTGTTAAAAGACTTAAGTTGTAATAGTTGTATAAATAAGGGTGGAATGATCTGCAGTCAACAAAAGTGAAAGTCAATTGAAAGTATGGTGTTTTTCTCAATTCATAAATGTAATGGTAGGAAGAAGAGTATGGCAAGATATTGGGACCTTAAGACAGAAGATAGCTAAATGAGTAATTGGAGGTAAGTAAATCACATGGCCAAGGCTATGTAATATTATTAAGTGGTAGTTATAAGCCCCAGACATTGAAATAGTAAAACATACAAGGTCTCAGGGTTTTCCAAGCTTTATGTGGGTTGTTTGAGCTTGAAAATGTTTTAACATGTTTTTGCATGAATTTGCAAAATTATCCTGCTGTGGTGTCATTTTGCTTTATTATGAGATGGCTCTTGTCTAGATTGTGGTAGTGTTCATGGAAGAACAGTGACATCTACTACTTGAATAGTGATTCTCAGCTTTTTTTGAAGACATATTTTTATGTGACTTCAAGTTTTGCTTATTTCTTTTGCAATTCATGGTTCTTATAAAAATAAAATATATATTAATAACAACAATAATAATAATAGCAGGAATAAGGAACTCAGTTAATTGGTTGTATTAAGTAAGAAAACATAATGACCAAAACTAGAGAATAATTAATCAGTAGAAATGCAGTGGTCTATCTAACATGCTTCTTTGTTTTGATAATATCAGTAGAATTTGCTATTTAGGGATAGTATGCAAGGCAGGCGATTATCTGTTGTCCCTCACGGTCACTGGATATAGGTGTTTATAGGATATCAAATATTTAAAATATAGATATATGGTCCTGAAGTCCACAAATATGTATAAACGTTTTTTCAGTCATCTGATATTAGCTGTCTTCAGACCTCTCTGTGGTAAAAGATTTCAAAAATTCATTGTTTGCTGTATAAATATACATACATATGTTTCTTTCTAAAGCAATCTCCTACTATTCCCAGTGAAAGACTAGTAGTATTATTATTGCAGAATTCAATAAATAATTAAGAAATAATATTTTCAATAAATAATTAATTGAGGACTCTGTTGCAATGTATAGAGTTTAAGCAGTATGTAGGATCTCCTAAAGCAAATTTCTGACAGATCTAACAGAAGAAAGGATCAGTTTGAAAATAAAAATCAGACTTCTGAAGACAGTTTGGATTGACAGCCTCACAGAGATGTTAAAACTGAATTTTAATGTCCTAAGTGTATTTCACTGTTCTTATGAGAAATATATAATTCTGGTTACTGTTAAATTTGAGAGAAATATTTACCATCCAGAAAGAGGACAAAATGAAAAATATATTATGAAAAAAAAAAAAGCAAAATTGAAAATTGAGAGAGAGAAAAAAAAAATGAAGATAGAAAGGAAGGTGAAGAAAGAAATAAGGAAAAAGGAAATAAATGTCTGGCCTAGACCAGTGGATGGATTTAGATAATCTAAAGGAATTGAAAAGGGAGAAAGGATACTGTATTTCATTTTAATAGGGGAAAAAACATACTTAAAATTATTTTAGTTAAGAATGTAAACAAGTAATTGATCTGGGTAGAATCTGGTTTGCAAAGGAGAGGTACCTTCTATTTTCTGTGCAAGGTAGATTTTCCTTCTATAAAAGAATGTCAAAAAATTACAGTTGATAATCAGTTTTGACTCTAAATTTGCAATTGCTACAAAAGAAGTGTACTTACAACAAGAAAGGAGCAGAAGTATCTGGGTTAAATATAAATTGAAAATGTAAGGTTCTTAAAGATAAAAGTATTGTTTTATATTATCACTACACCTCTGATATAATGATTTACAAACATACTAGTATTTTTCTGTTTCAGTTTTATGTGAACTTTGTTTTTGTGGAATATTTGGTGTGTCAGGCAATTGAATAGTGACAAGACATTGAAAACAGTATAGATTGACACAAGATTAAAAAAAAGTTTCTTACTCCCTATATCCTCTAATCAGTAAGAAAATAAATAAAGAAGCTGAAGATCATAGTAAAAGAAATGCTATCCAAAATGATATAAACCAGACAGACTGTTTGAGTGTGAATTGACAGGCTGTTGAGTGTGAATAACGTATGAACGTGTAAGAAAGAAGGAGAAAATATTTCAGTGTTCCACTGCTTTCCTGGGCAAGTACTATAGCGCAAAACACAACAAAGCAAATGAGATGGGGAAAGGTTCTTCTATGTTTCCTTTTTAAAAAGAAGCATTACCTTATGAATGGTAACGTATGAAAGTAGATGAGAAACTTATAACAAGGCCAAGGTAAAACAACAGAATGGTGTTTACAGTGAATGAGTATTCAGTAATCCTGTGAAAATGATATCAATCTATAACAAGGACAGCAAAGAACACAAGAGCTGCAAAGGAATTTGTCTTTTTCATGTCCCCAAAAGAGTACTCCATGGTGGTGGTCCCAGAAAAAAAGAGAGAAAGTGGAGTGAGCAGAGTAACAAGTCAGATGCATTTTGAAATAAGCAGCAATAGATCAGGCCTTAGAACAAGCTACATTTAATGAGCAATAAATAAATGATACAGGAATTTCAAAGATATCAAACTGATGATAATATCTACTGAAATGAAATAAAGCAAGTTTTAAATATATTTGGCATTTTCAAGTAATGTAAAAGTCAGCATAACTCCAAAAGTAATGCCTCTTACCTTATTATGTTGGCCCACTATGGAAGAGGCAGATGTTGACTATATGGAAGTAGAGGTTGAACCTTCCCACCAATATTCCATACATTTTGTTGCTGTTTGATAACAGCAGAGTGCCAGTCAGACAAACTGGCATCTGACATGAAGTGCATATGAAGTAAAGATGTGTTATTTAATTCTTCCATGTGGGGGAACATTCACTGCCACTCTTTGAACATTTATGGGCTCCAAACAATGGATGTGAGCACAGTTAATTGTGGATGTTGCATTACAGAAGTAGTGACAGTGGGACACCTCCAGTGGTGTAAATTTTGACCAGCTTGGCATGCAGGCTCTTGTTCTATGCTGGTAAAAATGCATAGCTAATGGTGGTGACTATGCTGAAAAATCGTGTTTTATAGATGAGAATTTGCTCTACCAAATAGTGTCACTGTGCTCTTTGTATCCATTGTAGTTTCCATGGAAGTAAATAGGAGATGTTACTTTTGGAGCTAACCTCAGATTTATAATAATTTTAATTCTAAAAGTTACCATAGCTCCTCGTAAATAGTTTTTATACATAGCAGTTAATCACTTATTGAATGATATGAGTTTTGCAGTTCCCTCTATGGAAGTACAGTACAGGCTGAAATGTCCTTGGCTCTGCTGAGCAGCAACTAGACCGTCAGTGTGTTATCAGTACTATATTTTTCCTAAAGCCAAAACATTGCATCATACCAGATGCTATGAAAGAAAAATTAACTTTGTCTCAGCTAATACCAGGACAAAAGTCTGTTGTATAATGATATAATCTTAGGAATGCTAGTCTCAAGATTCATGCAAAAAACATTCAAATTAAAAAATCAAACAAAAAAAAATCACAATGAACTAATGGTGTAGAGGTCTCTACAGCACCTGTCTGGAAAACTATTTGTGGAAAAACATTGACAATCACTCCCAACATTCACGTGAGATTTACATTAGAATTGTGAATTTTCAGACAAATCAAAGAGAGCCATAATATCCTCGTGCAAACAAATCACCCAGCAGGAGAGGATTTTAACAAAATATGCTATTTTCAACTTATTTGAAGTCTCTTTATTGACAGAGAAAAATAACACACACACATAAAAAAAAGTAACTAGTAAAACTTAGCTAAGAAAGCAGCAAGGTTAGAACAACCATGACTAGTAATGATAATATAGTTCAGTCTTTTAAAGCTTCAGATGGATTTAGTTTTCTGAAGGTTTTTGAACTATCAATGAAGTGACTCAAAGCATTATATTTTGTAATGATCTTGATCTTTCGAAATCCCCTCTGATAGACATCTTGGCTACATTCCTTTTTTATAGCATAAATGTTATTAGAGTAGTTTAATCAGTTCTATGCCAGAACTTATCTAGGCATTACTTATGCCTTTAACTAGAGTATTGAATGATATTTGTTCTCTCAGAGTGTGGCTACAAAGGGTTAGAATGACAGCAGGCAATTTCATACTTACATCTAAGTCTTTTAATCAGCCGTATTTCAGAGCTGTATTGGTAAAATGAAATTTTCTGCAGTTTTAAAACATCACAAATGAATATCAAAATAATTGCTTGCACAGCTAATAGACTGTTTTAGTATCTTCTCTGTGGAGTGCTTTCTTGTTAACTTAGCCAGCACAGTCCTGTCAAAGTTTAATGCTTCAGATGCAGCATATAATTTTAATCTAATCTGCAGCACTTCTGATATTTCAAATGTTATGATAAGTGCACTGAGACAGAAATGTGTAGTTTGCTCAATAAGCCTTACACATACTGTATTCAAAATGACTTGGATCTTTTAAATGATTTAGAGATTAAAGACAAAAGTTATTTGATTGGGGTTTTTTTGTCATGTTTTTCTTGTTGGTGCTGTGTGGGTTTTTTTTGTTGTTGTTTGTTTGTTTGTTTTTAGATGGTTGGTTCTGGTTTGTTTTGAGGGGGGGGTTGGTGTGTTTTGTATCTGGTTTTTATTTTGTTCTGCTTTGTTTTATTCTATTTTTTCCTTTTTTTTTTCTTTTTTTTTTTTTTTTTTTTTTTTCCAGCTAAGTAATAGCCTAGGTGAGAAAATTCAGCAATACTCAGCTGAGGAAAATGTGTGTTTATTCCGCTGGCAATCAGTGTTAAAACTGAGTTTTTGAGAGATGGCTTTTTCTCCCTTGTGCTTTATAAAATATCCATTTAATTAGCCATTAATCTTAATCTCCAACATCATGATTTCTGATTATGACCTCAGACTTGCCATTAAACTGTCAAATGCATTCACAGAAAGGAATCATTTGCATTATTCTCATGCTGAATATTGAAATCTTCAAAGACTTACAATTTTATAAGAATTTCCTGCCTTTACAGAGAAGCAGTAATCTCCCTTGTCTTTCTGATTAAAAGGCTATACTTTTGGAAACCTAGCAGAGATAACAGGTATACCTTGTATCAGAAAAGTGTGCAACTTCCTGGATTCTTAAACCTGATTAGAGTATTAATGTCTTGTCCTGGATTCCTATCTTAGAGACAGGTAAATGGACTATAGTTCATGGTTTTTGCATAAATGATACAAAATGAACTCAGTGGGATTGAAAACTGTTTCCCAGTTAGCTTTTATCATCCCATTTATGCTTTGCAGTTGATTGTGCAGATATGAGGAATGGATGCAGTGTGATGGCTACAGCATCCTAGAGTGTCATCCCTGACAGCTGTTAGCTTTCCCTTCCTCTGAGGTGCAATCTCTTGTATTGATGATGTACAGCAAGCAAGTCAAAATTTAACACACATGGACCAAACTTATTATGTTTTCCACCTTTTGCTTCTTGACCGTTTAATCTGTTCTGGAGGGACTATAAAATCCAATTATCATTTGCATTGCCAAAGAGTATCTGTGCTGGTCATTTGCCCAGCCTTGCAGAGATAAATTAATGCAATTAATGAAATAGCTGTGCTCTGGACACCTTGTGTAGAAATAAATCTAAGTTAGGTCACTTTGTGCTCATAGATGTATGTATATGGACAGTAAAATAGATCTGATATACAAGACATTTCTTCTGAATCTAATGACATAATTAGTATGGTGAAAATTATCTCTTAGGCCAGATTTCTCTGAATAAATTCTGAAATCATTCACAAACACAGCTTTCAGACCCAAGAGGAAAAATATATTTTTCACAGGTTTTCAACACTTTCTTTTGTTTTCTAATGGTTGAGAATGAGACTAAATGTTTTAAAATACTCTACTATAGTGTTTCTCAGTCTGTGGTCCAAGGAAGAAGCATATTAAACAATTGTAATTTATTCAAACATATTTAATCATATATTCTCTGTAACATGGGAGGAAGCAAACTGAGTGGAAAAAGATAACAGCTAACTGCTATGAGCGCACAGCTCAAAACTTTTAAGGAAAGTGAAGTTGAACATAACTGTTGAAATTCTGTGTGTGATAGCACAGCTTCAGCATTGGATTTATTATTTTTCTATGAAACAAAGAGCAGTTTCTTGTAAATTTGGGTGTAAGAGCTGCAGGGGATGTAAAAATACAAATGCCATTTTATTAAATAGTGCCTCAATTTAAATATTTCTCCTTCAACTGTCGCATTTTATATTTTGTATTGTACAGGATATTCAAACTGATAATTTGAAGAAAAACATGGCATATTTAATTCAAAAACTACTGAAATTGAACCATACCCAAATGCCTAACCACTTACTGAATTCAATTTCATATGAAACCTCCATGGTGTCAAAGGTGCTTTATTTCTTTGCACTGATCTCTAATGTTATCCATATAGTAACGGTTGAATACACAAGAAAATAATGTGTGTTTTCATGTGCTCCGTTTTGCCTCAAAACAAAAATGTTAATAAAATATAACAGTAATTTTAGTACATCTTCATTTTTAGTATTACCTTAAATATATACAGATAAATCACAAGGGAGTTTTCTACAAGAATTCGTATAAAGAACTGAAATTCTCTAGTGAGTCAATAACATGGACCAGATGAAGTCTGCAGAGAATGACTGTCTGAGATGAACAAGGATTCTGGCTGAGGATATGGGAATTACAATTCCGCAGTAAGAGATTATCAGAATAAATTTTTCAGTGAGAGATTATCAGGAAAAATGTTTTTGTGCTTGCCCCATACAATTTGCCCCATACAATTTGCCCCATACAATCTCAGGGATTAAGAATCTCTTTTTTTTTTTTTTTTTTTTTTTTTTCCTTTGCAGAAGAGAGGGTCCCTTTCACAGAAATTCAGAGCTGCTCAAGAAAATTCATTGGCAAATGATTAAATATAACATCTGGTGTATTTAATGCATCAGTTTTTAAATCCTGTTCCTTTGAAATAAGACTTTGGTGTAACTAGAATATCCAGCTCATACCAGTACTGGCATTTGCAGATGCATTGAAGTGTCGATTTATAAGATGGATTCAACATTCTTCTGATAAAAAATATACAGTTGCCAATATATAATTTATAACTCTTTTACCTCATCAGGTAGTTATATAAGCTATTAAAAATTATTTTTGCAGAGGGGAAGTTTTGTTCATTATTTTTGTCTTTTACACTTAAGTCATTATCATAACTTAAATGCAGTTTTTGTATGGGCAATATAGTTGTTGAAGCTCGGTTTTCTTCCCACTGGGCTGTAAGATACACATTAAGACCAGACTATGTTTAGATAATTTCGGCATATGTAAAATCACATTGAATAATGCCAATTATCTCTGCTTCTTTGGAGGTTTCACAAGTACTTCGATGCATTCTGTTGCTCTATATTTTCCTTCCTCATCAAAGTCACAGCGAACTCCCATAAGAGGCATTATAAGATTATATCCTTGGGGTTATGATTTATTCTTAAATAGTCTGACTAAAACTTAATTTTCTCCTTCTTCTACACCACTATTATTCAGTGGGGATTCAGAAACACAAAGTCTCATTGGCTTAAATTCAAAGGGAATTTAGGAACTAAAGTGTCTCAATACTTAACTTTTAAACACTGGTTCCAAGGATGAAACCATAATGCTAATCTCCCTGTATGATACATTTAAAACATTAAGCACTTTAAAATAGAATCCAGAAAAATATGCATGTTAAAGAGAAATCCATGCAAAGTGCATTTAATTTGTTCTTCTCTGTTTTGAGAAGATACGGTCTACAATCCTCACTTGCCGTGTCCTTGTAGGACTGGTCTAACACCCTTCTTCTGGATGCAAGCACAAACTCAACAGATAAGCATTGAAAATTGATCCCCTTTGTAGAGTGGATCTAATACCACTCAGTCATAAGAAGCAGCGTGCTTGATTTTAGTCTTGGGACAAGAGCCTTCAAGGAAGGAGTGAGGAAGCCTCAAAGCTATATTTTCCATTTTTTCTGGTCTTTATTTGTTGATTTTTCATTTGGCATGTAGATACTTTCGTTATGTTTAGGCAAGTAAGAAGTGTGGACTAGGACTGATATTGCTACAACTAAATTATCATCCATCCCTCAGACTGAGGGTTGAACTTCAACCATACTGCATGGCAAGCATACTCTCTGCTCTTCTCCAAACCCTCTTTTTTGCTCTCCTCCAACTTTGCAAAAGCCTGGCTTTCTTGTGTGTTACTTGTCATGAAATAAAACTTCCAAGGGGCATGTTAATGATTAAACAGTTGTGTACTCAATTCTATGCCTTGCTCACTTTTAGTTTACTGATATTATATTTGTGGGATAGGATGAAAATTCAATGACTCCAGATTCTCAGGGAAAGAATTCCTATTACATAGCTTAGGGGGGGAAGAGATGTTTGTGATTCTCACTCTTGCATGGCAAGTTTATTCCCCTAGAATTATGTGATAGATTTGGGGGTTAAGGGTGTGAGGACCCTTATCTAGCAAATAGATATGAAATTGTTTTCCTCTAGTTAAAAAAAAAAAAAAAGTAAGAAAGAATCATAATTTTTCTCAAATTTGTGATGAACAATTTAAGACAAAGGGATGTAAAAATACAAATGCCATTTTATTAAATAGTGCCTCAATTTAAATATTTCTCCTTCAACTGTCGCATTTTATATTTTGTATTGTACAGGATATTCAAACTGATAAGTTGAAGAAAAACATGGCATATTTAATTCAAAAACTACTGAAATTGAACCATACCCAAATGCNAAAAAAAAAAAAAAAAAAAAAAAGAAAGATTTTCAGTTAGAACAATCAATCACTGACATAACCTCCCAAGGGACATGGTAGAATCCCCGTCACTGGAGATTTTCAGGATGTGAATGTATAAGGTGCTAGATAATCTAATCTAGGCTAATATTGGACTTGGTGATCTTTTGAGTTCCCTTCCAACCTGGGCTCTTTCCTAAATCTACAATGATGAAAAGGGGAATCTCAAAGCATATATTAGTAAAGCTTTTGATGAGAAATTAGTTGTGAAACACTGAGTTTATGAATCCTAATAAACCATGGGCAAGGGAAGTGATTCAAGCTATACAGTTAAAACTTTTTACCCGTATGCAAAGGAAGATCAGTGCAGCAGATAGTTTTTCAGGATCACAGTTTCGAGCTAACGTATTTTCTAGTTATCATAACTTTATATTCTTTAATAAGTTACATGAATTCAGGTTATTACAGCAAGGTTCACTTTCTCTATTTCAGTCTGAGTTGAACTTAAATTAGACATATCCCTATCTAAGCAGAAGAAGGATATGCATATATTTTTGTGCTCTGATGTCATGTTGGATCTGAGGTTCTCACAAACCATTTAAGAAATTCACATAAGCAAATAATAAGAATCAAAATAGGACTGTTCCCTAGTTTTCCTGTAACCTGTGATACTCTAGTTTTATGGCAGCTACATGCTTCAAACATAGCAAGAGAAAGCAAGCATGGATTATATGGAAAAAAAATTGACTGTACTCTAAATAGTTGCATGATTCTTACTCTGAGAAACATAAACAAAAAGCACATATAAAAAAAGGAAACAAAACACAAAGACTGCTGAAAGTTGCTGGTGGGAAACTGAAATATTATGTGTGTTGTAAATGCCTTACTTAATAGTTACAAAAACACTGTGATTAGCGAGTAATGCTAATGAAACCATGCACATAATTTATATTTATGACCTTAGCGAGAACTGGCTCTATTAACTTGAGTACAGATGGTCAGATATTTCCCAGGGCAATATTTTCATTAAAGAATCTTTCACTGAGGCTAAATGTTTTGTTTGACTCATCTCTGATTTGTCTACATTTGTCAAATCATCCTGTCCTGCCAGAGTGCTTTAGAGCAATCAATTTATTGCTGTCAGGCTTTGGCAGGTCTCGGATAGATCGACAAGACTACATCCAAAACAAAGCCTGAAAGCTTTGCCCATTGGAAGCTAGGGTGGGTTCACATAATCAGCTTGTTCTCCATCAGTCTACGTGATGGATATGCTCTTAAAGCCACTGACCCTGGAAGCTGTTCACTATGGTATTCCCAACTTTGGAATAAGTTGTCTACTAATAGACAAATTATCAAGCTCCTGTGACTTGAGGGTCTACACTGCAATGCTGATAGCCTTAAACTGCTAGTCTGAGAGCCTAGAAGCCACAGTGCAGCAAAGCTCTAAGAGGCTCAGATAATCTCACAGAGATTGTAGTCTCCATGCAGAAAAGCTAGCACCTGAAACCCCTATATGGACTTCTCCACCCTGCTTTCTAAACATGATTTACATGGTGGGACATCCTCAAGGTATAGCTCCAGAAACTGCTCAAAAGTTTTTTCAAAGAGTTTTTCAACACCTACCTACCTACCTACGCCAACTAGAACCTCAGGCTCAGATACAATTCATGAGAAATATTTATGTGTATATATTCATATGTGTCTATGTATCTATGTGTGCACATATGTTTGAATTCAGTCAAGTCATTTACAGGGATCAAATTACAAGAACACATCAAAAGGACGATCTCCACAGGATATCATACTTAAGGGAGCACCTCATGAATGTAGTAAAAGCTGTCTAGTTCTCTGTCAAATGTACCAGTAGATGTACTATAATATAAATTACTTCCTTCTATAATGTCACACTATTTTATTATGTTTTCAGATTCAATGTTAACAGAAACAAAAAATGACACCCAATAACAACAATAGCACAACAGTATTATAGCTTGACAAACTGATTTTTCAAGGTTTACTGCCATGTTTAGCATATGGTTTTTATCCAAACCATTCAATCTGTTCCAGCTCAAAATAAGGAAATGAGTATTTTTGGATCCTAGGTTTACTGAATAAATTTTATGCCTCTTTTACAACTTTTTTTTTTTCCTTTAGAGATTTTTCTTTCTTCTGCTACTTAAGAAATTTCCAAAAGTGTGGGAGAACAGTTTTAAAAATTGTGTAGTTCTATTTTGAGCGTTTAAAATGAAATATCTAAAAAAAAAAAAAAAAGAATTTTTAAACACAAGTTTTAAATAAAAAAAATAAATTAAAAAAAGAGGAGCTGTTTGTGCGCTGTAAATTGGTGTGCTCTAAGAATTCTCAAATGGAGAAATCTGAAATCACTTGTTTAAATCTGAATTTCTGAAGTTTTTTCAGGTTCTTTTTTCCCAAGACCTCTATTGCATTTGTGAAAAAAATACACAAATCTAGTTACATGTAAGTTTTAGTGATAACACAATAAATACCACACAAGATGTTTAAAGTAATATAAGGCAATGCAGCAAGTCAGTGGCAAGACAAAAACTGAACATCTTTTATTTGATCTAGGCAAAAGATCACTCTTTGAAATGTACCAAAACAGAAGTGAAAAGGCAACAGAATTTATACAGCATCCTCAGTAATCTTTTAGAAGGATGACATAATGGAAATACACAGTATTGGTTTATAATCTGAACTTGTAAAAGAAAAGTTCAGACAGACCTGACCTGCAGTAACAGAGAGCAAAATTCAAAAGAGACTGTGCTTACATATCAGCAGTTATATATAAATTTAGCTTCAGATCTGAAGTTGGAAGCAAAAAATCTAAAATAAAATATCAAAAAGTTAGCAGCTCACTAAAATTTTCTTCCATCAATTCCTGTCTCAGTGGTGAAAATAATAGTTGGTTTTGATCTCATGCCACTTCAGAGGCAGATGCCCAAAGAACAATACAGACTGTTTTACTGTTTTCATTTAAGGAAAACTGAAGGAAGATCACATGCTGGGCAGAAGAGCATGAAGATTGCTTGATAAGATTCCATTAAAGTGAACTGACAGCAAGGTTAGAAGAGAACTGGGAAAACCTTGCAGGGATAATACCTAGGAAAGAAACTATCAGTTCGACATTTTCCAGGTTAAAGTTTTCACAGTATCAAAAAGGAACTCAAGTGTTTCTGCTTAAAGGCAGCTCAGCCACTTCTTGGATAACTAACTCATTTTGTACTGTGGAAATCATTGTCTTCCTATGGTGAACATGACATATAAAGAGTTCTGAAATTACACTGATTACACTAAGTATTGTACAAAATATTGCTGTAAGCATACTACATCTTCCTTTTTTTTTTCTTCTTCTAATATTGAAAGATCCATTTAAGTGTTAAAACTTGTTCTTTTTTTTTTTAATATTCTGTCATATCTTCATTAACATCTCATTACTAAGCAGGTAGCTAAGGAAAAGGACAAAGACAGAAAAGAAAATTAGGTGCATCTATATAGGGCATATTTTAACCTTGATGAGCAAGAATAACTCATTAGTGGGTACTCAAAGTCACACACATACTTCAAGAGAATAATGCCCTCAAGATATTTTGAAATTATTAAAATGTTAAAGTGACAATATTTGTTTTTTTTACATAAAAGAGTAGTTAATCATAGATAGGAGTGCATGTAATGAAAATACATTCACAAAAGAGAAAAATAATTAAGCAGTTTTTGAATTCCTTTTTTTTTTTTTCAGTGAGGGTGGGAGGGAGAAAATGTGGGAATAAAATAGCATTGTAATTTGAAAACTAAAATGGTTAAATGTATGCACCAATTGTTCACAACTTCGCTGCTGGGACTCATTCACTTCTGGAGGTAAAGAGAGGAACAGGGATTGAGAGAAATATCTGAGGTCTGATTGAATCTCAAATCAAATGCAAATGTTATCTGACCATATAGAAACTGAACCTTTTTGAAATGAAACAGTACGGTATTAAGGCTTTAGTCATGAAAGGTACAAACTCTGTAGAACAAATATGTGATTTAGTGCTCTGCTGGAATACATTCAGAATGTTTTAACAGAGAAAATGACCTGTTCTGACCTATAATAAATTCCTGAAAGAACCAGTATTTGTGGGTGAATGGCCATTACATACATTTTGTCAAGCTGCAATGTCCTGTTACTATACATTTGTTTACTTTCCAAACTGTGCTTTTCTTGAGGAGAGGCAGTTCTCTCCTGTTTTGATGGTACACATGACCATGATGAATTCATAGTAGAATTTCATAGAATTATTTTTGAAGGTTCAGTTGTCTCAGGTCAATTGGAGGAGCTCCTCAGCAAAAACAGTATGCAATTTAAGGATTGAATTATATTTTATTCTTCTTAATTTGTGAAAGTGTTAACTGTCATCACACAGGAGTGTATAATGGCACCAACAGCAAATGCTGCAATCATTTTTTGGGTATCAGAAGTGACAAGCTAGCAGCACCGGGTCCCTCTGCAATGATAAAGAGAATACTCTAGCTGCATTTGAGATGTAGTAGCCTTTTAATGTCCAGTCACATATTTGGATGCTACTTTTGCCAAAGCTGTGCAGTTAATAGAGCTGCCCCTTCACAGGACAGACCCCAAGGGACATGAAAATGTCTATTTGCAAGAGCAAGATGACAAAATTAGTCAACTTTTTTAAATTAATTGTTTAATTTTACAAAAAGAATTACAACTAACTACACCATTCACAGTGAACTAAGAAAAATACAAAAGCCAAATTAAAACCATCGTCATAATGTTCAATACTTTATAACTTGTATATTTTATGATTTTAGACAGCTAAGATAAAAACCAGTGCAAAACAGACATTGAAACAATAATGAAGCACTGAGAATGGAGAATAAATGAGTCAATCAAACAGAGAAATGCTACTTTGAGCCAGAAAACCTTTGAGCCAGACAACTATTGAATGATGTTGGCTCAGGCACTGTTTCAGCAGGCCCAAAAACAAAACTTCTCCCGCAGACTGCAATTCAGTATTTACCTCATCAGTCAAATAACTAAATAACCTGTCATATGATGGTGGAACTCTTCCATGCCTTCAAGGATTATCTTCTATGTATTGACATGTTTTAGAACATCATAAATTAGTGATCTATGCTGCTGTAGCAGGTCCTTTGTTCTTTTTCACTTCTTAAGGGCAGAACCAATCATACTAAAACCAAATAATGTAGCATTTCAAAGCAATCTTCATAAATGAGAAATATATATTTGATCAGTCATTTTTATTTATTAATGAATTTGATACCAGTAATGTCCGTAAAACCCCAGCATTTTTATGAATCAGCAAGGAAATTCTTGGGATAGGCAAATAATTTTCTCCACTTACACAACGAATTAAGCTGCTAATACTGTCCACAACAGTTACACAGCTGACTGTATATAAAATCACAATATTGGCAATGGTGAAGTTTAGAAATAACCATCTTAAAATAAGCTATTTTGGGTGCCAGCTGCAATTTAGCAGAGTTTTCAGTCTTTTTTAATGTGGTGAGCTCTGTTGTCTAGCCTGAATGTCTACAAATAAATAAACTTCAACTCAGTAGACCTAGTTTTCCCTGACACTTCAGCAGCCACTTTGCATTGCAATCAGAATGCATCATGTGAGCAAAATGTGGGCAATAGAAGGACTTATGGGGAACTAATAATTAAATGGAAGTTTCTTCAGAATTTTTAACATGTGTAAGAAGAATTGATTACATTTAACAATTTATTTGCACCAATCAATTGTAATTTCACAGAATCCTTGAATGGATTGAATTGGAGGGCACCTTAAGAATAACCTAGTTCCAGCCCCCTTGCCCTCAGTGTCATCGTTTTGTAATTTTTTGCTACCGGTATTCCACATCATAACATCATGTAAAGCACAGGTAATTAAAGAGTTAATACTCCAGTTCTGTGGACTGACAACTTTCTGGATACCTGGCTCTCAGAAGAGAAGTAGAACTGCATACCCCAGGAGACCTCACGGTCAGAGAGGAAGATAAGCCAGTCATGGGAGGAAGGAAGTCACAGATCTTGCTCTCTCTCTGGCTTGCTGCCTGGCAGAGGGTGTGGGAGTGCTTCCAAGCTGTGCGCCTTCAGTTCAAAGTAGGCTTTTTCAGTTTTGGAAAACTCTTTCTCTCTCTTATTTTATTTGATTTATTAGCCCCAATTTCAATTAGATTGTATTATATTGTGTTATCTTGTATTCTGTTATCATAGTTAGTAAAATAAGTTTTCCTCCTTAGATCGTTGCCGCTGTTCTGTTTTTTTTTGTTTTTGAGCCCAGCTGCCATCTCCCTACCCTTCCCTTTCTCCCTTTCCATTTTTGGGGACAGGGGGCCCACGGGCCTACTGCCCCCCTGTCACGGGCATAGATTGATCTAGATAACTCTGTGACACTGAGCAAAGACACTTCCACCAGATGACCAGAGGGCTGGCAGAGAGAGTTGGGGCTCTTCAGCCTAGAAAAGAGATGGCTCTGGAAGGACCTTATAAAGGCCTTCCAGGACAAGGCAAAATGGCTTTAGACTGGAAAAGGGCAGATTTAGACTAGATACTAGGAAGAAATTCTTCACTGTGAGGGTAGTGAGACACTGGAACAGGTTGCCCAGCGAGGTTGTGAATGTCCCCTCCCTGGAAGCATTCAAGGCCAGGCTGGATGGGGCTTTGAGCAACCTGGTCTAGAGGGAGGTGTCCCTGCCTATAGCAGAGGAGTTGGAACTAGGTGATCTTAACGGTCCCTTTCAACCCAAACTATTCTATGCTCTATGAGGTAGAAAAGCTAAAGACTTCAAAAAGTTACAGTCTAAACTTACAGCGGTTAGCACTGCTGACTGCTTTTGAACATGATTCCTGTTGTATGCCAGTTGGCATACAACACTTCCACTTAGCAGTACAGAATGTTGCTGATGTGCCTCAAGTGTTTCTAAATTCAAATTAAATACTCCCTAATTCTGTCCGTATGCAGGGACCATTCTTTCCTGACTTGAATAGATCAAACTGTGTTACTCAGGCTGTTGTGCCTAGCTTGAAACATGCACAAGAATAACAGCAGGATAATTTTAGATTTTTTTTTTTAATGTGAGGACATCTTAACAACCAGTCATGCCTAGACTGCTTCACACTGACAAGTTTGGGATACACAACAAAAAGAAGTAAAACAATCAACAGGAAAACAGGAAAACTTCTATAGCACATGGAAAGAGAAAAAGAAAAAAAAAAGCTGTTTAATAATCATTTGAGATCTTTATTTTGTCTGTACAAATTAATTCAGTTTTTCTGCATATTTGTACCTTGGTTTTATGAAACTGTGAATATTCATTGTATCTATTCTGAGCTAATTTAAAAGTCATAATTTTCAAAACATATTGAAAACTTCCTGATCAGTGCTATTCCATTGAAGTGTTTAAAAATTGACACAAAATGGCTATTTATGTCTGAAAACTTAGGAAATAAGTCTCTAGTATTTCCATCACTGTTCTTTGTGTTCTTTTAACATTTGTTTTTGAAGTAGTTCATAACTATTCATAACAATTCTTGTCACTTTAATTAACAGTCAAACGCTGTGATGCAGAGCATAAACTGGACTGCATCAGCCTGTCTTTGTGAAGATTTCAGCTCAGAAATGGCTCAAAACCTTTACTAAGCCATTCTGTTGTTGAGCCATAAGGAGAAAAACTTTTTTTATTCTGCTGTTTGCCCACCTCTATAGGCGCACATAAAATGTTTTGACATATTCAGGCAGTAAGTTATTTCCCCCTCCGTTTAGGTACCATAGCAGGCAGCAAGCCAGAGAGAGAGCAAGATCTGTGACAGAACACAGTATCATGAAAACTTCGTTGAAGAAAACTAAAACTTGCTTCATATATGGGCCAGAAACTGCAATATAAAGAGAAAAGGTTATATACTCCAGGAACCTGTAGAGACTTTAATAAGCATATAGAAATCTCTGTCAACTACCTTCACACACACACACACACACACACAAAGTGTTTCTGTACCAATCCTGATATTTGATCACACTCAGCTGTCAGAAGTACTATCAGCAAATACAAGAATTTTGTGTCCACTGCTGATTTTGTCTATTTTAATTATTTTAGCGATTAGCCATTGGAACAAGAGTTATTCAGGTAAAAGTTTATCATTTTTTAATTAAGAATAAGTATTTTTCATAATTATTTATTTTATAGGTGGCCTGTATCTAAAAGAACAAAAGTTCATTTGAAAGATAAAGTGTTACAGTGCTTAGAAGTTCATTTCAAAGATAAAGTTTTACAGTGCTTCAGTAAGCAGTAGCACCTATAAGTGACCTATAGGAAACTAGCTTTGCTTTAATATAATGATAACTCAGGAATGAGAATACCCAGTAGAATTTTTGCTAATCCTCTAAAGCGTATGTAAAGCTTCTGCATTTAGAAATCTCATTAGGTTCAAAATGCATAGCTAACAGTGGTGACTATACTGAAAAATAATGTTTTATAGGTGAAAATTTGCTCTATCAAGTAGTGTCATTGTGCTCTTTGTATCTATTGTAGTCTTCTTGGAAATAAATAGGAGGCAGTCCTTTTGGAGCAACTTACATGCATAAATACATGAAGGGAGGGTCCAAAGATCATCAAGTCAGGCTCTTTCCACTCACGACAAGTGCACAAACTGAAACACAGGATGTTCCATCTGAGCATCAGGAAATAGGCAATGCCTTTTTACTGTGAGGGGACTGAGCAGTGACATAGATTGCCCAGAAGGACAGTGGAATGTCCCTCCTTCAATATGTTCAAAGGTTGTCCGGTTGTCCGGTATGTCCGGGTCCTGAGCAGACTGCTCTAGGTGTCCCCAATTGAGCAAATGTATTGAAGCAGAGGACACCCAGAGGTCCTTCCCAATATCAATTATTCTGTGATTCTTGGATTCTGTAATTCTTAAAGAGGCGATGTGATTCATAGGATTAATGGACATAGATAAGCAGCCAGGAGAGTGATTATCTCCCAGAACTATGTCATGCCCATTAATAAAAAACAGCCATCTAGAATTTCAAAGGAGAGGAACAGATATATTTAATTTAAAATATATGAGAAAAGATGTGCTTTTCCTGTACAAAAGGAAAAACACGAGAGGTGAATGAAATAATAAAGCAAGTAATAGTGGACTCTAAAATAACATCCTAAAAATACTGTTTAATTTTAAGTATGCATGTTGGTTTAGTTCTTTTAACTGAATAATGAACATCGATTCTTTATATATTAATGACATTTTAGCAAGGCTCTGAAAGACATATGCATAGATACTGTCATATGTCTCCATGCAGTATATGCTTCCCATCATTCTTGTCATAAGAGTCACATTAAATGGATAACTATTGGTATTAAAATATAGAAACACTGAAATAAATGTCACACAAATAATGAATGTGATATAAGTAATATGCATTATAAGCAGTAAAATAGTATAATGGAATTTTTATTATTGAGTTGTAGAAATATGGCAATGGATAGAATCTCCTTATTATTACATTCAGTCTATGCACAGACTCTTTCAAGTCTGTCCTCCAGATTTATATTTAGATGGGTTTTCATTTTTTCTCTTCAGATGCAGGATATGAGAAATCTGTGAGGAATATGCAAGAGAGTTTTTTTTCTGTCTCCCAGTCAAACTTAATTGTTTGCTTTAGGCTTTTAAAGAAGATCTATGAAGAAACTTCAGCATCATTCATTCCTTGAAATCCATTTTAAGTATTAAGGTCATGTTTCATAATAAAAAGAGGATACACAAAGATGAGTGTGTACTTGTATAGGCCTCTACAGAACTGGGGAATGATTACTGAAAATTAAGAAAATGATCTATTAGATCATGTAATCATGGATACTTTATTTTGGAGGAATTGAACTGTAGTAGCCATGTCTTTCATTTAGACTGTTCAAAATGTTTCCAGGTAGTTGAAAAAAAACAATAACTGGTCACTGTTCATCCAAGTTTCCATTATGATTTTAAAGAGAAAGTCTCATACTTAATTGACAACTGCAATTTGTGCAGCACAAATATACTTTCAAATATATTATTTGCACAGATTTCATTAAAACAAATTGAATAAAAATAATCATTCACATAGGCACAGAATAACCAGACCGAGCCAATTTTTATGATTCATTTATTAGCAATTATATATATTCCTATAATTATAGGAAAGTACAATTTTATGCCTACTCCGTTTATTCCCTTTGCACTGTGTGTGAACATCCATAATGTACTGTAACTTGATAAGAAGAGTGGCCTAGTTGCCACAATTTTTGGGTGCAAAAAAGGAGGAATAAATATAAATATAACAATATCCAAAGTGAAATCTACACTGAATGTATTAAGTTAATTAAGCTTAGCAAAATTGATATGGATAAGATCCTGTTTTCCCCCTGGGCATCAGCAAACTTCCAAGATTTTAGGCTGTTTCTGATAAGATTAATCTTCTATCTCATTATCAGCTTCAATTTCTATTGTTCACAGAGAACTAAAACTTACATTAATTTATGTTTTGAATAGAGCCATAACAGTCTTTCCTTTGAAATAGATGGCATTAGCTTGAGAGGGCTTTTTGTTCCACTAGAGTCATGAGCTTGGAACAAAAGTGACAAATCTACTGAAACTTATGAATGAGTTATTGCTGGAACATACAATACTTGATTTTTGCACTTCACATCAATCTTTTGGTAGCATAATTGCTGCAGATGAAAAAAAGTGAGTCTCAGCTTTTATTTTTATTCATGTGTTGACCTTAAAATACCCCTTTTCCCAGGCGGCCAGTCATCTCTCAGTTCTAAAATGTTAACTGACACCGTTAAGCTTGTCGTACTATTGCAAAATTGTACTCCTTAAATCCTGTACTGTATGAAGCATTTTGTCACTATCTGTGAAAAAGAGAAGAGAAAAGAGGAGAGAAGAAAAGAGAAGAGAAAAGAAGAGAGAAGAAAAGAGAAGAAAAAACAGAAGAAAAGAAAAGGAAAGAAAAGGAAAGAAAAATGAGAGATAATTACCGTAGAGCAGATATTTTACAGATATTTCACTGTTTTATTTAGATTTATTTAGATGAAATCAACTCTACTGTTACAGTGAAATAAGGCTATCACTTACATTCTTCTGAGTACAGTGCATCAATCTTTGAATCAAAATTGAGACTGATGGAGAAACAATTTTCCTCCTAAACATATGGCTGAATAGTCTTGGCCTTGGAGTTGAACACAAACTTTTTAACATGCTTTAGAAAGGAAAGAGTCACAACACAAAGCAGAAAATGGTATGAAAATATTATGCCAAAGGGCTTGACAACAGGATAAAGTGTTTGCCTTCAGCAACATCACTACATTTTTCTCTGACAAATATCATGGCCCACATTTTAGCTAATGAATCTGGTTCTACTCATAAAGTAGCAGCAAAATAATTTGAATTGGGAAAGACTTCCTTTGCTGAATACAGAATATGCTACAACTTGAGGTTGCACTCCTTCTATAAGAAGCATAAACTTACCTGATTATGATCTAAGTAATACATATAGTATCACATTTTTTTTTTCATGTGATATGGTGGTTAGCATTATTTTTATTTTCTGCAGATGTGGAAGTTCCTGCACACAGACCCATTTTTCATTTCACCTGTCCAATACACATTCACCAATTTGCAGATACTCACTACTACTAAAGAACACTATGAAAAGATGTTTCATTGTTTTCCCTGAGTACACTGTAAACTATGAAATTAAAGCTACACCCATAATTTAACTAAATCATTTTTTTCTTTTATACATAAAACATATACATATATACAGTCTTAATCTTCGCATATATTGTTAATTACCCTTTCTTTAAAATCTTCCAATACTTTATTTTCTTCTTAGTTTCAGAAGACCTATTCATTTAAACTTACACTCGGAAAGCTACTTCATCATTTTCCAGATATCTGTTATTCTTTCCCTCCATTCTTTATTTAGCCTACTTTTTCAACTGTTCAAATTAATTCACTGTTTAAACCTTTGAAAGAATCATTTTGTTGTTTGTTTATATCCATAAAAAAAATCCTTTTCTTCACTCAGTATATTTTTTTCCCATATATTTGCCACTGGTTTATTAGATTTATTTCAATAAATCTAGTTCAATTCACCAGAAAATATCTTTGTGTTGCCCAACTCACTAGCTCTGTATTTAAATTAAATACATTAATTACATGTATTTACATTAAATACATTCAAGACACCAAAGTGATTCTCATGGTTCATCATTCCTATGCTTACTCTTCCATGTACTCTGTCCAGTTTTCATTTCTTTCCTAATTTTTTGTTTTTTTTTCAGCAAACTTATTTTATTCCAAATCTCTCTAATCCAATCAAAATAATTATTCCCAACTTATGCATGTGTTGATGTCTCTCACTGAATTACTGTCATATTTATTTGAAGGCTTTGGAAGTAGAAAAAAAGTTTTTGTTTTTTTTTTGGTAAGAGAAAGTCCTGTATATCTGTGTTGCTGTTGTCAGTGTAGACAAGAAAATATAAAATAGTAAGATAGATAGACACCAATGATATGAATAATTACACCAAATATTAAGAAAACAAAAAACAAAAAACAGTTTAATAATGTAAGACAGCCACTTAGGAGAGTCACTTTAATAAGAGACATCTCAAGAGTTTATGCATTAAGAAAAACCAGAATCCAATAAATGTACTTCAGACAGTCAGAATGAAGCTCACAGTATCTGTCTTGTTGGCGTTTACACTTCAACTCATTATTGTAGATTATTTTTTGTTTCTTATAGCCAGTGGACAGAAGTAGACATCTCTATGACAGTATAAATTTCTGATTTAGGAAGAAATACATATGGCTACATTAACTGAAATTTTAATTCTCTCTAATTATTTAACACTCTAAAATTATTAAAGTATATTTCTATTTGATTTCCTCTGAAATCTTGTTTGCAAAAGAAACCACAAGCAATAAAGGCTTACAGAGTGCAATTGGGACTAAAACTGCATTGAAACCCACAGAAATATACTACATAACTAAAAAGATGAAGTGAAAATCAGATGAAGTGAAAATCTAGAAGAAAAAAAAAGGCTATACTATGCCCTCTCAATCAGATATCAATATCCACTCTAATAATATGCTCAAGAAAAATGGAAAAAAAAAAACCAAAAACAACCAAAGTTCTACATAGATTTGCACATCCATTTTATGTACTCTGAGCAGCTCAGCTGACTTCACTAGGACTACTTACAAAGCTAAGCTTTGGTGTGAATCTCTACAGTATGAAGGCTAACATCTGCAACCTTGGGCATTCACATTCTTTGAGATTCAAGTCTGTTTTCTTGGTTTCTCCTGCATGCTGCTAGTAGGTGTATAGAATAATAATCACACTGAGTTTTACTGTAAACTGGATAAGACTCGAGAAAAAAATGTTCTTCCTTGGAATTTCCCAGGGTGTCAAAGACACTAAATTACACATACATTAACTTTTTGTTTACACAATTGATAAAAATACCACAAATCATGTGACTAATATTGGATGCAGTTGACTTCAAAAGTAATTTCTTCACATGGTTTCACTGCATCAGAATGAAAATAATACCATGCAAAATATATTGTGTCTTCTTCCATCTTCTTCCATCTAATCTATTTAGAACTGGGAGAAGGAAGATCTGCCTGCTGTAAGTGAGGATCAGGGTCAAGACCATCTAAAGAACCTGAAGGTGCACAAGTCCATGGGACCCAATGAGATCCATCCCTGGGTTCTGAGGGAACTGGTAGATGAAGTTGCCAAGCCACAGTCTGTCATATATGAAAAGTTGCCACTGATTAGAAAAGGGGAAATATAACTTCCATCTTCAAGAAGGGAAAAAAGAAGATCCAGGGAACTACAGGTCAGTCAGTCTCACCTCTGTGCCTGGCAAGGTCATGGAGCAGATCCTCCTGAAGGCCCTACTAAGACACATGGAAAATAAAGATGGGGTGATTTGTGCCTGGCCAACATAGCTTCACCAAGGGCAAGTCATGCCTGACAAATTTGGTGGCCTTTTATGATGGAGTTACAGTGTCAGTGGATAAAGGAAGAGCAACTGATGTCATCTATCTGGATTTCTGCAAAGCATTTGACACTGTCTCTCATGACATCCTGATTGCCAAATTGGAGAAAAATGGATTTGATGGATGGACCACTCACTGAATAAGGAACTGGCTGGCAGGTTGTACTCAGAGTGTTGCGGTCAATGGCTCAGTGTCCAAGTAGAGACTGGTGACGTGTAGCATTCCTCAGGATTGGGTGCTGGGACCAGTGTTATTTAACATCTTTGTAGGCAACGTGCACCCTCAGCAAGTTTGCAGATGACACCAAGCTGAGTGGTGCAGCTGACATGCTAGAGGGAAGGGATGCCATCCAGAGGGACCAGGACAGGCTAGAGAGGTGAGCCCATGTCAATCTCCTGAAGTTCAACAAGGCCAAGTGCAAGGTCCTGCATCTAGGTTGGGGCAGTCCCAAGCACAGATACAGGCTGGGCAGAAGATGAGATGAAAGCAGCCCTGAGGAGAAGGATTTGGGGTGCTGGTTCATGAAAGATTCAACATGACCCAGGAATGGGGGCTTGCAGCCCAGAAGGCCAACCATATCCTGGGTTGCATCAAGTGTGACCAACACGTCGAGGGAGGTGATTCTGCCCTTCTACTCTACTCTCATGAGACCCCATTGTGTCCAGTTCTGGGGCCCCCAACACAAGGACATTGAGCATTTGGAACGGATCCAGAGGAGGGCCGTGAAGATGATCAGAAGACTTGAGCACCTCCCCTGTGAGGACAGGCTGAGAGAGCTGGGGTTCTTCAGCCTTGAAAAGAGAAGGCTCCAGAGGGACCTTTAGCAGACTTCCGGTACCTGACACGGCCCTACAGGAAAGCTGGGGAGGGACTTTTTATAAGAGCATGTAGTGACAGAACAAGGGGAAATGGTTTTAAATTGGAAGAGGGCAGATTTAGACTAGATATTAGGAAGAAATTCTTCACTGTGAGGGTGGTGGGACACTGGAACAGGTTGCCCAATGAGGGTGTGGTTGCCCCCTCCCTGGAATCATTCAGGGCCAGGCTGGATGGAGCTTTGAGCAACCTGGTCTAGAGGGAGGTGTCCCTGCCTATAGCAGGGGCGTTCTATGATTTCTGATCCTGACAAAGTGTATTTTTAAGACAGAGTCTGATTTCTTTCATTCTTAAAATAGCTGTCAGCAACTTAAATCTCAGCAATTTTTGTGAACAAGAAGTCAACTTTCCCTTCTTTTTCTATAACCCAACCTTCTAAAGAAATCTCAGTATAGTATATAAAAGGGTTTTGTTTCAGTATACTTACCAAATATACTGGCCAGCATGCAAAGTTAGATGAAAAATTACTACAGTGACTATGCAAATAGAAGGATGCAATCTTGTCATAGGAATAATTACTCCCATTCTTTCTTTTCAGCTTTAGAGCACTCTGTGCAAATTAGACATATCCAGTAAGCTTTGTTGGCTTAGAATGATGGTAGTGTTTACACAGTTAGTGAAGTTGTTTTGCATTTCCTAAAACCAGTATGATTCATAAGATGGCTTATGAAATATTCCAGTAGGGCAAAGAGGTCTACCCTCTTTCTATTATATTTTTTAAATGAACTTTTTGATATTGTGGGTTTTTTTCTACCTTTCTACACTTCACTTTGTATAAAAGTTTCTATTTTGTCTTTGTATTGTCTATTCCATAATTCATGTACAGATAGGAGGACAGGACCAAAGTTAACATCTTAAATTACAATATTTCTTTCTTCTTATTATCTTCAGATATAATGGGTTCCCATGCTGTCTTTGAAAATCACTTAAGTGTTTCTTTGAATGTCACCTTTAAATGAAAAATTGGAACTGTTTCAGCTAAAAAAATCTGTGCAGACCTTTATAATAATGAAATCTCAGTACTTGGACACCATTAATCTCTTTGCTACTTAGGAGATCTGCACAGAATAATAAATATTGGAAAAAAAAGCTCCAAAAATCTTTTTATTCCATAAGTTCATGAAAATGGTGACATCTAATTAGTTTATTACTTCAGGCCTTCCCTTGAGATATGACTGACATCCACTACTACTTTCATATAAGGTTTTTTCCCTATTCTTTTTTTTTTTTTTTTAATTGCTTTCTTAGTTGACATTTATGGAGTTCTTTTCCAGTCATTCACAGTGTTCTACATACTGAGGGGCTTCATAGAACCATTTTGAAGTTAGCACAATTAATTGAACAATCGTCATCGCTTAAAATTCACCATCTCCTCCAAACTCCACTATCCTCTCTTTTCTCCTCATGCAAGGAATGATGGTCAAGGTTAATGGTGAATTGTGAAGTGTAGTTGCAGGGTTTACATTCATTCATTTATTTATTTATTTATTTATTTATTTTGCTTTGCGTCCTGGTTTCAGCTGGGACAAAGTTGATTTCCTTCATAATGTCTGATATGATGCTATGTTTTGGCTCTAGGAGAAAAAACAGTGCTGATAACGCACTGATGTTTTAGTTGTTGCTGAGCAGTGCTGTGCAGAACCAAAGATGTTTCAATTCAGTGTTATGGTTTGTCAACACTTTTATTTTTTTTGGTTATTGGTGTTCCACATCATAACATCATGTAGTGCACTGGGAGTTAAAGAGTTAATGCTCCACTGCACTACATGATATTGTGATGTGGAATACCGGTAACAAAAAATCGTAAAACCATAATGTTCAGCTTCTCATACAGTCCTGCCGGCGAGGGGGCTGGAGGGGCACAAGGAGCTGGGAAGAGACAGAACCAGGACCACTGACCTAAAAAGGCCAAAGAGATGCTCCATCCCATATGACATTATAGGAGAAACAATAAACTGAGGGGAGTTGTCCGAGGGAGCTGCTGCTGATCAGAGACTGGTTAGGAATTAGTTGGCATGTAGTGAGCAATCGCTTAATGCATCACTTCATTAATTTATGTATACATTTCTCTCTTTCTTTTCTGCCTTAGTAAATAGTTTTTATCTCAACCTGCAAGTTTACCTTTTTTTTCCCTGATTCTCTTCCTCATCCCACTGGGATGTGACTAAAAGACTGTGTGGTATTTAGCCTGCTGGGGTAAACCATAACACAGGGCTAGGTTTTGTTTCCACTTTTTCGTATGAAATTTGCTGTGCAGTCCACCTGTAGTGTCAGCAAGTCTGTTCTTTCTGAAAAAGAGCTCTATCTCCCAACTCTTATCACTGACGCAACAGAACAACTTCCCTTAAGGATCAGAGATTGCAGCAATCATCTCTGATTTCTGTTAGTTTTCTCTGAACTCACAGGGTCCCAAGCATATTGTTTTTACACACCCATGTCAGGACACACAAGCAATTGGCTAGTAAAAATATCTGTTTTCTTCCATTCTCCTCTCTGCATTCAAGAACATTGGGAATGGCAGCCATCTGTACAAACGCTGCAGAAGAGTTTCAGAATTTTTCTTTGGGCAAGACTTCATAACTGCAGAAAGGCCAGGACTATTTATTCTAATACAGCTGTTGTTTTCTATGACTTAAATAGTATATGGACTAATATAGTGTAATACATTGGATTGATGTATAATGTATAAATCTCTAAATCTTAATCAGTTCATTTTAAATCAATTTATCATAGTTTTTACAATGCTGAGGAGCAGTACAATTGTTAGCTTGTAGAATGATTTTACTGATGGTTTTGATGAATTCTGTTTGCCCCAAGCTCGGGAAATAGCTTAAATTTAATTTAATTTTCAGGTAGCACTTTGCAGAGTGGATATGTACTGATACATTTTGTCTAAATTTAGGGTATTGGCACTGAAGTTTTTCTCTGGGAGCCTGAATGACAGACCCTTGAAATGGATCATCACAATCTTTCCAAAAAGGTACACTTAAACAGCTCTGAATTATTTGAACAAAATGGAAAGAAAAGCAACGTCAAGACTTCAAGGTAGGAAAAAATACCAACAAACAACAATTTAAAAAACAACCTCTAGGAAAAACAAAGTAGGATTAGAATCCAATTAGTAGGATTACAAGGAGTACAAGGGTAGCACCTTTCCACTTCATGTCCTTGTGTGGATATTATTTTTTCCTCGAGCAACCTCCCATTTAATGTTTCTCACATTGTCTGGCCTGCAAAATGCTCTGTGAAGTTCTTCCTGAGCCTCACGACAACCTTCTTTCTTTCCATCATTTCTGAGGCCTGCTATGTCTACTAAAATCTCATTTCAGCAAAGCATTCCCCTCCAATCCTGCCCCAGATGATGCTGCATATCAGTAATTTAGTTTAGCTATGTGAACAAGGCTAGATATATCAATATCCAAAGGTATTTGGGTTTGCTTAGAATTATCTCTACATCACATTGCAGTATAGACCACTGATGTACTCAGTAATATTCAGTGCTCCCTCATACTTGCTGCTAGAGCAGAAAGAAGTTCTGTTAAATGAAATTAAAAGACAAAAACAAGTAGACATAAAGCTTGCATGAAAATTTGATAAATTTGCTTCTCTTGCTCTACTTACTAGTTGTAATTATAATTTCACACAGGGTTTGTTTACGTACAGAAGCAATGCCTGTTGGATCATATTAACTTGCATGTAGATGTGGGAGCAATCAAATCCTATTAATTTCAAAGAGGAATCTCAAAGGGGATTCCGTAGTTGATGCAAATTAATTAAATGTTCTTTTGACAACACTAGCAAAAATAACTTGTATTAAGACCAAAGGAAACAGAAGGAAAAAGAACTGGTAGCATAGCTCTGTTGCAGTTGGAAGTCTTTTGCCTTCATCAGCTGTTCTCAACGTGACAGGTAGACCGTTTGACAGATGAGGAAGTGGTTATAAGATTGTACCCAGAGAGTGGTGGTCAGTGGCTCAATGTCCAGATGGAGATCAGTGATGAGTGGTGTCCTAGAGGAGTCAGTACTGTGACAGATACTCTTTAATGTCTTCATCGACACTGACAGTGGGATCAAGTGCACCTTCAGCAAGTTTGCAAATGACACCAAGTTGTGTGGTGCAGTCTGGATGCCATCCAGAGAGACCAGGCTCAAGCAGTGGGTCCAGGAAAATATCATGGGGTCCAACAAAGCCAAGTGCAAGGTCTTGCACCTGGGTTGCAGCAACTCCCACTATCAATACAAGCTGGGAGACGAAAGGATTGAGCATAGCCCTGCCAAAAAGGATTTTGGAGTACTGATAAATGGTAAGACGCACATGAGTCAGCAATGTGCCCTCACAGCACAGAAGACCAGCTGTATCCTGGCCTGCATCAAATGAAGCATGCTCAGCAGGTCAAAGGGGGTGATCCTGCCCCTCTCCTCTGCACTGTTGAGGCCTCACCTGGAGTACTGTGTCCAGATGTGGAGTCCTTAGTACTGGAGAGGTGTGGACCTATTGGAGTGCATCCAAAGGAGGGCTGCAAAAATGATCTAAGGGATGGAACACTTCCCTTGTGAGGACAGACTGAGAGGGTTGGAGTTGTTCAGTCTGGAGAAGAGAAGGCTCCAGGGAGACCTGGTATCTAAAGGTGTGTTATAAGAAAGAACAGACTCTTTAGCACAGTCTATTGTAAGAGAAATGGTTTCAAAATAAAAGAGAGAAGATTGAGACTGAATATAAGGAAAATATTTTTTACAATAAGGGTAGTGAAGCACTAGAACAGTTTGCCCGGAGAGGCAGTGGAAGTCCTGTCTCTGGAAACATTTAAGGTCAGACTGAACAGGGCTCTGAGCAACCTGATCAAACTGTAGATGTCCCTGTTCATTGCAGAGAAATTGGAATAGATGATCTTTGAAGGTTCCTTCCAATCATAGAATCATAGCATGGCTTGGGTTGGAAGGGACCTCAAGGATTATCAAGCTCCAACCCCCCTGCTGCAGGCAGGGCCACCAACCTCCACATTTAATACTTAACCAGTCTGCCCAGGGCCCCATCCAACCTGGTCTTGAACACCTCCAGGGACAGGACATCCACAACCTCACTTCCAACTCAAACAATTGTATGATTCCATGATTCCAATTGCAAATTCAACTAAGAGTATTAGAATCATAGAATGAATCATAGAATGGCTTGGGTAGGAAGGGACCTCAAAGATCCTGCAACTGACGTCATCTATCTGGATTTCTGCATGGGCATTGTTGCCAGCCAGCCACTAGATCAAGCACTAAATCACAGGAGGATCATGTACCAATGATGACCACAGGCAAAACAGACTCAGAGTCATAGAAAATCCAAGTAGGAAGGGACTCACAGGGTTTCATTTAATTTATTGCCAACTACTAAAGGACTAGAGGAGTATGAACTAAAAGAAAACTAAGCACGCTTTCACTCTCACTCACCCTCTTCCATCTCCTCCCCTTCAACTGGCACTGGGAATGAAGAATTGGAGTTGAGGTCAGTACATAATGTTTCATCTCTGCCCATCCTCCATGGTTCCATGGTCACTCCACCCATCCAGAACTGATCCTGCATGGGCTTCCCAGAGGCTGTAGCTCTCCAGGCACTACTCCAACATGGCCCACCTTTCAGGCTCTGCTCCACACAAGTCCCCACGGGCAACAGCTCCCCCAGCCCTCCTGTCCCACTGCATGCTTCTCTCCACAGGCAACCGTTCCAGCCTGGGGATGCTCCTACAGGGGTTCTCCATGGGCTATGGCCTCCTCCAGGGCCCATCCGCTGCTACAATGTGGGCTCCTCCATGGATGCATGTGGAGATCTGGTCTGCATGATGCCCATGAGCTGAAGGGAGATGATCTTAATACACTCCAGTAGTAGCACAGAAGAAGCAGAAGAGAAGTCTAGGATTCCTGGTTATTTTTTAGACTAGGCTATTCTTTATCTTGCAGGCAAATATCCTCAAGTATTTTCCATCCAGTCCATTCAGTCTTCTGGCCTTTATGTCTTTCTCATTCTTAGGTATTCTCACTCTCATCTGCTAGGTAAAACAGTCTCATTTTCCTGTGTGACTATAGTAAGTTGCCAAATTCCTTCCACTCTGTCCATATATTCTTTGTACCCAATTCCAATTCCTTGAATCAAGTATTAAGATGCTTTCTGAATTTACTCAAGTGTTTATCTCCAGAGCTCTCTCTCCTTTCAGTATTTCATTTAAATAAAGCTGACTGAAGCAGTCAGAATCCTCTGTCCTTATCAGAGCGTATGATGCCAAAGACCACCGAATTCACCAGGGATTTTCAGTGAACATCGAGTGTACCAAATCCATATCCATGCCTGTCCAGCAAACATCACTCATGACTAGTTTCATATTTGAATAAATTAAAGATTCTATTTGTGGTTGGAATACTAGTGCAGAGCCAAATTTTTTTAAGCAATTTCATAGCCACAAAATGTTTTTTTTATATCGCTAACTAATAATAGGATTTGTTTGTATGTTTATGTCATATTTTTTTAAATAAAACTTCCGTTCTTTAGTATCAGTACTGAAACTCAGTACATATTCAATAAACACACAGTGTGCTAAGGATTTCACCTGTGTTTGTAAGGCAGAAAATAATCATGTTATGGTTTATAGTCTCTTTCTGTCCATCTACACTGTCAAATTTTACATATTAGACTAGAAAAGTGAACTGAAAATAAAATAACAATCAGAAGACTCTTTGCCAGTTCCCCAAAGTGAAGTAGCTCTTTTCAGAACATTAGCTTTTCATGATGAAAACTATTCTCAGTTTGATAACTACAGGTCAAATTCATCTGGCCGTATATGAATTTCTGTACATCGTCTAGTAAGCAAGCTGCATTTGTGGCTCAGAAAATTATTGGTTTTAATGTGTGGTTAATACTATCTTAGAGTAAATATTTAAAATATTACGTATGAGTAACTTTAAAATACCTTTTTTTCCTAACATATGAAAGTTTGGGAACACATATATGTCTTGTACCCCAAGTCAGGATTTTGAATTTGTCTATACTCACATCTTAGATGGCCATGTATGCCTGGGGTATAAGACACAAATCAGATTTTCTGTAGTACTTCTTTTACTTCTAGTAATGGACACCAAAGTCTATAGGAAGTACTTAGTTTTATATTTTTAATTTCATTTTACTAAAGAAAGAAAACAAAACAAAACAAAACAACAAAAAACACCAACTTCACAGAACCACAGAATCACTGAGGCCTCTGAGACTGTCTATTCCAACCCCACTGCTCAAGCAGGATCATCTAGAAATGGTTGCCCAGCATGTTGTCTGACTGAGTTTTAAAAGCCTCCAAGGACAGAGACTCCACAAGTTCTTTGGACAAACTGTTTCAATGTTTGACTATCCTCACTGCAAAAAAAAATGTTTTTCTTACATATAAGTGGAATTTCCTCACCTGCAGTTTGTGTCCAGTGACTCTTAACAATTCTCTTAGAAGAGTCTGCCTCCATCTTCTGTACTCTCCCCCTTATACACACTTACACATACTGATATCCCTGAGTCTTTTTCTTCTCCAGGCTGAACAATCACAGCTTTCTCACTCAGCCTTCCACTGTAGTACAGATACACCAAGACTTTAGTAACATTTTCATCCCTTTGCTGTGCAGTGTTTCCATATCTTTACTCTGGAGCCAAGAACCAGACATGAAGATCCAGACATGTTCTTAGATGAAACATTTCAGATTAAATGAAATGTTTTGCTAAATCAATTTTCAGTACTGTCACTTAGCAAAAAAGTAATTATTGATACTGTGTTTTAAGGAGCAGTTGAATGGAAGAAAAGATACTTAGGAAAAAAAAAGAGCAGATCTATCTGAAGAAAATAAAGTGAACAAACTGGTAATAATATATGTTTTTAGAAAATGTAGAATCAATTTCATTAGGTGTGAAAGGTCATGGCATAAAGTAAGCATGTATGTACCACTGCCTGTGCAGTACCACTGTGAATTTACGGCATTTCTCCTTTCTGTATCAGTTTAACAAATAACAGCTAGCTTGTACTGGACACTTAAATGAACAAAAGTCAGGGTTGAGTAGAAATAGCAAGGAAATCCACATTAAACAAAAGTTTTAAGGAAAAGTTATGAAGTTATGGTGAGTTGAAGATTGATTTTTTTTTGTTTGACCGTGACAAAATACCTTACAAGTCTTTAATAAAATATTCAGGTCAGACACAGAGCAGCAGAAGAACCATATTTCCAAAGGAAGGCTCATGAGCCTGACATCCTTAATTGAGAAACAGGCATAAAAGAACTCCATAACCCAAAACCAAGATTAAAAAAAAAAAAAACTGCACAAGAAGAATATGCAACTTTCTACAAACCTGCTTTTGAAATGAATGAGTATTTGATTTCCAACTGAAAGTGGTTGAAATGTTCCACAAAAGAAAAAAACTTATTAGCTATCATTAATGCTTGAAGATTATGTGTCCAGGAAAAAAGGTACTGTTCAAAACAGAACCAAAAGCACTTCTTTGCTGAGAAATTGTCATTAAGCTAGACACCTATTACTAACAAACATCAGAAGACATAAGCTGCAGAAAGTGAGGCACTTAAACTAGTGAAGATGTGATGATCATTATTTCTTCACAATATTATTCAGATTAGTTTGATTACAGCTGTTGCTAATAATTTTATTAGAAACAAGCCACTGTAACTGCTGAAATAATTAGGAGAGGTTAGTATCCTATGATAAATAGCTAGGATTCAAAATTAAGGATCAGTCATACCCCATAATTCCTGCCTTACACGTTCCTGTTAGAGCCAATATACTTATCACTTAAGCTTCACCTTTGGCACTTCCTTCATATCAGTGCACGAACAACCCTATGATTTTGAGCTTGATAGCTGACAGAATGCATGTGGTACTAAGGACTCCATTCACAATGGTGCAGAAATGGTTCTGCTTTGAAGATATTAGCACATCCCTCAGCTGAATTTAATGGTTCCTCATGGAAGTGGCTAGTGATGCTTCTTACATAGTCAGAAAAGCTGCTAAATCTGAAGAATTATCTAGGAGTTAGCTTTACAAGACAAACTAAGGGAAGGAAAATGTAAGACTTATCAAACAAAATAATGTTCAGTCTGCTTTCAGTCTGCGACTATTGAAAAAAACTGGAAGTTTATCATTGCAGCCTCTAGCTACAGATCTTATGCAAAGAACAGATTTTGAGCCTATCATTACCTATTAATTTTGTTTTAAACTATTCAGTTTTCTGCACTTCCGATTTAACACACCAGTATTCATTCATCACCGCAGGGCATTATGGACAGCTGCAAAGTTAAGATTCAACTGCATATTGGCAGACTTGCACAGAAATGTAACGTTGCCCTGGGTTACAGCTGAAGGCTTATTTTGGCTGAGTAAACACCCTTGAGTTTGGTTGTTTATTCTTTGATCATTTTTGGCTGATCCTTCCAATAATACTGATACAAATCCCCTCTTTGTTATGTGTCTTCTTCTCCTCCATTCCTATTTCCCCTTTATCCCTTATTAGTCCTGTCGAGCTATGTAAAAATCATATCTACTTTGCCTTTTGTGCTTATTGAAGGCCATGTTCCATGTTATCATTTTTTAAATATTTTTTTTGTAGAATGCTGCCACGTCTCATAGTATGTACCGTATTGCCCTGACACTGTGCAAGGCACAAGGCAGAGAATTTCAGAAGTTTTTCTGCTTTGCTACTCTAGTAGTTTGTGAACTGTGCCTCAAGTCATTTGTTTCTGTGTGAGATCTACAGATCATAAGCATCAAGAGGACTAAGATTCAGTGCAGAACAGTGCTTCTCGTACAGTTATTCTCCCTAATGAAGCTAAGCTGAATCTTGTCGTATTGTTCATGATGAGAACAAATGTTCTGATACATAGCATGTTTTCAAAAATGACTCAAAATTTGACTTAAGGTTGAGTCTTCTTAGTTCATCAATGAAGCTGTCAGTTCTGCAGATTTTAATAGGCTCTATTTCTAATTTTTTTTTATATTGCCTTCTTAAAGGCAGTTGAAATAATACCATTTAGTTTGGAAAAAAAAAGTATTAAGAAGGATATAATCATGACAGAGCCAATCAAAACAAGAACTTCACTAATATTGGAATCATGGAATGTGATTTCATTTAAAACATAAAAGGTTAATGCAATACTCTAATTTGTGAAAAAACAAAAACAAAAACAAAAACAGAGCTTGTTTTGGCAAATAAAAATTCCTCCAGAGTCCCGCAGTCTGGAGATCATCTGATTAATCTTTAAACTATTCCATTGGCTAGAATGCATACTTGCCCACAGCATTTCTCTCTCAGTTCTTGCAGCAATTATATTCTATTCAATGATGAAATATATGGCACTCTCTGTTGTAAGCTGCAGAATAAACATTTTCCAGAGTACTTTCAATTTACTCATGGAAGCATATGACATTTGTTTGGTGTCTTAGAGAAAATTATAGTCTGTGAGACATCAGAGCAGTGCGAAATGTATGGTTCATCCTACCCAATATAATATGCTGGGTAAATGGCCACCCTGCACTTCTCTGATTTTTATAGACATCAGCAGAGAAGTGTCTAAAATTTTAAGTTTCTCATCTGAGTTTCTCTCCTCCTCCTCTCCTCTCCTCTCCTCTCCTCTCCTCTCCTCTCCTCTCCTCTTCCATTTCCTTATATCATAAAATAGAATAAGGATAAAAAATATTTAACAGTGATGCCTTGGTGAGATATAGAGACTGAGCATCTGCCAGTCTGTTAGTGTACTGGTTTGAAGTTCACATAAATAAAGTGAATAAGGCCTCCTACAAAAGTCATATAAGAGGTAACAAGTCTTACTCTGTTCAGAGGTTATCTGCCAAGCAGAAATAAGGAAAGAAACTACAGGAAAAAGGAGAAGAGCTTTGGGAAAATTATAGGAAAACGTCAAAACATTTAAAGTGTTTAAAATTCTGTACATCTGATACCACGGATAATTAAAAATATTTAAAATCATTGTTTTATCTTTTAGCACAAGCCATTCATCGAAATATTTTGGAAATCTGTGTAGAGCAACCAGCTGTTTGAAAGTACTGCTAGCTTTCTAACTATTCCATTAGAATTTATCCAGGAAAAGAAATCCAAAACAAACAAACAACCCTGAAAGTTTTTCATACAGTGTTACTGAAAAGATTATTTTCCCAGTGTCAGTCACTCACAAAAATGTCAAACTAAACACTTGCTTTTATGAGTAAGTGAATATCAATTAATCAAACATGGTACAACAGTCAAAATGGTACATCTTCATTTCAATTTATTTCTGTTGTCATACAGGGGTATTTTTAGCTGGTTTCTCAGTGCATCTTGGTTTTGTATCATGTAAGGAATAATTTTTCTATAAGTCATCTGTAGGCATCTGCCTTAGCATCTGAAATTAACAGGTCAGGCCAACCTGTGTTATTTATGACTTACACGTTTTTCAGGTACTTATATTTGTACTAATATACACTATTTGTAGTATTACTTATATTTGTACTAATAAATTAAACGTGGCTAGGTATGCTTTCCAGTGCTAAGAAAAATTGTCGTGGAATGCTATGGACTTATTCATACATTAATCTCTCTAGCTTCATAAACAAGATGTCCTCCTTGAATCTGCTTATCATCCCATGCTAATTGCTGAACTTTGCCTGGAAAATGCATTCCCAAACTCCATCTGAAGCAGAGGACTTGCTGACTGAACCAAAAGCATGCCAGGGACTAGTCTGAAAGTTTATCAATAGAGGCATTGCAGCAATAGAAGCAATTACGTTAAGGTGCCTGGAAATGTCCTGACTATTCATTTTATTAGGGGCACCCTTTGTAACCATGTGTAATAATAATAATTCAGGAAAGTATTATGCTTCACCAATTCATACACAGAATAGAGTAAACTTAAGATTCTTTTTGAATTCAATGATCTTGAGGTGTTCTTCATGGAAAACCATTCTGAGCGGAGCTCACTTTCTGATGTCTTATTTTAATTCAATATATTTAACTGCTGTTTTCAAACTAGCTTTCCTTCGCTGTTCTAATAGGAAAATGTAATATTCACTTGGTTGGGATATATCCCCCAGCAGGCCCCCCCACCTCTTTTTTTTTTTTTTTTTCCTATACATCTTCAGAAGTAGGAGGGGAAAGAATTATTTTCATTTTCATTTGATTACAGTAGATACCATTCTGAGGTGTGTCTTTAATTCAGCGTTGCGGAACATGGCCTTTTCCTCTGCTGTTTTCTATTCACCACCAAAGGAAACAGCTATCTAATTATATTAAATATGAACCCCTTCCAGACAAGTATTATTAGCAGAGCTTAAGTAAACACAAGCGATTTATAGTCCACTGAGATGTGCCTGTGTACTTAACCATAGTGGGAGGGGAAATGTGATTTTAAAATTTGTCCTTTGAACCACTCCATGTAAAATTCAAGTTATGAAGTTGTACATCCCTATGGACACTGTATGAACAAATTCCCCACATGCATTTTACAATTAATTCTCATCTCCTTGAACTAAGAACAAACAATCTGACAACTGGTTTATGCAAATATGTTCTGAACTTCTTTGAAGTAGCTATTTTTAAAGGCAGATATCATCTCTGCTTGGGGCTGAGCACTGAAATGATTTATATTTGTTTCAGAAAAAGAAAACAAATGCTAGAAGTTATTTTCTACATGGCTTGATTCATTAGATACATTTATTCTGACAGGAAGTGCTGAAATGCTAGCAGTAAAGTGCTAGAATTATGTATTTGAATTTAGGATCAAAATCCAGTAAAAATTTCCAAGTGAGAAAAAGCTTGTATCTTTGTACTCAACTAGGAAATAAGTAATATCTAAACAACTGTGCAACCAAATACAGATAGTTCAAGCAAAAATTTGTTTTCTGAAGGGTCGGGTAGAGACAGAAATGGCTTGAAAAGATGCTGTGACCATACAAACAAAACACATTATCTTGGTTTAGGAGAGAAAAATGACTACAAAAACAGAAAAGGTTAAAACCAAGTTTTTTTTTTACAGAGAGGCATTAGAACAGTTTTTAGTATGAAAGTAGTTTCCAAGGCACCTGGGAAACTACCTAGGTTAAGATCCTATTAGAATATAGCAGAATAGTTGGAAGAAGCTGACAAGTTTCTGAACATGCAAGATCCTCTTCTGACTTCACACCTTGTTGCCAGCTATAATACTTGGTCATAATCTATTTTGTCTAATATTATCAAACAATACTTGATATGGGCTGACATGAACCTCATGAAGTTTAACAAGGAAGTTCAAAGTCCTGCACCTGGAGAGTAACAATCCCAGGAATAAGAATATCCCGGAGACCACTCTGCTGGACAGAAGTTTTGCAGGAAAAAACCTGGGGATGCTGGTAGACAGCAAGTTGAACATTGAGTTGGCAGTGTGACCTTGCCACAAAGAAGGCTAATGATATCCTGGGCTGCATTAAGTGTCGCCAACAGGTCAAGTGAGGTGATCCTTCCCTTCTGCTCAGCACTGGTGAAGCCAAACCTGAAGCACTGTGTACAGTTTTGGGCTCCTCTGTACAAGAGAGACATGGAGCAACTGGAGACAGTTCAATGAAGGGACATGAAGATGATCAACAGATGGGAGCACTTCTCCTGTAATAAAAGGCCAGGATGGTTTAGCTGAGAGAAAAGAAGGCTCAGGGGAGATTTTAACAGTATATATAAATACCTGAAGGAGGGGTGCAAAGATGGCAAAGCCAGACTCTTTCCAGTGATGTGCAGCACCAGGACAAGAGGAATAGGCACAACTCGTGGCACACAGGAGGTTCCCCCTAAACCTTAGGAAGTAACTCTCAGTATGCTAACTGCTGAAAGTGCAGTGAACAATATGACAAAATAAAACTCATCCTTACGATCATCAAGGAAATATATGTCCTCTGTTAGCATTCAGTTCCACATATCTTAACAACTGAGAAATTACCCAACAGTCAAATTCCATAGTTGATCTGAGTAAAAAATGAAAGTACTTCTTTACATTCTTGTTTTAAAGAAGAACATATATGTAGCAAAAATTTATGCTTCAATTTATACACTGAATCCTCTGATGAAGGATTTTTTAGAAAGGTTTTTGATATTTGTTTTGGAGGATTTTTTTTCAGTTAGGAATAACACCTTCAACTATTACGAATCTGTCATATCAAACTGACAATATATGCGAAAGTCTAAAGAAGAAATGAGAAGGGGAAGAAGGGCAATCTGCATTCCGAGTGAACTGAGCCATATAAAATTAACCATCAGTCAGTACTTACCGAAAAGTGATGGCTGGGAAAATACCTGTTTGTCAGAAATTCTTCCACAGTATAGATCATCACCGCTATTTGCTTACTCTCCAAAATCCAAATAGCTTGCAAAATGCAAATGAACTTGATTACTTTCCTGCCACTTTGATAAAACAGTTCCTCAGCAAGCAGGCTGATCAGATTACTGAGAATATCTGGAATCTGTATCCTTCTCCTTCCATGAAACTTATTTTGTAAAATCCCTCGATACAAAAATTTGTCAAACTATTTAGCTAAAGCTATTTCCATCTTTCTGAATAATCAGCCCCTCACAACATTCAGCCTGACTATGGTTTTCTTATTCTGTATGCTCAGGGAAGTAAGCTATTTGTTTTGTCTCATTTCTTGGATTCACTACCAGCTACTGGTGCATGCAGTGTTCACTGAGCAATTCAAATATTCTGCACAGAGCCTGTAAAATCACAAGAGGTGAGGAATGCAGGAAATCTTGCTCAAAAGGTTTTTGTTTGTTTGTCTGTTTGTTTTTGTGTTTTTTTTCCCTCATTCTAGCCTAAAACACAAATGTATGTACCTCAAACTGAATTTACTAGGTTTTCTGAGCTTTAAAGCAAATAAGTAAAAGAAAATTGTAAGTTTCCCAAAGGGTATGTAAATCTACCTGATCAACTTCGGACAACAAAGAAATAGCGATTCTTATTACCCATTTGAAAAGCAGATAAAATACTGGAATGGCTACATGGCTAAATGACCTGAATGACTATAATCCCAAAGGATTTTCTTCATAGCTAAAACAACTACAACAACAATAACAAAACAACAGCAATGGAGAGCATACCTTAAATGTACAAAACTAAAGAGTGATAAAAAAATAATAGTCACAGAATAAAATTCAAGAGTATCAAACAAAACTTTTTTTTGTACCTTCTAACATTCTATTTACACTTCTTTTTTTTTTTTTTAATTTAATTTTGTCTTGCTCCAATTTATAGGAGGAAGAGGAAGTTCTTTGATATATGTATACTCGACAGTAAGATTAAGACACAATGGATCAAATGTTAGCCCAACCAGTTTATTACAAATCCTAGTCATTTAGGGAGATGGGAAAGGGAAGACGGGCGATAGAAAAGATAGGAAATAGAAGCAAGGAGTCTTTGTAGAGAGCAAGAGGGAGATAGTCACCACCACGGGTCCAACGTGGTTTGTAGTTCAGTCGTTGACTGTCAGTCGTGGTGGGTTGTCGGGCTTTGTTGTTCCATTGATGACAACGACTGTGACTATGGAGACAATGGAGATACTTTCCAATGGCAGTACAAACTTAAATTATGAGTCCAAGGTGGTTGAGTCAGCTCCTTTCAGAGTGACAGCTTCTGGCTTTTGGATCTCAGCAGGAACTCTTTTTGTTCCCATCTTCCAGGCCTTGCCAGCAGATATGAGGGAGCAGGGAGGCGGCAACTTGTATCTTGCCTTCACAGCATACAGTGGTATCATCCCCCCAATCTCCCATAGCAAACTGGAGTTATTTGTCACAGGCCAGATCTTCTGCCAGTAAACAGCCCTGAGCACTCTCCTCTGAAGGCAAACAGCTCCAAAGAAATGCTTTCAAATGTAAAACTGTCCATACAGTGATGTTGATTGCCACACAGCAACACCCATCTCTCATCTCTTAGATAAGTCAGAGTCTTATCGCAAGAAACGCCTCAGAATGCAAGCTTTGAGCCAAAATCAAAGAAGGATTCATAGAAATTTATGTGGTGTGCTCTTTGTCATGGAACGTAACATCAAGAGGTAATGGTCCCTAGAAGAAAGAATAGTCAAACTCATATGCAGCCATGTTATAACTATTATCACTCTGCCTGTACTCGTTCTGAAAGTTATCTTTTTGGAGCCATCTCAGTGTGTCTGTATAGTGCTCCCATTCAGGTATTCAGTTATACTGTAAGAATTTTTTGTTCCACCCAATGTGCATAATCTGGAATAATTACCCTAAACCTTTCAGGTAAAAAGGAGGCAGGACAAGGGGAAATGGTTTTAAGTTGAAGGAGGGAAGATTTACGTTGGATATCAGGGGGAAGTTCTTTAACAAGAGAGTGGTGAGGTGCTGGAACAGGCTGCCCAGAGAGGTTGTGGATGCCTCGCACCTAAAGGTGTTCAAGGCCAGGTTGGATGGGGCCCTGGGCGCCTGGTCTAGTATTAGATATGGAGGTTGGTGGCCCTGTCTGCAGCGGGAGGGTTGGAGCTTGATGATCCTTGAGGCACCTTCCAACCCAAGCCATTCTATGATTCTATGATTCCTTTGCACTAGATCTCTTGTTGCTTCAATCTGGCATACATCTGCCCTATCTCAGTGCTGTTGCAACATGTTTGAGTCAGCTGTAGTCACGGTGGTTCCATATTCCCTAATTCTGAACACAATCTCTGCTTAGAGTGGAACCAGTAAGCTTGAATCAAGACACATCTTTTTTTTCATAGAAGTATTTCAATTTATCAACTTGTTATGGGGCAAGAATGGATGATATTTTGTGATTATATTACACATACCAGAAAAGTAATCACAATGGTTCTTTCTTTTACATCCAGGAGAACTATTGGTGGTGTGAGTTCATATTACAGCAAATTTCAAGAAGCAGGTGAAACTGTAAGATAGTTGTGTTAGCAAATTCAGTCTTCTCATATATGCCATAAAATTTAAATGACTGTGAGTTGTTGGGTTTTTTTAATATCTATTGTTAAGGTGAGAAAAATTTCTACAAGCTTGCTGCTTTCTCTTCCAGACATTTTGGTCCAGAACCCTTTCTGGTTGGCAGCTGTGGCCCAGCCCAGTGCACAGGGACCCAGGGTTTCTTTGTGGAAATGGCACTTCTATCATGTTAGCCTGCCAATTAGTGTAACTGGGAGGTGTGTTTCTTGCGATAGTCTCTCACCTTAGAAGTCCTCAATCAGATAATCCTGCTTACGAATTAGTGTGACTGACCAGACTTGATTCTCATTACTGCCTCCCTTTCTTATTGTACTTTGTTGCCATGGAAAAGGTCCTTGACCTGGTACCTTAGAGGAGTGGACATGCTCCATCCACATGCACTTATGCCTATGAATCAATTGGACTGCAATGTACATGCAGAACATTTTTTGTACCAAGAGTACTAGTGTCTACCTTAGCATTGACTAGTGTTATTAATGATTATGTTGGTCATAATAATATGGCATGGTTGATTTTTTTTTCCTATGAGCAATTATTACTCACCGTAAAGAAGTTCTTGCGCACATTTGTGCAGAACTTCCTATGCTCTAGTTTCTGGCTGTTTCCCCTTGTCCTGTCTCCACACACTGCTGAAAAGAGTCTGGCCTTGCCAGTTTGCCCCCTACACCTTAGATTTTTATAGATCTGGATCAGGTCCTGATCAGGCTATGAAGTTGGCTTGTCAGTAGGCATTGTACTGTGGAGTGTTTTTTGTTTTAATTTTGTAGGGCATACAGTTGTAGATGGCATTGTGTAGTCATATCCTTTATTTAAGCAGAACACTGAACCACCTATTTAAAAAATGTATTCTAGAAGAGGTCTAAAACATCTGTAATCATTGAAATGTACCACCAACCGTCTCACTAAGCTCACATCTGCTGTTTGGTCTCCATAAATGTTCAGCAAGCACCGATGATTGTCAATGGGTGCAATTTTTTCTTCATGGAGGAATACAGTTCCACATCTTTGCTTCATCTGCACACCCATGTCAGGTGTTGTCAGGTTGACCCTCTGCTGCCACCTGTCACATGGCAACAAAATATAACAGAATATTGACGGGAAGATTCAACCTTGACTTCCATACCACAAAATCTAATCTCTAACATTGTAGGCCAGTATAATAAAATAGGAGGCATTACTTCAGAGCAAGGTTTGTATTTATAACTATGGAGCTATGCTGGGACACTGACACAAAAATTATCTCTCTCTTCTCATTTTTTTTCTTTCATTTTTTTTCTTTTTTTTTCCTATGGAGATAACAATTATTGAACACAAAAATGTTTTTCTCATAGCAGTCATATAAATACTAGTTTCATCATACTAAAATGTTCTGCTGTTTTTATTCCTAATCAGACTGCTCACTATCAGCCTGTCACTGGACCACTTATTCCACTTCTTTATGCCAGTTAAACAAACTGATGAAAAAATATCCCAGGCAGTAGCACAAAGTTTTAAGCCTGCAATATATTTATTTATATTATGTCATAAACTATTACAGGCTTTAAGGCTACTAAACTTTCTGGAAGGGTTTCTTGATGCAGTATTGGCAGCACCTGCAAAGGGAAGCAGCTACCTCAGAAATGTATATGTTTAAGTGTAGTATACATTTAAAATAATGATATAAGAAAAAGAACATACATTTCTGGCTGAATTCTATCCGTTTATTTTATTTTTCATAGAAAAAAAAAGAAAGGATGAGTTGTTTTCATGAAACTTACTTTACAGCTGCTTGCAAAAAATTGATTGGATACCTCTTAGAAAATCCTTTTCTGTAAAAATAACAGGAGAATATGATACATGCTGCAGAACTGGAGTAATATAAAAGAAAACAAATTGTTAGTAGCTGAGTATGAGAGTCTTTACAAAAATAAATATCCCCTCAAGTCCTATTTTTATCAGTTGTGATAATTTGTCAGCAGCATGGGAAACATATACTGCTTAACAGTCCTGTTTTAAGATATAATTAATGAATTGATAATAATTCTGCTAGTTGTTTTCAGTAGGGCACCAAGAACGACGAAGTACACTATAGCAATATAAAACTGTCATTCTTAGAAAGCACATTTCCCTTTTCCCCATTTTGCATAGAATCTTTCATCACTGTCAAAAATGCCCATTAAAGCAAGCAGGAGTTTAAACAGCATGTTTGATGAGGAATCGGGCAGAAAAACAATTTTGAATAATGAAACACTACCCTCTCAAGATTTAACTGATTTTAATTGTTCAAAGCTTGAAATACTAATTTCTATTTTTCCCACCAAAATTGGTAAGAGTAAGAACTAATTCTCTTTTCAAAATTAAAAACTAAAGAACCCTTTTTGCTCTCAGATTGGCACTATGACTGTTATTCAGGCTGTATTTGATCAAATATATGATATTTGCACATTACTTGGGAAGAGTCAATGGTAAATCTATGAATTAACGTAGTTTAGAGAGTAGACAAAGTCATAACTTAGCCATGCAATGTTTTGATGTAAGTTTCACTTTCTCTTTATATGTTGAAAAAGGTGGCTCAGAAACAACTGAATGTGAAGCCCCAGTAAAGTCCCTGGTGACTGGAAAAAAGGAACCATTACTCTTATTTTTAAGAAAGGGAGAAAGGAAGACCTAAGGCACTATAGGCCGATGAGCCTCACCTCTGTGCCTGGGAAGATCATGGAGCAGATCCTCCTGGAAGCTGTGTTAAGGCACATATGAGACAAAGAGGTGATCTGAGACAGCCAGCATGGCTCCACCAAGGGCAGGTCTTGCCTGACCAATCTGGTGGCCTTCTATGATAGAGTGATGGCTTCGGTGGATGGGGGGAAGGGCGATGGATGTCATCTACCTGGACTTCTGCAACACCTTTGACATGGTCCCTCACCACATCCTTCTCTCTAAATTGGAGAGGTATGGATTTGAAGGGTGGACTGTTTGATGGATTAGGAATTGGCTGGCTGGACGCAGACAAAGGATTGTGGTTAATGGTTCTGTGTCAGGGTGGAGGCCGGTCACAAGCGGTGACCCTCAGGGGTCAGTCTTGGGACTGGTGCTCTTCAACATCTTCATCAGTGACATAGACAATGGCATCAAGTGCACCCTCAGCAAGTTTGCAGATGACACCAAGCTGAGCAGTGCAGTCAATACATTGGAAGGAAGGGAAGCCATCCAGAGGGACCTGGACAGGCTGGAGAAGTGGGCCCATGAAAACCTAATGAGGTTCAATAAGGACAGGTGCAGGGTGCTGCACTTGGGTCGGGGCAATCCCAGGTTCTTATACAAACTGGGGAAAGATCTCCTTGAGAACAGCCCTGAGGAGAAGGACTTGGGGGTCCTGGTGGAGGAGAAGCTGGACATGAACCAGCAGTGTGCGCTTGCAGCCCAGAAGGCTAACTGTGTTCTGGGCAGCATTAAAAAGGGGGTGGCCAGCAGGGAGAGGGAAGTGATTGTCCCCCTCTGCTCGGCTCTTGTGAAGCCCTATCTGGAGTACTGCGTCCAGGCCCAGGACCCCCAGTACAGGAAGGACGTGGAGCTCTTGGAGTGGGTCCAGAGGAGGGCCACTAAGATGATCAGAAGGCTGGAGATCCAGGAGAATCCCAGGAGAAAGACTGAGGGAAATGGGATTGTTTAGCTTGGAGAAAAGAAGGCTCCGGGGAGAGCTCATTGTGGCCTTCCAATACTTGAAGGGAGTGTATAAACAGGAAGGATATGACTGTTTATGAGGGTGGGTAGTGATAGGCCGAGGGGAATGGTTTTAAATTCAGACAGGGGAGGTTTAGGTTCGATATTAGGAGGAAGTTTTTCACACAGAGGTTGGTGATGCACTGGAACAAGTTGCCCAAGGAGGTTGCAGATGCCCCATCCCTGGAGGCATTCAAGGCCAGGCTGGATGTGGCTCTGGGCAGCCTCGTCTAGTGGCTGGCGACCCTGCACATAGCAGAGGGTTTTTGAAACTAGATGGTCATTGTGGTCCTTTTCAACCCAGGCCATTCCATGATTCTATGATTCTATGATTCTATGAACTGAAAATGAGGAGTGTGGTTGAGCTATCAGTGCTGCAAAACAGAAATCTGTTTTAAGGGATGGCAGTCCAAGTGCATTGCTTAATCATTTTTTTTTTATCATTAATTTCACAAGCTTTCAGAAGACTAATAAAAGACAGAGGCAAACTGTTATTTAAGAAATTTGTAAAGAAGCTAATGAAAATTAAAATCATTTCACTGTAAAACTGATTTTTCTCCATTATTTTGAAAGAACAATTTTTTTTTTCTACTAGATACTAAGCACAAAGCATTAGCAACTGAATTATCCTAAATTTTTTAAATTAATAAGTCTTTCCCACAGTTTTTATCACAATGAGAATTCATTAGGGTGAAAATAGTGGATCGCTCAATGGGACACATTATTACGTGCTAACTTTATATGAACTAATGAACTGTTTTATCTCAATATTACTAAATGAATAACTCGTCAGTACTATAATTACCAATAATGACAAAAGCACATAATTTAACTGCTCATTTTAAAAAATCCTATTAATATGAGAAAATTATTTAATGGGTGAAATGGCCTTAATCAACTTTAGCTTTAGAAGTCTATATATCATTTGTTAATATGTTTCAATTCAGTAAGTTGATAAGGTTTTTCATATCTTATCTATAATAGTTTACTTGGCCAGAATATTTTAAAAGGTTTAATTCTACTTTAAGAAAATTGATTTTTTTTTAATTTTTTTTCACAGTTCTATTTTTCTTCATTGTGCTTAGAAGAATGTTAAGATCACTCAGAGAAGACTTCAAAAACAAGGGGCCTCTTTTCCAAGCTATATCTCTGGCTTATATTTCCTTCTATTTCTGCATAGAAAAGTAGGTTGCTTTGTTTACTTTGATATATATGAGCTCTTCTGGACAAACAAGCCATCAAAGGGAAAACATTATATACAAGATAAAGTAAATTCAGGTAACTGTGAAAAAGCAAAACTGGATTAATCTCTGTCTTTGAAAACATAAAACCATTCTGTCACTCCACGAAAGAACTGAAGATTGAACTCTGACATTCTTACAGTTTGTTGTATGATCGCTATTTAACTTTAGAGTAGATATCATCTCTGTCATTTATTCTGTGGAAAAGATTTTTTTATAAGTATATACACTTGAAATGATTAAGATATTGTATGAAGGAGACAAAAATACTTTTTCCTATGGACTCTTTTATGTCCACTGGAACAAGAGGAGTTGTTTTGGACATCTGCTTGCTGGTTTAGGAGGCTTAGTCCTGCATTGAGCTGTCCTCTACTCCATAGAAAGGGCAAACCGCAGTCTTGCTTTTTAATATGCACACAGATTTGTACATTGGTGAAAGATACTAGAATACAGATTATTTCTATTTTTTCAAAATCATTGTTCACAGAACAAAAAGCTGAGTAAAACTTTATGGATTTTAATTACCTAGAGAAAGTCCATTTTTACTTCAGTACTTTCTTTCATACATTTATATTCGGAATTATGTTATGTTCTTATGGAAAATAATGTCCTTTGCTGATGACAGTTAATGCACTGGCAAAGGACAAAATACAAGTGCATTTTTTTTTTCATTTGTAAGCATCTCATCTATTAAAATATAGATAAGAAACAAAATATTTTACATAGTTATTTACTATATAAAGAAAAGATCTGGATGGGTAACCAAAGCGATGAATGTAGCAGAGGTAATGAAACCGGTTCCTTGTAGTTTAAATCATTGTGAACAGAAAGGTGTTGTCATCTGAAAGATTTGGATATGACTTCTGTATGAGGATTTAGAGAGACAGGAAAGCATGAATTTGTGTTGGAGATCTTTTTTAAACTGGAAACACTCCTGAAGCTGGAATAAGAATGAGCATGTAAAAGTATATTATCTCATTTGTGAAGTATTTAAGATGAGTTCAGCCACTGATACAAATGAGTTTTGGGAAAAAACTCCAGGAGCTAAGTACTTGTTTCAAATAAACTTTAATTCATATTCCTCTGAAGGTTTGAAATAATGAATTAAAAAGTGTCTTTCAAAACCAAACAAGTGAAATGGGAATGTGATAATACAGATATTGCTTTATTCCTATTTTTCTTTATAATGCTGTCAGTAATGCCAGAAGCTCCTCTTATTAATGAAGTCCAAGGTTTAGACCACCTGTTACTATTGAAAAGAGTTCATCAACAAAGCCAGGCAATGAATTTATCATAAAAGTAAAACAAAACAAAACTTTATTTCTTTTGAGAAGATTTTTCTAATATTTTCAACAACTCTCAATATTTTCCAGAGCTTCCACTACCAATTTACTTTTTCATTCACTTTAATTATCATTAACTTACAGTAGTTTGGTCAGAATAAATTCAAGGAAAGCAACATGAGTAAATACATAGTGTTATTCTGAAATTACCCGCTAAGTAAAATAGCATGAATCAAGCAGCCTGACTACAGAACAGACATTTCTAAGCCGCTGCATCAAACTGAAAAATTCAGGTATGTTTTACACTTTTAAGTTACTGAAGTTATTTATATGTATAAGTGGAATGAAAAACTAAATAATGAATTTCCATTAAGGAATAAGTTTTACAAACAGTTGCAAGGAATTGTAAAATATTTCAATGTACTGCTACATCATCTGTTTGGACAGAAAATTTTTAAACTAAGAGTAAATAGATTATTTGCGTATAAGTTTTCAGTAAACAATTACTTCCATGAGAATAAATATCTCTCAAAATCTTTTTTTGCTTTTGTTTTGTTTTGTTTGTTTATTTGTGTGTTTTAAAGCAATCCTACTATTAGCAGTTGCATATTTCAGGCAACACCTATCTTATCTATATCTTTTCAACAACCGACTAGTTGTTCTTCTTTCATTATTTTTATTAGTTCCAAATGGAATAATAATAAAAATAACGAATCTTTTAATGGTTAGAAGTGATTAAAAAAAAATAAATCAATCAAGAACTTAAGGTTTCTTAATTAAAAGAAAGCTACAGAATCCTTTCCTGATTATATTTAGATAGAATATATTGTTTTCCACTTTGTGCCCATTTCCTCTGGTTCTGGCACTGTGCTCCACTGAAAATATCATGGCTTCACTTTCTTTGTATCCTCCTATGTTAATGTGAATGTCAGTGTGGAATCAACGCATTGTACAGAGATGCTTCAAGTGTGCAGATTTTAAATGAAAAGAGAAAATATAATTCTGGACCATTATCATGGAAAAAAAATGTAAATCAGATGTTTTTCATTTTATTTCTTTTATTTCAGTTTCCTTGCCTGCACCAGTTTTCATGCTGTCTTGTCCCGCTTATCACTGACACTCAAATTTGCATGATGTTCTTTCAGTTGTCTTTACAGAGTAGAAATAGGTGCTCAAAAGAAAAAGGATTTAGGATTAGAACCTACAAATAGGTGATTAAAGGCAAACAAAAGATAAACAAACAAAACCCAAAGCAGTAATGACACTGAATATATGCGTGTGATATGGTGGTTCTCACCAAAATCTCAACATCAAGAAGAAATCTCTTTAACTGAAACACTGTTGTGTACAGAAATTTCTTTGCAGATTCATGCAGGAGCAGTTGGACTTGTTTTTGTCCTGTGTCAGTTATGGTTCCCCGCAGTTTTAAAGCTCTATAAGTCTATCCAAGGATAACTGGAGAGAAAGAGTGCATGAGGTCATAGGAAACAATTATGCACATCTATATAACACAGTTCATACTACTCAAACTAACACATATGTGATGAAAGACAGAGCTGTACAGTGTATGTTGCAATCCATGGTTACAGTGCAAGTCACCATATTGAAGAAGAGACTGGAAATCTGTTTTCCAGAGATATGGAAGGCAGAGAAAGATTTGTTTACAAATTATTTTGTTTAAAGCAGATGTTTCATTATTTGAAGGTTACTTTCATATCATTTGTATTCCAGTAAAACATAGCAGACAAAAGCTATGGACTTTTTCTCTTTTAATAAGGAGGAAATTCAAGATGAGGCAGTGAAGAAAGAAAGCAAGCACTATTTTCCTGGTAGCCGCTGGAGTTTTTCACCACTTTCTACAACTTAATTAATTCTTAACCACTCTTCTTCATTTACAAGCCTCACTTTGTGTATAGCAAGCTGGACATGAGCCAGCAATGTGCCCTCACAGACCAAAAAGCCAACCATATCCTGCGCCTCATCAAAAGAAGCATAGTCAGCAGAGGGAGGTGACCCTGCCCTTCTACTCTGCACTGATGAGGCCTCACCTGGAGTACTGTGTCTAGGTGTGAAGTCCTTAGTACTTGAGAGGTGTGGACCTATTGGAGTGCATCCAGAGGAGAACCACAAAAATAATCCAGGGGATGGAACACCTTCCCTACGAGGACAGGCTGGAAGAGCTGGGGCTGTTCAGCCTGAAAGAGAGAAAGCTCTGGGGAGACCTGATAGTGGCCTTTCAGTATTTAGAGGGGGCCATAAGAAGGAAGGGGGCGTGCTCCTTAGCATGTCCTATTGTTGTAGGACAGGGGGAAATGGTTTCAAATGAAAAGAGGGGAGATTTAGACTGGATATAAGGAAGAAGTTTTTTTATGATAAAGATAGTGATCCACTGGAACAGGTTTCCCAGAGAGGTGGTGGACAGTCCATCCCTGGAGATATTTAAAGTCAGGCTGGAATGGGCTCTGAGCAACCTGATCTAGCTGTAGATGTCCCTGTTCATTGCATGGGACATAGATGAGATGACCTTTAAGAATCCCTTCCAACTCAAAGAATTTGATTCTTCTATGATTATATGTATAGCTCTCATTAATGACTTCAGTATTAACCCCTCCTTTCTTTTATGTTCATCATTTAAATAAAATTCTATTAACCAAAAAATATAAATAAAAAGCCTATAAATAAAAAGGTAGGAAAATAAAATTTTATTCTCTCAAAGTAAGTAGAACAGAATAAATGATGTTGTCCTTCTCCCTGGGCTAGCAAAATTCAATTATTTGATGCTGTTGAGAAATCTTGATTTATAGCTCTTACTGTTTCTGTTCACTAAAAAAAAAAAAAAATATTTAAGCTATATCAATTATTATCTGTGATAGAAATCCAGCATTACTTAAGTGTAAGTCTATGGCATTCTCAGCAAAGCCGATACTCTACAATGATCGGTAAAGTAAAACCAAAAATAGATATCAGGCTAAAATATTAAGCATTTAAAACCATATTGAAGCCTAGTAGTACATGTTTAAAGTGTTTTATAACACAATCCTTTGTCCTAAGGAGACTTCAACCACTCTGATACCTGCTGGAAGGACAACACAGTATGCCATAAAAAATCCAGGAGATTCCTGAAATGAAGTGATGATAACTTCCTTCTTCAAGTGATGGAGGACCCAACAAGGGCCTTGCTCTTACCAATCAGGAAAGCCTGGCAGGGAATGTGAAGGCCAGTCTTTGCTGCAGTGACCATGAAATGGTGGAGTTCACGATACCTAGGGAAGCAGGGAGTGCACACAGAGGGCTCACAGCTCTGGACTTCTAGAATACTAGAATATGTTATGTATTAAAATATTCCCTGGGCAGCTTGTTCCAATGCTGAACCATCCTTCCCCTGAAGATATTCTTCAACATAAGGACGAGTAAGCACAGATTTTTCTAATATATTTATAAGGCTATGAAATTTCCCATATATTTCCAAGACTATGAAATTTCTCATATACTTCTAAGGTTATGGATTAACTATTTGATTTACTGCTTCATTGATTCTTCCTGTCTTAAGTTATAAAAGCTGAAGTTACAACTTGAAGTTATAATTATATAAGTTACAACTCCAGGGCCCACCTCTCAAGCCTATCAAGGTTTCTCTGTATGGCATCTTTTCCCTCCAGTATACTGACTACAACATGCAGCTTGGTGTCATCAGTAAACTTGCTGAAGGTGCAGTCAATCCTACTGTCCATGCCACCAACAAAGAGGTTAAAATAGTGTCAGCTCCGATACTAACTCCTGAGGAACATCACTCGCCACTGGTATCCACTTGCACATCAAACTGTTGACCACATGGTGATGCCAGGAAGATAAGTTTTGTTGAGGTTAATGACTTCCTAGTTCATCTACATATTTTCCATCTTAACAGTACTTCCATTGCTTTCAGTTTCTGAAGTTCCATGTCATGAGATTATTGAGGACCTGCTGCAGAAAACTGCTTGAAAGCTCTTTAATAACAGCTGAAGAACTGCAATTTGTTGGTATTATGGTACATAGAGAAAGTGTTAACTGACAGTACAAAGTGATACTGTCATGGTTCTCACAATTAGAGCTCTAGTTCTTGGCTGTAAATTTAGGATAATGCCTTTGGTGTTAAAGTCACTGGATCTGTCATCTGAGAGTTAGTAGTATTTTTGTTTAAAATGCCTGAAAGCCATTTTTGATAGAAATGAAGGCTATTCAGCTACAAAAACAGATTATTGTGCCTATCAGCTCTTTCCTTTAAGGATCGGGGCAAACGAAGAGTGGAACTGAATCAACTATTTTTTGTAATATCCAAAAATTTCTTGATGCACTATCTTCCTGATGTAGACTAAGCCTAAGGCAAAGAATATGCAGTCTTATTTTTCAGTACCATATTTACTTTCAGTGATACTAGAACATGTCAGGTATTAAAATACTCCATGAAGTTGTAAATGGTATCATACTTTAGCTTTCTAGCATTATAACTTAAGACAGGCAGGATCAGTGAAGAGGCTACACAGTAACCCAAATGTTTAATCCATGAAGATTCTTAAGGACCTGCCTTAGAAATATATTAGAAAAATCTATTCTTATTCAGGCTTCCATCAAAATAATCTGAGTAAGAATTCTTAATTCTTTTTTTGTTTTATTTTTCTGTATTAATTAAACATTAAAATTTTTAAAAGCTGTATTTAAAAATATTTCCTTGAACATTTCTTTCTATTCTACAGACTTGCCGCACCAAGAGAAAGTATTTCCCACACTGACACAAAAGCACTAGTCGCATTAAAGATGATTCTATCAGAGATTCCTGAATTCACAATATCAAAAGCCAAAAAACAGCATTTGTTTACAGACAACATTATTTCTTCCTCCATTTTAAAAAATCTAATAAACCAACAGAATTCATTGCATATTTATGCTGTCTCCTTGCTACCTCTGTTTTTATTTCAGGCATTTATGTAATTTTGACCTTGTAAACGTTTTTGTGTGTCACAGTGTTTGTATTTGTCTGTAAAGATATGGTACTCAATAAGACCAGAGCAGTATGATGATTTGTATATGATTACTATACAAGCTAAGAATAACTGAAACAATCTTGCAAGGACTCTCAGTTCTCCAGCTGTTGGGTATAAAATAATAGCTTATTTAAAGAACTCTCAGTCTGTAAGTGTTAGCATCCCTTACACCAGCCTGAAACATATATATATTTCATAGTTATGGATAGTTAATAGAAGTATTCAGACTCTTGGTAATTTCAAGAAAAGCAGGCAATGTAGTTTTCTGGTGGCTGGAGACATAACAAACAAACAAACAAAAAAACCCAACAGGTTCAATAAAAAGAAAGGTATTACCTGCTAATATGTCCTCATCCACTTTGTGAGCATGAGTACAGTAATGCTTGATCTCCATAGGCCTTCAGTAGGACTGATAACCATATTCTGATTGTGCTTTTTCATTTTGGTGGTTGTATATAGTGCCACTTGAATTGATGACACCTGAAGTATCACGATATTTTGGGAACGAGTTTGGCAGTGTAAGTTGTACTTGCTGAGTACTTAGTATCCAACGTTATTGGATGTATGCCTTATTGCAATAAAACAGAAGCTGCCAGACTTTAAACAGAGCTACTGAAAAAGCTGTGAGCTTTTTTATGGAAAGAGTCAAGCAATAAAATTAGTGTATAGATATAACCCAAATAACTTTCATCACAAAATATATATAAAGAAGTAATAATGCAATTTTTTTTAGAGGAGTTGGGGAGGGCAGTACTGTATTTGGGAAACAATTAAATGCTGAAGGATATGAAGTGGTATGAAACCTGAGGGTTATGGGTAAGATGCACTCAACCAAAAAGGCAACTGAGACAGCTATCTTGGATCAAAGCTTCTCCGGCCTAAAAGAAGCAGTAACATCAGCTGTACAAGAAACTGTTTGCTCACATTCACAGCTCAAAAAAAACTTGTTTATAAATGGTCTAATAAATTATTAGTATTCCTCTTAGATGTTCAAGGCTGGAATTGCAACTTCAGCAGCAAATTACATCTACAGTCTAGCCTTTAATTAGTTGTACCAGAATCAAATCAAAATTTACACACAGTTTTCAGTTATTTTTCAGGAAGATGAGAAGGAAGATTAATAGACAAGGCAGTACTTTAGTTCCATTCCAGATTTAAAACAAACAGATCTCTTTCGTTATATCTGTAGACTAGTCTGGAAGAGTGACCAAAGGACCTTAAAAACAGTGCTCCTATGTAGGTCACTCCAAAAGTAATGCCTCCTATTTGTTTCCACAGAAACTATAACAGATACAAAGAGCACAATAACAGTATTTGATAGAGCAAATTCTCAGCTACTAAACACTATTTTGCAACATAGTCACCACTATTAGCTATTCATTTTCACCAGTGATTTACAAGAGGATGCATGTTGAGATAAAGCTGACACAAGTCTATTAAACAAACAAACAAAACACTTCTTCTTACTTAGCTTGCAAAATACATGTTTCACAGTTATTTATATGTATTAATTTATGTATATACAGGAAATTGTGAGTAAGATATCACTTACAAATGGAATGATTCATGGGAAGAGACTGATAGAAGCATTTCCTGTAGAGGAAACTCACAAAAGTAGCAAGGAAGCTATGATGCAGATTGTTGAAGCTATTCGTCTTGGAATGATGACAGTAAGTCAAGCTATTTCTGAAATACAGATAAGCAACAAAAATTACCCAGAAGTAAATTTTTGATGCAGGATGTCTGTTGTTGTGATCGTTCTGTTCAGGCTGTATCAACCCTTGCGAGACTGATCAATTACCTGATCAGGGCCAAGAACTGCATAAGACACCAATATGATGTGCAGAAAAATGGCGTTTAATCACACGTGGCATTCGTTTAAGTACTTTCTTGCTCTACTTCGTCTACACCCCTAAAGGTGTATTGTCCAATTACTGAGCCGGGGGGGGGCACTATCCCGTGACATCCCGTAGCCTTGCTGTCGCCTAATACAACAGATGTCATGATTTGGATAGGAACTAAAGACATCCTTTGAGAGAAGGTCAAATAGAAGTGAAAAATACACTTTCATTTAAAAGTGACTGGAGTCACTATTGACTGAGGCTCGACAAGAAGGATGTTAAATGAGTTGAAGAGAAATACTTACCAAGAAAAATAATTGGAAGTTATCATAAAATGATAACTTGGAGCATCTTTATTAGGAGATCTTCATTTCAGTTCTACAAGCACAGCATGCAGGCTTTTGTTCATTATTGGAAAAAATGCATAGCTAATGGCGGTGACTACGTTGAAAAATAGTGCTCTATCAAATAGTGTTATTGTGCTCTTTGTATCGTTGTAGTTTCCATGGAAATGAATGGTAGGCATTACTTTTGGAGTGACCTATGCATATTGTTATCATCACATTTTTGTTTCTGTTTTCCTTTTCTATTTTAGTAGATAGTTTTCATCTCAACCCACACAAAAGCTCATCCAAATATCTTTTTTTTTTTTTTTTTTTTTTTGAGGGGGCGGGCAGGAAGTGGAGTGAGTGTGTGGTGCTAAGCTGCCTGCCAGGTTAAATCACAACTGCATATTTAAACATGGAGGGTTTGGGGTTCTTTATCTTCGATTTATTAAAACAGAAAATGGGAATTCTCTGCTTTACTATCAGAAGAAAACATTTTTGTTTATTATAACTGGATGAAATAAAAGAATTTGCACTTGATTTACTCTACAGAACTACAGTTCCAGTAACATTCAGATAAGAGTTACACATTATATAAAAAAAATCCTAATTATAAACATTTATCTCGCTCCAGTTATAGGTTAATATATGTGTACCCAATGACGAGATTAAGACACAACGGGTCAAATGCTAGCCCGACCAGTTTATCACCTCAGGAGATGGGAGAAAGACAGTAAGCTTCACACGGTAGCAGCAAGCAGGCCCCAGGGGGTTCTTTCCTGAGAGGGTTTTCGTCTGCCATGCACAGGCATTATCGCCTTTTGCAGTGGTCAGCTCCTTCAAGCCGCACCCCCGAAAAAGACTGCTTGTCTTTTCAATCATTAGCAGAAGTACTGTGGCACGGTTACACCCACCACTCGCCCCCTAGATAATTCGCAGTTGTCAGTTAAGAGTCTTATCACCAAAAAGGCCCCACAAGCAAGCTTTGAGCCAAAAAAAAACAGTTTTGTCCTTCACAACATTTCAGTAACAATTGACATTTCTACTCAGTGTTATTGAAAATGATATTCTGTATTATTTCACTGTAAATTTGCCTTCCTTTTAGCTTATTTTTCATTTTCCAGTTTGGATGAAATACCTCAAAATGCTGAGTTTTGTTTTAAGTCAAAAACAACTATTTTTTTTTCTCAGACATGAGTAATTTTTATCAATTGCTGAAATCAGTCAATCTATAATTAATAACTTCCTGTTTAATTTTAATTAAAGAATTTATGATAATATTGCTTTCCGAACTAGCAGTTAAATGACGAGGAGACAAGCATTTTACCTATTCAAATTTTCTATATGCGTATAAGTTTTAATCTCATCTGAAAAGAAATCATCACATCAGAACACTGGTACAAAATGATAATAGATACCATTTGAGAAATTCAGTTCACTAATATATTCTGATAAAGTGGTATGCTTCAAACTAGCAGCTTCTTCTCTTTATTTGCTGTTATTAGAACTTTATCTTCTATCTCATTATTAATCAGAGGGTATTTAAGAATATGAATAGTTATTAAGTAGCATTTTATTCTTGGGTGACACAGTTGAGAATCCTCAGTCTATCTGAAAAGGAAAGTTTTTCTGAAAGTGGTAGAATCTGGCCTTTAAAATTCGGTGTGGTCAGTTAGTTCTAACACTAATTCTGTTCTCTCTTAATAAGTGAACATTTTTTGTGCTGGTTTGGAGGGAAGTTTATCCAGGTTTGATCAGATATTTTCAAGTACTCTAAAGAACTCAAAAGGGAAAAGATGGTACCTAAAAATTAGAAATATTACTACTTCTACAATTAACTTGTTTATTTCAAAAATGTTGAGTAATTGTTGCAGTTCAACTTAGAATTCCCTATTTAAACCCAGTTCTAAGGCACCTAAATATTTATCAAGGAGGACCCATTTTGGAAACATTTGGATTAAATCTTGAGTCATGGACATCCAGATGACGCTTGCTGCCGATCCATTAATATAAATTAAAATTATATTGCGTAATTCCAGTCATTTTCTCTGGTCATTCATTTATACTGGTAACTGGAGAAAAACCAAATCTTTCTTTCAAACTCAGTTCACTTTTCTTCCCAGTTAGTTATCTGTTACTCTAGGTTCATAGTTCGTGTACTACAGTGTAGTTTCATAATGATCCAGTATCTTATAATTTATTTGCAAAAGATTTAATTCAGCATGATTTCAGTGTCTGCACAGCTATTATTTTAACTTGCTATCTTGAGAGATCTTTGATTTAGGAATTATTTGGCCTTTAATATAATGCTAGCCTGCCACTTGCTTTATAAATCTTTTTCTTAGTATTTTATGAGTCTTCTAATGAAATGCTAAAAAAAAAAAAAAAATAGTATTTAAGTACTTATGTCTAATATTTATGTATTTATTTCATGCCCTCAAAAGATAATGAAGATTTCATGTTTCATTTATTGGGGTACATGTAGTTCAGGAATCCTTGTATATATAATTACACCAGATACACTGACCCAATTAATGCAACAATTCCATCCAGTTGTCTCTCAAATTGACAAGTGTTCTCATTAAGCTGAGTCCTGAGTTTAACAGAATCAGACCCAGACCCCTTGTTTTCATGCCAATAATTGATTTTCCCCACCACCTCCTAAACCAAACAAGGAAGAATGTCATCTGTTACTAATGCTTATGTATCACAAAAATGTATTTCAAATTATTATTTTTTCAGTTTGGCATATTGCTAAATATCAATCGCTAATAAATAGATGGCACCTTCTGTTGATTAATACAGTTTCTTACATAACAACAATACTTGTTTTCAATCATGCATCTTTTAACTTGCTTGCATAAGATTCAATTCAGTTCTTTCTCAGTTAAAAAGTTTCTAATTTTCATTGGAAGCAGGAAAAAAACAGCATCCTAAGAGTTGTAACTCACAAAAAAATACATAATTACTTTTTTTAAAAAATAGACGCAGTTTTAATTATTAAAGCAATTGAAGGGTTTTCTTTAGCACCTGTATTTATCCCAGTTCTTCAGATACTGATTTTAAACATTGCCACATTCATCTATAATTCAGAGGCCGGAATATTACTGGGAGCCGTTAAAAGAGTAAGGCAGGTATTAATTATCTATGTCAAAACCAGATTTACAAACATGCATATCATACATAAGCAGAGGTTGAAACTGAAATACTTTATTTATTTAATCTGCTTTCACTATACTTTCTGTTCTGATAACATGATCTTATATTATATTGGAATTAAAAATTTATATCTCCTTGAAAATAAAATATTTAGGCCTCGGGTCATTCAGCAAATATACTGACAATTTGAAAACTATTTTTAAAATATTTAAAATTCATTTAAAAATAAAATTGTTAGTTTGTCCATGGAGTCTCATAGCGTGTTTCAGATGCTCTGCATGGCAATGCTAAGAACAAACCTGCTTTCTCCAATTTATGCAAACTCAGCAACTTCATTCTGTACATTTAGGGGCCACTGGAAATCAGACAAAAATTCTGTATTTCTTGGATTTTGCATACCAGCAATAAAGTGTTCACCTTGTGTGGCTTGAGGTGGGAAGGCAATTTCATCAGCATTTTTGTATTGTCAGTGGAGAGACAGGACACTCAAAGGACCTTCTGTTGTTATGGATGAGCAGCTTTCTGAAGGAGACTGCAGAGGCAATCTTCCCAGTCCATAGTCTTACAAACTCATAATCTAACATTACTGATATATATATCTTTACTAACATTACATTTCTCATCTTCAGTAATTTCAGAACATTTCTAAACATTTGCTTGGAAAATTCTTCATTTGGATTTGTTATTTTTCTGCTATGTGTTTCCACCCTCAGTAAGGTGTTGTCATTTATTTTTTCTTACAAAGAAGGTTTAAAACTTTTGGATTGAGAAAGGTTAGGATAGGATTTTCTCTAATGCCTTATCCACTTTTATTTCTCTTGAGAGATATTATTGAGTGTTATAAAAACTCTTTGGGGAATATTTTGTTTTAGAATTAGAAAGTATTATAGGGAGTTCTACTTCTGTGACTTAAATTCTGCAATATTTGTTTTACATTTGTCACAAGACTTTTGTTTATTGTTAGTTAAAACTTACAAAAATCCATGCTTATTACTTGGGTTACTTTTCTTTTATAACATTTTTGTTTGTTTCTGAACTGTTGAGTTAGCAGTCAGAAATGAACGTAAATGACTTTGCCATAGATTGACCCAAAAGACATTACATGCCAAAAAGTTCAGAAAGGCAAAATCAAATGAGTACTAGGTCTGAGTGGCATTCAGTGGGATTTTTTGATAAAAAGTGGTACATACAAACATTGTGTTTTAATCCTGCAACCAGCTAAACACCAGACAGTTTTTAGCTCTCTTTCCCCCCTCCCAGAGAGATGGGGAAGAGAACTGGGGGAAAAAAAAGAACGTAGAACTCATAGGTTGAGATAAAAGCTATTTACTAAGATAGAAAATTAAGAAATAATGGTAATTACAACTATATATATATGTGTGTGTGTGTGTGTGTGTGTGTGTGTGTGTTTATAAATATATATATATATACACAAAACAAGTGATGCTTCAAATACCTGAAAGGTGATTGCTGTAAGAGCGGCATTGGTCTCTTCTCACTGGTGACAGGTGACAGGACGAGGGGAAATGACCTCAAGTTGCACCATGGAATGTTTAGGTTGGATGTCAGGAAAAACTTCTTTACAGAAAGGATTGTTAAACACTGGAATAGGCTCCCCAGGAAAGTGATTGAGTCACCATCCCTGGATGTGTTTAAAAACCATTTGGATGTGGTGCTCAGGGACATGATTTAGTGGTGGGTTGTTAGAGTTAGGGTAGTATGGTTAGGTTGCGGTTGGATTTGATGATCTTGAAGGTCTTTTCCAACCTGAGCAATTCTACGATTCTGTGATTCTATGATTCTATCCCTTTGGCCAGCTTCAGTCAGCTGTCCTGTTTCTGTCCCCTCCCAGCTCCTTGTGCCCTCCCAACTCCCTCACCGGTAGGACAGTACGAGAACTATAAAACCGGAATATCTTTGGCTTTCCGCAAAACTCTGCTCAGCAACAACTAAAACATCAGCGTGTTATGAACATTGTTTTTCTCTTAAAGCCAAAACACAGCATTATACCAGACACTATGAAGAAAATGGAAGCAGAAACCAGGACAATAAACAACAGACTGCTTTTTTTTAATTTCAAACAGATTTGGATATGCTGACTATTTAAAACAGAAGATGTTTATAAATGACCAAACACAACTGTTTTTGTATCAGTATACAACAAAATTCTCCATTCTTTATTGGGTTATCAATAACAAGCTAAAATCAGAAAATGTGAAAATATTCATTACATGCCTAGACAACACAACAGAGCTCTTGTGTGCATTGCCATTTCTGCTCAAAGTAAGTTAGAATATGCCTGAAGAAAACAGAAAAAAATTCAAAAATGCAAACATTTGTTCTCACTCTGTGGAAATTTGATCTAACAAAAAATATCTTCCATGGCTGTCTTAAAGCCTCAGAATGTCACAGCACTACGCTACTACTGCTGTACTGATTATTTGACCACTGAAATAATTATTGCATGTATATCCAGACATAGGTAGCAAAAAAAAAATAAAAATCTGCTTGATTCATAGGCGTTCTATAGCAGATGATTCTAAAATAATACATCCTTAAATTTTCATTTGCCTTTGATGGTCACTGCTGCATAATGTCCCTGTCTTTATCTCAGTCCACGAGCTTTTTTGTCATATTTTCTTCCTCTCTTCTGTTGAGAAGGGGGAGTGAGAGATTAGTGTGTTGGAGTGTAGCTAGCCATCAGTATGAAAGCAAGAGAGAGGGCTAGGTATTGACAGTTATTTTCAAAATTATTTGTCAGAATCTGCCTGATCTTTTTCCTGAGCCATGTTAGCTAGTGGCAGTGCCACTTCAGTATTGCTGTAACATGGGATAAAGGGACTTGATTTGAAGCTGTGCTCTGGAGGACTAATGCAGGAATTTTCCCTTAATTTCTCACATTTCATCCTGCCCCATCAGACAACTAGCATTCTGAAGAAGGATTGAGCAAGCAGGGCATTCAGCACAGCTGTAGTTATTATTCTTCTGGTGTCTTGAAGAATTTCAACACAAACACAGAAGTCTGAGACAAGACCTCTCCTGATCTCTATAATTTTCCAGAAGAATGCAAAGTCTTATCTGACCTCAGAAATAAGGGGTATGTGAACTTAGACCTTCTATGTCATTTTCTAATATTGTTTCATTGAAAAAAAGTAAAGACAGAGATGGGAACTGAATGTGCAGCCTGTGACCTTTCTTTCTGTGCAAGAATATCTTCATTAATATTGTGGTTAAAAGAACTGGCTTCAACGTATGTTTTAGGAGTATCCATATTTATGTAGATTTTTACTGACATTGCTTCAAGATTTAGATGGCTGTACTGCAACACTAAATTGCATGCCTACACCAGAGTGAGTAATACAGTATAAAATGAAACTACACATAATGTTAATTAACTCAATTAATCTCCAAGGCTCTTTGTATACTGGTAAACTAAACAAGTGATGAGAAGTCTCTGGTACTAATGTCATCTGTCACAGAAAGCTCTTACTCATTAAAGCAAGGTAGCCTGCACAAATCTCATCCCATGGCCCTTCCTCACTTTTGAACAAAGACAGGGATCATAGAATCGTAGAATGGCTTGGGTTCAAAGGGACCTTAAAGACCATCTAGTTCCAAACCCCCTGCCATGGGCAGAGTTGCCCATAGGCAATCCAACCTGGCCTATCCCTATAGGGATTTCCTGAGGAGAGTGCTAACATTCTTCTAGGAACCACGGAGCTTTATGTCCTAGTGTGCCCAGAAATTATCTGCTTATTTACCACTAATGAACACAGAAAAGGGTCTTAATTTTAGCACAACTACTGTGGAGATTTGGAACCAAAATCACTTTCCATAAAACTCACAATAAACTCTACTAACAAAAGCAATAAGAATCCTCAAGGGCTCCAAATGTTAATTGCTTAATCATGATGGTTATAATATATTCATGACATCATGCAATATTTTGTTTGAACTCCTTTTATTTTTAAAGAGTATTCTGACCAGAAGAATAATTCTTATCCCTGGAAATATCAGTCAACTGAACCACTATCAGGTTACTTCAAAAGAGCACCGATCATCCATTTGGTAAGAGCTATCAAGTACACCTGATGATAAGTGCTGAAATGCTGCATCAGTCCCCTCCAGTACGCTGTCTACTGTATCTGATGTTATCATGCATGTTCATGTGATTGAGAAAAACACTGGAATCCTTAAGATCTTGAATAATTTTAAATCAAATATTGAGGTGAAATATGAAGATATTACAGAATCAAATAATAATAATAACATAAAAACTCAGTAGTGTGAAATGTTTGGAAAAGAGATTTATGTCTAGAATTAGTTGATTATATTTATCCAAACCCATTCCAACAACTTAAGGTAGAGTTGTCTTTCATGTAACCTAACATGTAATGCCTAGACAAAAGGTGAGTTGTTGGACCACAGCTTATTATGTTGTTAATAATAAAAACTGCTGCATTTCACAAGATGAAAGCAAATATTAATCAAGAGATATATATAGGTCTTATGAATGACTCTCTACAGTTTGTATTACTTTTTATTTAAATACTCTGATGTTACACTTTCAGAGCTTCATATAAAAGAGACTTATGAGTAGTTCTGAAATAATACAATTTATCATCTCAGTGCAATTCCTCAGCAATACTGAGCATATTTTTGAAACTCTTGCACACAAAGCCAGAGATACTTACTTTTTAATTGAACTGTACTCATTTTTTAAGTTTTAATTATCCTCATCTATATTGTCTTCCTGCTTTTTGCATTTATTGCATTTTCTTACCATGTCATTTATCATATCTGTTCAATTAAGTTGAAAATAGATTTTTTGTTTGTATCTTCTGCTCTCTGTTTAAAAGCATGAGAGCTTATATGCTATCATCATGAACCAAGAAAACTGAAGGATAAGAAGAACTTGCTGATCAGCTGTTGCTTTATATACACTAGAAATTTTAATATCATTTTAAAACCTTGGTACTTCTAAGAAAAAGTAGTTTCAGGAGATTGTAGGGTGACTGATGCGGATAGAGATTTCAATAATGTAATGTTAGGTGAAAATGAATCTATCCTAAAGAAATATTTTGCACCAGTAGTGCAGCAGATTCATCAGTAAATTTTCACTTCTGAATCAGGATAAATGAACAAGCTGAAAGCATAAATTTAATAACAACAACAGCAATAATAATAATATAATCTAAATGTACTAGGAAAGAGAAGAAAATCCTTTGGTCCCAGAAGAAGAACAAAAGAGATCATGAGCAAACATGCCCTAAAAGATGTAAAAAAAATAGCTTAGAGGTAACTATTACAATTGTCTCATACACGAAGTCTAAATTTAACACACTCTTCAACTTACTGAATTCTGTTTCTAAATCTCATTTAGAAATCTAGAAGAGAGGAGCGAAATCCTTAATCCCCTATCTAGTCTATGTGAAGATTTTAAGTGCCACTTGAAGGCAACACTCTTCAGCCTCTTTTGTCTCATCATCTTTTCACCCAGCTAAAGCTCAAAGAAAAG